>CAKNXH010000039.1:85500-146548 GCA_932178445.1 Andricus quercusramuli | reverse complement strand
TGTCCCAAGACAAAATTGCCTATCCCAAAATATAAATTATAATCCTTCGAGGAAATTTTTTTAAATATTTAATTTTTATTCCCCGTCTAAACTCAGAATTATAATTTTTTTTAGAAAATTCCCTGTTCCAAGTCACAATTAAATTTCCTTCCAAAATTCCTGTTTCGAATTGGAATAATATTTATTTACAAACTGATTTTTAAAAAAAAATTCAAGATGAATCAAGTGAAAAACTTACTTTTGTTTCTTAATTTTGTTTTTTGATTTGCGACAAGTAACTTATAAAATCTGTCGAATTCTGACTTGAAAAAGGAATTGTTTTTGTAAATTTCCTTTTTATAAATCAGAATTATAATTATTTTCCTAAATTACCTATTCCAAGACAAAATTGCCTATCCCAAAATATAAATTATAATCCTTTGAGGAAATTTGTTTAAATATTTAATTTATTATTCTCCGTCTAAACTCAAAATTATAATTCCTTTAGAAAATTCCCTGTTCCAAGTCACAATTAAATTGATTTCAAAAATTCCTGTTCCGAATCGGAATAATATTTATTTACAAACTGATTTTTTAAAAGAAATTTAAGATGAATCAAGCGAAAAACTTACTTTTGTTTCTTGATTTTTTTTTATTTGCAACAAGTAACTTACGCAATCAGACGAATTCTGACTGATTTTTTTTGTAAATTCCCTTTTTATAAACCAGAATTATAATTATTTTCCTAAATCACCTGTTCCAAGACAAAATTGCCTGTCACAAAATACAAATTATAATAATTTGAGGGAATTTTTTAAAAATATTTCATTTATTATTCCCTGTCTAAACTCAGAATTATAATTCCTTTAGAAAATTCCCTGTTCCAAGTCACAATTAAATTGATTTCAAAAATTCCTGTTCCGAATTGGAATAATATTTATTTACAAACTGATTTTTTTAAAGAAATTTAAGATGAATCAAGTGAAAAACTTACTTTTGTTTCTTGATTTGCGACAAGTAACTTATAAAATCTGACGAATAATGACTTGGAAAAGGAATTGTTTTTGTAAATTCCCTTTTTATAAATGAGAATTATAATTATTTTCCAAAATTACCTGTTTCAAGACAAAATTGCCTGTCCCAAAATACAAATTATAATAATTTGAGGGCATTTTAAAAAAATATTTCATTCATTATTCCCCGTCTAAACTCAGAATTATAATTCTTTTAGAAAATTCCTGCTCAAAAGATTGAAATGATTTGAAACAATTTTTAAAGATTTCCAGGGATTTCTAAACATTTTGGAACAGACGGCTTTGGGGGGAAAAAATTATAATTCTGAGTTGGAACATCAGGTGATTTTTGGTCACAAGAATCGTATTCTGATTTGCTACATAGAATTCTCTAAAAGAATTATAATTCTGAATTTGAGCAGGGATTTGTGGAATCCCTTCTTCTCGAACAGTATTAAAATTATTTTTCAAAATTCCCGTTCCATGTCTGAAATACTCTGTTCCAAATTAAGTAATAATTCTTTGCTAAAACTCCCTGTCCTAAAATCTAATTTATAATTCTTTACGGAATAATGATGCCTTACAGAAATTCCCTTTTCGAAAGTAAAAATGATCATTTTTTACGGGAATTCCCTGCCTCGAAGCCTAATTTATAATTCTTCACGAGAATTCCCCATCCTAAAGTCTAAATCATAATTCTTTATGGAAATTACATGATTAAATTCAAACAAATTCTGATTTGGAACAAGAAATTTACAATTTCTGATGAATTATAACTTTCAAAAGGGATTGTTTTTGCAAATTCCGCTTTTATAAAACAGAATTATATTTATTTTCCAAAATTCTTGATGAAATACCTTGTTTCAAAGTCAAAATTATCATTCTGTACGGGAATTCATGTTTAAAAATTAATTCATGTATTCTCAGTCCAAACTCAGAATTATAATTCTGTTAGAAAATTCCCTGTTCCAAGTCAGAATTATATTTATTTACAACATTCTCCATTATAATCCAGAAATACATTAAGAGAGACCACTCTACAGTAGATAATAATTAATTTAAAATAGTAATGTATGTAGAATGATTAAATTCAAAGAAAACGTGACTTATAACAAGAAACTTACAAAATTTGACGAATTCTGACGTGCAACAGGGATTGTTTTTGTGAATTTCCTTTTTATAAATCATAATTGTAATTATTTTCCAAAATTTTTGTTCCAATTGGAAAATTTTTATTCGCAAAGAAAAAAAAAAGTTTAAATTTCAAGAAATCATTATTTGTAACAAGGAATTTACAAAATCTAAGGAATTCTGAAGTGCAACAGGGATTGTTTTTGTGAATTTCCTTTTTATAAGTCAAAATGATAATTAGTTTCAAAAATTTCTGCTCCAAATTAGAATTGTATTTATTTACAATATTTTCTGTTATAATTCAGAACTAAAGTAATTCCTTTTTTTTAATTAGGAAGGGGGAATTTTCAAATTCTGGAAAATTTTTATTCGCAAAGAAAAAGAAGGTTTAAATTGAAAGAAATCATTATTTGCAACAAGGAATTCACAAAATCTGACGAATTCTAACGTGCAACAGGGATTGTTTTTGTGAATTTCCTTTTTATAAATCAGAATTATAATTAGTTTCCAAAATTTCTGTTCCAAATTAGAATTCGATTCATTTACAAAATTTTCTATTATGCTCTACAAATATAGTAACTCCATTTTTCTATAACTTTTAAGAGGGAAGTTTCAAATCCTGCCCAATTTTTATTTGCAAAAAAATGTTTAAATTTGAACAAATTATGATTTACAACAAGAAATTTACGATATCTGACGAATTTTGACTTGAAAAAGGGATTGGTTTTGTACATTCCCTTCTGAATTATATTCCAAAAATACCTGTTCCAAGACAAACTATAATTCTTTACGAAACTTTGTTCCAAAATAAAAATTATAATTTGTTAGGTGAATTTTTTGTTATATTTTAGTTATTATTCCCCTTCTAAACTCAGAATTATAATTCTTTCAGAAGATTCCCTATACCAAGTCACAATCAAATTCATGTTGCAAATTCGAATATATTTTTACAAAATTTCCTTTATAATTTAGAAATATTGTAACACCTTTTTTCAAAAGTTGGAAGAAGGAAATTTTACATTTTTTTAGAAATTCTGACTTGGAACAGCGATTTTTTTAATTTCCCTGCTTCTAAATCATAATTACATTAAATTCTTTTCCAAAATTGTCCTTCCATGTCAAAAGTGTCCTGTTTTAAGTCCAATTATAATTATTTACGGAAAATCCCTGTACTCAAGTAAAAATTATCATTCTCAACAAAATCTCCTCCCATAAAGTAAACGTAAAATATAAATTATAATTCTTTCCGAAATTTCCTCTTCAAAAGTCAAAATTATAATTCTTGACCGGAATTCTCATTCAATGTGATCAAATTTCCCGGTTTCCCGGTCAGGCAGACATCCTGATGTCTAAATATTTACTTCTGACTGATAATACCTACACCATTTTTAAATCTCTAAAAACACTTGTTAATTAGATTCAATTCAATTTGAAGCATTAAACATTTAATGACAAAACTGTACTCTGCGAATCTATATAAAATTTATCTAGCTTGACTTTCATGATAATTACAATTTCCACAGAATATGAGAATGAAAACCTTTAAGGTCCTAAATGATTCATAGGATCTTTTCCTATTATAATAAATGAAAACCTTCGTAACCTTCATTATTAAAATTGATAAAACGTAAACAAAACATAACCTATAAAACGTACTCCAGAGTTCAGAGGCTAAATCGATAAACTCTGTTTCTCTAAAAGTAATTATTTTAATTTCTATCATTAAAATGTCAGAGAGAACCAAAATTGAGGAAAGAAGAGCAATTATACGATAAGATAATAAAAGAAATGGAAAGAGCGCGAAATCTCGAAACTTCTTTTCCACTTGTTTAAACAAATTCTGGAGTAAGAATGAGATAAAAATGATATTCCTTTAGACAATTTCTTATGGTGAATTAGTAAAGCACACTTACGATATGAAATATTTATCCTACTGCTATTTAATAGTGAAAAAATATCTTATTTTTACACAGAGAAACAAATTTCTCTACACTTTTGGCAGGCGGCCAGATGCGGCCATATGTAATTTTTGATGACGTCAGCGATGACGTAGCGCATGCCCAGGAAGATTTCACCAGCGCATGCGCGCACAGATTATAGGCAGCGCGGGATTTTTTTAAATATAATTTCATGCAAATATGAAGGTTGGAGTAATATTTTATTTATTTTTCCAAATTAAAATATGTTTTTTTTTGTCTGCAAATAATTAAACCGAATTGTTTACTAATAATACATAAAACGTGGTCAATATATAGAAATCGATAAATTCAAGAATGTAACAATTCTCAATGGTTTCTGGAGATGAATAAATGAATTCCGGAAATTAAATCTAAACTAAAATCCAAATGTTTAATTTTTAATCAACGAACAAAAATTATTTGAAAATTTAAAAATACCATAAAATCTCTAAAATTCTTTGAAACACTTTCAAATTATTGAAATCAATTGAGAATTCCTTGGAGTATTTTCAAATATCCAGAAAGTTTCAAATCTTTCGAAATTCATTGCAATTTCTTAAGTCTTCCGAAAATGTTTTAGAATCTTCATCTAAAAATACCCAAAAATATTTGAAAATCCTTGAGATTTCTCCAAATTATTGAAATAAATTGAAAATTCCAGGGAATCTTTCAAAATATTCGAAAATCTTTAGATTTCTTAAAAATTTTCAGTAAGCCTGGAAATATTTGAAAATCTTTGAAAACGTGCAAAATCCCTCAATAAAATATTTGAAATCCATTGAAGTCTGTTTGAATTTCTTGAAAATTTGTAGAGCTCCTGAAAATACCCTCAAATATTTGATATGCTTTCAAATTATTGAAATAAATTAAAATTCTTTGGAATTTTAATAATACCCTAAAATATTTCAAATACATATTTCGAAATCGATTAAAATTTTCTAAATCTTTTGAAAATGCTTCGGAAACCTTTAAAACACCTTAAAATATTTAAAATAATTTCAAATCTCTTAAAAATTGTATAGAGCTTTAAAAATACTCTAAAATATTAGAAAAAATTTCATAACCCTCAAAATTCTTGAAATCAATGGAAAATTCCTTGGAATCTTAAAAATACCTTAAACTAATGGTAATTTTTTGATATCTTTTCAAATTATTCAAATATATAAAAAATTCCTCAGAATCTTTTGAAATACCCTAAAATATTTCAAATGTTTTGAAATTTATTGCTGGTTTTCAAATCTTTTGAAAATGCTATGGAATCTTGAAAAATACCCAAAATTATTTTAAAAATTTTTTAATCTCTTCGAATTATTGAAATAAGTTTTAAAAAATTTGAAATCTTGAAATATTCCAAAATATTTAGATTTCTTTAAAATCTTGGGTAAACCTTGAAATATATGAAAATCAATTTCCAACCGAGTAAGTCACGCCTACCCCGAAAGGGAAATGGCTTAATGGTATAATAATAATAATAAAATAATAATTGAAAATATTCAAAATCCCTCAATAAGATATTTGAAATCTTTTTATATGTTTTGAAATTTTGTAGAGCTCTTGAAAATACCGTAAAATATTTAAATTCCTTTTAAATTATTGTAAACTATTACAAAATTCCTTGGAATCTTTCGAAATACCCTACAACATTTCAAATTTTTCTAAATCCATTGTAATTTTCAAAAATGTTTGAAAATGCTTTGGTATCTCTTAAAATATCCAAAAATATTTCAAATAATTTGAAGACCCTTGAAAACTACTAAAGCTCTTCAAAACTTTTTGAAATTTAAAAAATACCCTAAAATATTTACAATCTTTTGGAATTCTTTTGAAGTATTGAAATTTATAAAAAATTCATTGGAATCTTTTGAGATACCCTGTAATATTTTAAATCTTCCAAAATCCATGGAAATATTATAAATCTTTTGAATATACTTTGGAATCTTTTAAAATACCCTAAAATATTAAAAATTCTTTAATATCCCTTCAAATTATTGAAATCAATTAAAAATTCCTTAGAATCTTAAAAATACCTTAAAATCTTTAAAATCCTTTGGAATACTTACAAATTATTGAAATCGTTTGAAAATTTCTTTGAATCTTTTGAGATACCCTGAAATATTCCAAATCCTTCGAAATACTTTGCGATTTTTTTAATATTTTGAAAATGCTTGGAAATCTCTTAAAATACCCAAAAATATTTCGAATCATTTGAAGTCCCTTGACAATTGATGAAGCTTTTCAAAATTCCTTGTAATTTAAAAAATACCCTGAAAAATTTACAATCTTTTGGAATTCTTTTGAAGTATTAAAATCTATAAAAAATTCATTGGAATCTTTTTAGATACCCTATAATATTTTAAATCTTCCAAAATCCATGGAAACATTTAAAATCTTTTGAATATACTTTGGAATCTTTTAAAATACCCTAAAATATTTAAAAAAATGTAATATCCCTTCAAATTATTGAAATCAATTGAAAATTCCTTGGAATCCTAAAAATACCCTAAAATTGTTAAAATCCTTTTGAATAATTACAATTTATTGGAATCTTTTGGAAATTTCTTTGAATCTTTTGAGATATCCTAAAATATTCCAAATCCTTCGAAATACTTTGCGATTTTTTAAATATTTTGAAAATGCTTGGAAATCTTTTAAAATACCCAAAAATATTGCGAATAATTTGAAGTCCCTTGACAATTGATAAAGCTTTCCAAAATTCCTTGAAATTTGAAAAATACCCTAAAATATTTATAATCGTTTGGAATTCTTTTGAAGTATTGAAATCTATAGAAAATTCATTGGAATCTTTCGAAATACCCTAAAATATCTCAAATCTTTCGAAATCCATGGAAATTTTTTTAATTGTTCGAAAATGCTTTGGATTCTTTTAAGATACTCACAAATATTTCAATTTTAAGGTTCTTTAAAATTCCTTGAAAGTTTAGAAGTACCTTCAAATCCTTTGGACTAATTTCAAATGATTGAAATCTATTTAAAATTCCTTGGAATATTTTTAAATTCCCTAAATTACACAAATATATAAATAAGATAATAATATAAATAATAAGGAAGTGTCTACGCGTACCGAAAAAATGCAGCTACATGTACGGAAATTTCGATACAAAAAGCCTCTTTTCCAGCTGCCCTTATTTGTACCGAAAAAATCCAGCCATTTTCACCGAAATTCCGGTACACGTGGCCACGGCCAAATAATAAATAATCTATTGCAATTTTTCAAATATTTTGGAAATGCTTCGGAATCTTCTAAAATATCAAAAAATATGTAAAATATGATTATAAGATATTTTGAATGCCTCGAAATCTTTTGAAATCTCTTCAAATTTTGTAGCACACTTAAAATTACCCTAAAATATAAAAAATTCTTTGATATCCCTTTAAATTTTTCAAAGCAATTGAAAATTCCTAGGAATTTAAAAAACACTCTCAAATCTTTAAATTCTTTTAGAATATATTCAAGTTATTGAAATCTTTTAAAATACCTTCAAATATTTTAAATCTTTCGAAATCTATTTCCAATTTTTTAAATCTTTCGAAGATGCTCTGGAATGTTTTAAAATATCCTAAAATATTTCAAATCTCTTGGAATCCCTTGAAACTCTTATTTTATTCTGGTTTGAATTTAATAATTTTAGATTTGTATATTATAGATTATGCAATTTCAAAAATTGGAATCATAAAAATCTTGTTTTGTATTCTTTCTCTTTCAAATTGATAATATTTTAGCATTGTCTGAATTTGAGTTAACAATTTAAAGAAATGATTCAATTAAAATTGAAAAATATATACTTGAAAGATTAAAAAAATTAAATAGTAATCCTGAATGGGAGTGTTAATGATTAAATGATCTGAAATAATTCAAAAATTGTGTTGTTTGAAATCAAAATAGATAAAAATATAACTATCTGTAACTGATACTTCAGTAATTGAATATTTTCTTTAATTTTGAATGGTTACAATTTTAGAGTTCTGAATTTTTATGTTGAATGCTAAATTTTAAGTTTTTTACCTGCCTAAGTTTTAATTTTGAAATTAAAATTGAAATATTTGAATTTTGAAAAGTATAATCAACAATTTTCTTTTAATTTTTACAAGATTCAAATTTACTTAAAATCATGGAAATTTCAAAGGGATTTCATAGAAAAAAGTTTTAATATCACAATTTTTAGTAATTAACATTTTTGCAATTTTTTATGCTTAATTTAATTTTTGATCCTTGAAAAATTTGTCAAATCAATTTTACATTTAATTCAATTTTCAATTTGAAATTGTCACATTTTAATCACATCAAAATTACAAAGTATTTAAATTCAAAAGTTTTGAATGATAAGTTATTGAAATTGTTATTAAAATTGTATTAGAATTTTGAAAGCTTTCATTTAGAAATAATATAAATAAAATCCCTTTTCATTTCATTAAAAATATTGTCCTTTTTTCAAAATTTTTCCTGACCCAAAATTATTTGATTTTGAACGTTTTTAATTAAGAATCATACGATATATATATATATATATATATATATATATAGTTTTTGTTTAAATTTCAACTCGACATTATTAGTTATTGTTTCAAAAAATTGAAAAACACTTAATATTTAACAATTCCTTTGATAATTAATTTTTAAATTGTTTATATTTACAATGTCATAAAATAAAAACTCAGTGACTTAAACGCGCACGTGCACTTATTGCTAGTATATTTTATAATAATTACTATTAGTTTGTTATTATTTAAATTCAATATTTTTCTTTTTCCCCAAAAACGTGTTTCGCAATATTCTAATAATTTTATATTTTCATAGAGAATCGTTTCTTTATAAAATTAAATAAAAATATAATTTTATATAAATAATTTTTTTTGCTCACATAATCATTAGGGTAAGCCAGACAAAGGCGAAATGATGAGGTTTATGAGACAAAACACTAAAAAGTTTATTTTTGGCATTATACAAAATTTATAACAATTATTGAATATTATTAAATATTATTAAATAAGAAAAATATTCAAAAAAATGTTCATGAAATTTCTCACGATTGGGTATGTCGTTCTAAAAAATTTAAATGTTAAATTTATAAAAATTGTTGTGTATGGAAAAAATTAAAAATTTTGTTTGATCAAAGCTTATGAAAGTAAATAATCTTACACAAAAAAAAGTAAGAAAAAACATTTTTCGTCGAAATATAATATTTCAAAAAATGCAATTTTGTTAATTTGTACCTAAAATTGCGAAAAAGTATTTTAATATTTGAAAAAATTGTTTGATGCTCTTTTAAATAAACTATGAAACACGTACATACTGTTTAAGTTTCAACCCATTTTTTTTTCTATTTTTTACGGATCTTATATAAAATGGTTCATGTTTCAGGATCCTTAAAAAATAAAAAAATAAATTCGTTGAAGCTCTAAAGTATACGCAGGTTTCTTTGGATTATTGAAAAGACCGCCAAAACATTAGAAGACGAAATGTTTTTTTTTAAACTTTAGGTGCAAATTAACATAATTTCGTTTTTTGTCATATTTTGAAGAAAAAATTTTTTTATTGCTTTTTTCCATCTAAAGTTATTTACTTTCATGAACTTTACTCAAAAAAAAAAAAAAACTGAAAAAAAATTTTTCTCATTCACACAAAACTTAAAAAATTTCAAATTTGAAGATTTTCAATCGGCTTATCCAATGGTGAGAAATCATTATTTTTTTTTATTTTTTTCGTAATGCTACAATTGAATTTTTTGGTGCTATGACTAATGAATCTGATTATTTTAAGTTTTTTTGGCCCACCCTAATAATTATAATAATTAAAATTACTATAGAATCACTTGATTATTCATTACCAAAATATAATAAACATATATGTATTTGAAAAAATCTTAAATGATAATCAACTAAATTTACTTCTCATGAAAAAATAAATTGGATTATCAATTTTCATATTATCTAGTTAGACCCTGGCATAAGCTAATGATCAAATAAATGTTTTATTTCACCCAAAATTTAAAAATAGAAGATAATATTGAAACCTGAAATAATTTCACCCAATAAGAACTGTTTTATAGATATAATGAAATTCAAAAAGACACCGATTAATCAAGACTATTTCAGCTAATTAAAAATCAGTTTTTCATTAATTTTTATTTCACAGACAAATGATTGTTCTCGGATATTTTTTTGTGATGTTACCTGGGCCACTATGAGATAGCTCTTACCTTATTAGCGTCAGAGGTGCTTGACCCAAAAACCCTGTTGAGCTCCCGGATTCTATTATTAATCAGTACGAGACGTATCAAGTAAACAATAATTTTAAATAAAGAAGTTCGATTTCAAGAAATAATCAATAGAAATTCCTTTCTTACTATTCATATACTTTCAAATGGTTATAATAACAATTCATTTTAAAAATAATTAGAAAAAATAATATTTCAGAATGAGTGAAATGCAAAATACCAAAATATTGAGATTAAGAAAGTGAAATATAGTATATTATGCACCTAGGGGAAAAAGTGACTCTCCCACTGGCGCATACGATATTTTTTATAACAAATAGATGATTTCAGACATTTCTCGAAATACAGTCATGATTTCAGTCCATATAAGATTTTGTATAATGAAGCATGAAATTAATGTTAACCTGATTTATATGGTAATTTTAGAGGTGATTTAAGGCAACTTACCATGAATTGCCCAAAATTCAATTTAAAAATATCTATAAATTTGCGAAAATTTTCGGTCATTTATGATAATTTTAAGGTAAATATAGTAGCTTACCATAAATTACCTGAAATTAATTTTTTTCATTCTATTATCTGCAACCAAAATTTCTTTGCAGTTTTTACGATGAGTGGGCTGATGATCATACAATACAAGCTTATAGATGCATAATTTTCATTATTCACCTCTGACGTCATTTTTCAGTCCCTGGGGAGTAAAAAGTACTTTTCAGTCCCTAGGGAGTAAAAAGTACATTTCGGTCCCTATGAAGCCCTGCTTCATAGGCGTCGAAAAGGGCTGAAATCATGCATGTGTCATAAAAATTATTATAGATATAATAGAGTAGCTTTGACATTTTTTGAAGTTTTCTACTTCAAAGCTTTTCAAATGAAAATTTTTGATACGGATTTTTGAATATCGATTTTTGGATTTGCATATTTCGAGCCAAATAGCACTGATAAATTTAAATCGAGGGGAAAACAACTCCTAAAAATTTGGTCCAGCAGAGGTGGATTACTCCGTGTACAAGTGGATCATCCTGGATTAGAAGATTACCTAGGATTACAAATGGATGTACGTAATTTATGGTTTTCAGAAATAATAAGATATGGGACTTGAAATTAATGGAAATTTTTTTTATTTGACGTAATACATGCTTGTAATATTTTCAACATAGGATCTTTTGCAAACTAAATAAAAGAATATTTCAGAAAAAAATTCTTTATTTTATTATTAATTTAAAAAAAGACTTACCTACCATAAAACATGATTTTTCAACAAAATAATTGAATTCTCAATAAAATAATTGGATTTCAAACCTAGAAAGATGAAAGTTCTTTTTAAAAAAGTATAACAGTTGAAAATTCAACCAAAAAAGATGGAATTTCATTTTGAGAAGTAAATTTTTAAACTAAAAAAAATTTTTTCAATAAATGAAGATTTTTCCGTCATGATAGAAAAAAAATGTTCACGTAAATTGTTAAACCTTCAAGCCGAAAGGCGAATTTTCTGTACAGAAATTGAATTTTTAACCAGACAATATGAATTTTCAGCCAAAAATTAAATTTCAAGAAAAAAACTACGTTTTCAACTAAAGAGATGAACATTCCTTTAAAAAAATTCAACAGAGTAGTTCAACTTTTACCCAAGCAGTTGAATCTTCAATTTAAAATGGACAGTTTTCAACAAAATAGTTAAACCTTCAACCTAAGAGATGAATATTCAACTAAAAATATGAATCTACAACACATAAATGATTTCTTAAAATTCAAGCCTTTGTGAAAGATGTTCAGGACTAATTCTAAACAAATCAAGAAATATTTGATAAATTTTCGGAAATGTTTCCAACTGACTGAAATTTTTCTTAAAATTTTGAAAAATCATTCAAAATGTAAAAAAATTGCCAATGATCTTCTTAATTTTCCCCGCAATTTTAGGAAAATTTGTTTATTATCTTGAAACCTTTCGAAAATCTTTTATAGCTTTGAAAGATTTTATTCTTTGAAAATCTCCATTTCTGAAAATCGTTCAAAGTTTCAAATTCTTTTCTAATCTCTTCAATTCTTCTAAATATTTCTTGAATTGAATCGACTCTTAAAATCTTTTAATGTTACCAAATTGAAACAGTTTGCTTCAAAATCTTCTACACACTATTTCGAAATTTTAGGAGATCACTTGAAAAATTTGAAAACCTTTTTTATTTTTCTTCTAAAGTTCATATTGCAAAATAAAAAAATCATTTAAAATTTTCACACGAATCTTTAAAATTTATTCAAATTTTTCCTTCATTCTTTTTCTTTATTCTGCAAAATTATAAAAATTGCCATAAAATCTTCCAGATTCTTCTTTGACAATTTTATAAATCTTTTGAAATGTTCTGAAATCTTCTTAAATAATCTCTTAAAATGATTTCTCGAAATACGAAATCAGTTTAATTTTTCCTAAGAGCCTAATTTTTTTTCATTTTCGTGGAACCTTGCAAAATTCTTTGAAAAATTTCACAAATTTTAATTTTTTTAAATGATTTCAGAACTTCTGAATATCTCTTGAACTCACTCAATTTTTTTCTAAAATCATGCGATGTGGCAAAATTTTACTTTAAAGTCTTTTACACTCTGTTTAAAATTTTTTGGAAATGATTAAAAATGTTTTGTCATATTTTTCAATTTTGTCTTAGAATTCATTAGAAAACAATCATTCAAATTTTTCCCATGAATTTTAAGAACATTTTTTCATTCTCTTGACACCCTTCAAAATAATTCAGTTTACCTAAAATTTTTTCGAATTCTGAAAAATTGAAAAACTCTCTCAATGTCTTCGAAATTAGTTTTCCACACATTTTGAAATCTTCAAAACAAAAAATTATTCTATCAAAATAAAACCTGAACCATTTCAAATTTTCCCAGAAATCTTGAATAGAATTTAAACTCCTCAAATCTTTCTTAATTATTAAAAAGCTTCTAATTTTTGTTCGAATTTTTCAAAATAAGTTTTTGCCCATAATTGTATTTTTCTTATCACTTTGAGAATGTAAGAAAGTTCAGAAATTATAGTGTGACAAAGAAATATTAGGAATAGAATTATTCCCCATTATTAAACAATCATTTACAATTTAACTTTTCTCTTTTATCAATAATGTTTAGAAACATTCAGAAATAAATTTTATTATGAAGTAAAATTATTTATTTAGAAATTTTGATATGAAAAGTTGATGGTTCTCTTTCTTTGACGCTGAAAGTTAAATTCCAAAAATTACGTACCCCTGATGTCTGGGGGTACTTTGGATTACAGGTGGATTGTCTAGGATTAAAACGGATTAACTAGGATTGCACTGGATTACTCAAATTATCACGGATTTTTTGGATTACTTCAGATTGCAAGCGGATCACTCAGAATATAAGTAGAATAACCAGGATAACAAGTGGATTATATGTGGATTACAGGTAGATTACGTAGGATTATAAGTGTATTTCCTAGGATTATAAATAGATAACCTGTGATTTTTTGGATTATTCTGGATTAAAAGTGGAGGTCTGAAGATTAAAAATGGATAACCTGATATGACAAGTGAATTACAGGTAAATTACGTATGGTTGAAGTGTATTTCCTAGGATTACAAATGGATTATCTCTGATTTCTTGGATTACGCTGAATTACAAGTGGAGAACTGAAATAAAAAATGGATTACCTATAATTACAAGTGGATTACCTGGATTACAATGTTATCCTGTATTATAAGAGTACCTAGTATTACAAATGGATTACCCATGATTTTTAGGATTACTTCGGATTACAATGGGAGAAATGCAGATAACAAGTGGATTATCTATGATTACTAGTGGATTAGCCAACGGCCATATCACGCTGAAAAAACCAGTTCTCGTTACATCACTGAAGTTAAGTAGTCTTCGGCGCGGTTAGTACTTGGATGAGTGACCGTTCGGGAATACTACTAACTGCGTGCTGTTGGCGTGTCGTGGGTGTGGTGAGCCCACACTTGTAGTTATTTACTACAAGAAACTATCCACCTAGAAACACTACCCGAATCGGGTAGTGTCACGCCTAACCCGAAAGGGAAATGGCTGAATGGTATACATACATACATACCAGTGGATTAGCGATGATCATAAGTGCATAATTACCTCTGATTCAATAGCTTATTTCAGATTACATGTAAATTGTCTAGGATTGCAACCAAATTACCAAAGATTACACGTAGATTTCCTACAATTAGACTGGATTGCTCAGATTATCCCGGATCTATGGGATTACTCCAGATTACAAGAGGAGCACTTCGGATTACGAGCGGATTATGTAGGATTACACTGGATTATCCAGCATATACTGGATTTCTTGAATTACTCTGCGTTATAAGTAGATTACCTCGGATTACAAGTAGATCACTCAGGATTAAAAGTGCATTACTGGTGGATTGAGTAGGATTACAATCGGTTTACATAGGATTAAAATCGGATTACCCAACATTTTTCTTGGATTACCCGGATTAAAAGTGAATCGTTGTGGATTAAATATGATTATATGTGAATTACGGATATAATTTTCCTAGAATGAGCCTGTAATTCTTGGATGACTTCGAATTACAAGTAGATAACCGAGGATTACAAGTGGATTACCATTAATTTTTCGGACTACTCCGGATCATGAGTGGAGAACTGAATATTACAAGTGGATTACCAAGAATTATGAGCAGACTAACTAGTATCACAAAAGGATGACCCAGGATTACAAGTGGATTGTCGAGGATTACACTGAATTACACCGATCATCCTAGATCTCTTGGATTGTTCCCATTGACAAGTGGATTACCTCGGAAAGAAAATAGATTACCAAAGGTTACCAGTGGATTACATTTGGATGACATAGGATTATGAGATTACTAAAGGATAACCTATGATTGCCTAGGATTACAAGTAGATTGCCTAGGATTACAATGAGTTGCTTAGATTATGCCGGATTTATAGGATTACTCTAGATTACAAGTGGATCACTTCGGATTAAGTGTGTCAATTGAGTAGGATTATGAGGTAATTACGGGTAGATTACTTAGGATTGAGAGTAGATTACCCAGGATGAAATGTGGAATACTAGTGGATTACAAATGTATAACCTTTTATTACACTTGGATTGCTTTGGATGACACTGGATTTTTTGGTTCACTCCAGATTACAAGTGGGTGTCTTTGGATTACAAATAAATTACCAAGAATGACAAGTGGATAAAGTAGGATTACGAGTGGACTATCTAGGATTACAAGATAATTATTACCCAGGAATACTTTAGATTACAAGTAGATGATCTCGAATTACAATCTCGGAAAGCAAAGAATTACCAGTACATTAGCTTGGATTAAAATCGGATCACCAAGGTGACAAGTGGATTACTTCGAATCAAAAGTAAATTACCTATGATTAAGTGGATCATAGGTGGATAACGTAGGATTACGTGGTGATAACGTAGGATTACAAGTAGATTATTTAGGAATAGAAGTGGATCAAATGTGGATTACGTATCATTACGTGGATAAATTCACATTTGAAGTGGATTTTCGACGATAAAAAGTGGATTAAATAGGATTACAAGTAGATCAAATAGGATTACAAGTGGATTAAATAAGATTACAAGTGGATGACGGCAAAAAACAGGCCGATTACACGTGAATTATATCGTATTACTTGTATATTACCTAGGATTACAAGTGGATTGTATATCATCATAAGTGGATTGTACAGAATTAGAAGTAGATTACCTAGGATTACTATTTCGCATAACGTAGCGATCCAGCAGATTACCAGAGTTGTTTCCCCTCGCTTAAAATTATTCCAAATTTAAAAATAAATTTTGAAATCAAAATGTAATATTTTGCTTTTCCAATTCTTTGAATAGCATTTGGCAATTCTTGACGCTTGCAAGATAAATGATGCAAGCGTTTATTTATTGTAGGCGTAATTGGACAAGTTACACATTTAAAAGTTTTTTGAAACTAAAAACGTTACCAAATAAGTAGAATTGAAATTATTCAACCCTTGGTACACACACTATAGTTTTATAACAAGGTATACACACTGGGTTAGGTTCACCCGGCAAACTTTAACAGCTCATATTATCGTTCCTAATTGAACAATTTTGCCTCCTTTTTTTTGGTTTTTATAGACAAAATCCTCAAGAATTGAACAGTACCTGTTTGAAAGTGATAAATATGAAAAACATACATATTTTTAAATAAACAAATACAACTTAAAAAATTTTGTGAAAAAATCACGTTTTTTCTAAAAGGCTGTTGTTGACATAAAAATCAAGATAAATAGGCTCAAATACTGATGAATGGAAAGTTCAAGACTTGTACTTTAAAACTGTGTTTTCGATTTTTTCACATGTTCTGAAAAACATATTTGTTTAGTAATTTGAATGTAGGCAAATTTCCGGTTCCGCGCGGATAGTTATGCTACCAGAATACTCCATTTCTCGTCAAAAATTAATGATTCGAACTATATACATACCTTAACGTCATGATTGGCTACTGAAAAAACGCATATATTGTTATAAAATTAATAAAGTTGAAAAAAAATGCAAAAGTTCAAACAAATACTCAATTTTTTGGTTTTGAGGAAAGAATTATTTATAAAATATTAGAATTTTTCAGCGTAATTCTTTATTCAGAATCAAAATATGAGTGAAAAACTTTAAAATAATTTTTTTACACAAACAGCGTAAATTACGTTTCGGCCCATTCCAACGGCTGAGCAAATTGCTCACAAATTTTGGCAGTGTGCTCCCTACACATAGGTCTTTCGCATTTCAAGCATTTATAAACACGGTCAATTTTCGCACGCGTAAGCGTCTTGATGAAATAGCTGCAAAAAATAAACAATTTTTATTGATATTTTAAACAAAAGAATATCATAGCGTGGTGAGCCGCACGTGAGTGTAAATTAGTCAGCAGATGCAAAACGTACGCTGGGAGACATGATCGTCACGTACGCATACACACACACACACAAACAATACACTCAGGCGCACAAATTAGACCTTTTACTTTCAACATAGGCTATGAGCATTACAAATATACAAATAAAATAACATTTACTTACATTTAGATTTTTCTGTTTTTCTGGATTTTGTAACACCACATACACACTGGGTGAAAAATACGCTAAGAGAAAGTTTCGAAGTACGTCCATCGGAAGTTTTCGAGACTCTGAAGCTGGTAAGGCAGCTCTGCGTAGTACTGGCCCAAAACTTTTTTCCCCGCCTGTTATAGATCCACACTTCTTCTTGCTTCGAAATAACAGATCTTGCAAAATCGCGCCGGGATAGCGTAACCCAGTGTGTATACCAAGGGTTAAATTACAGGTAGTCCAAAATTGTCAAAGCTTCATCAGTTTGACCGTTGCTTCGGGAAGTTCCAATTTGGTAGTCTTTCCAAATTAATTACCAGACAAAATTTAAAATATTTAAAATTTTGATTTTTTCACATTAAACAAGAATTTTCTAAGTTGAAATAAATTTCGGTAATTTAATTTATATGTATTTGATGAACTTTGGTAATATAAAATAATAAAATAAAATAGAATGATAATTAATAATAAGTTAATAAATTAATAAAATAATTATATGTACTTATATGTAATTCAATTATAAAAAATTATTGAACATTGAAATATTTCAAAGTTTCCAAATTTGAACTGTCACTTCAAAAACTATTCCAATTGTGAAGGTGCTTTCAAATTAAATGTATTTTCGATAAAAGATTGTTGAAATTGTTCACTTTATTCGGGAAAAGTAATATATAACGAAATAAAAAATTGTCAACTTTTTCAGAGGTGAGAGGATGGGATCGGTAAATTCATACCTAAATATATATATTATATATTTTGTTATATAATATTCCATCAGATACAATAATACATTTGGACCTGTATAGAACAAACAGACAGATAATGCAACATTCGCATAACTGTGCGATATAGTATATATCCTAGCAATAGTAATATGTATATATAATATATATTTATTTTCGTCCTGTTTCGCATGTTATTAATTTTTTTTCTTGAAGACTTTCGGTTAAATATTTTCATCTCGAATAGAAGGTACAAGTTTTCGTTTTGTGCATTTCGTATGAAACTTCCTATAAAGTCCCGTCGCACAGAACAATTTTCTTTTCACATTTTTATCCCCATTCTCGATTTGATAACTTTTTTGAATTTCACAAATTTCCAATTAAAATTGCCCTTCCTGCAAATCGAGCTTTGGAGACTTTCGACATTCAGTACGACGAAAACTTCGACGAGACGCTTAATATTCATTTCATGCAACATTTATCGCGGTGCCATCGCGGGTCGCGACGGAAATGAAATTGAGGTCAATTCTCAAATCTATTTGTCACGGAATTTTTTCAAAATAATAAAGAAATTCAATTTCCAATTCTGAAATTCGGAGGATTTTCCGAATTTAATGACCCGCGATGGCGTTCTCGGCCTTAGTTTTATATAATTAACGATCAACGTTAAATTTTTTCGCTATGAAGGGTGCGTTCGCAACGATTATGATCCGTCCTGTATCAGTTTGCACATTTCTCACGCTCGAACACACCCTCTTCCCTTTTTTGTATATATATATATTTTTTCTGAACACAGAATCTCTCCGAGGTAAGGTTTTATTGCTAAACCCATTCGCTTACCGGTTCGTCATATCCACATAACGATTTTTCAGGAAAAAGTACATCGATTTGACCCTCTTAGTTTAGTATGCGCATGCCAGAATAGCTTTTCAGGAGACAGGTCAGAATACCAAATACGATATTTGAATTATATCGCTCAATTAAGATTTCTGCCTTGAATTGCAATAAATGCATTAAAATATCACATTCGCACAAGTCGATCTTCAAGCTCATTTTCAATGTAGGAAATTACTTTTTAATCCTTGTCAGCAATGCATTAGTATAGTTCTTTGCGATATTTTTGAAATTATCTTCAATACCTATTTTCTATTAGCAAGGAGCGCATTAGAGCCACTGTGAATTAGCTGATGAACGCAGCTCGGCTCTCACATGCGGAGAACCCCTGTTATGTCAGCGGCAAGCGTGCGCGCGCACGCACGGTAATTCGCGACCCCCTCTCTGCCGGGCTGACGCGACGGTTCTTCGCATGTGAGAGCCGAGCTGCGCTCGTCAGCTAACTTCATAGCGGATCTCATCCGCTCTTTGCCTATTATGGGTCATCCATAAAGTACATTGCCAATTTTAGGTTATCTTTTAGCCATCCGTCCCCCGTTCATGAAAATAGGGCAATAATGGAGGAATCAATTCTCTCGAATGAAATTATTGTTATTATTATTTGGAATTCAATATGAAACATTTCAAATTCTTCAGATTTTGAGTCGAAATATATATTGAATTTTCAACAAATAAGATTAATTTTTCAACCAAAAAGACGAATTTTCAACAAGATATAAGTACAGGAATGAAAATAATTACTGGGATAATTAGAATTTGGAACAAATTAAAAAATATATAAACTTGAAATGATTAAAAATTTTTTTTTTAAAAATGTAGGTTTTTGAAAATTCCGAAAGAAATTGGAAGCTTTTTAAGAATTTTGGAAGGTTTCCAAATTGTTTAATCTTCAACAAAACAAGATTAATTTAGACCCACAAAAATAAATTTTTAGCCGAAAAGGATGTATATTTAACAAAATACGATAATTTTCAATTTATAAGGGATAAAATTCTAATAAAAAATGGACTAGTGAAATTTTCACAGGGAACAATTTATTTGTATAAAAAAACAATTCTGTTAGAAAAAGGTTCAATTCTAATTCAAAGAGGTGAATTTAAAAAAAAATGATTTTGTAACAAACTATTTTACCTTTTGACTAAGTAGTTGAAGTTTAAACTAAGAAACTAAGAACTTAAATCTAAAACTTGAAAAGATTAAAAATATGCAGATCTTTGAAAATTTTTACCAAAATTTTGAAAGTTTTTCAAGAATTCTGGAAGCTTTGAAAAGAATCAAACATTTTTAAACATATTTAATTAATTAATTGAATGATAATTTTAATTGTTAAATTTCAAAGCCAAAAGGCCGAATTATCTATAAAGCTGTTGAATTTTCCATTGAAAAATATGATTTTTTAACAAAAAGGTTATATTTGTATCAAAACGTTAAATTTTCATGAAAATAGTTCAATTCTTAACCTGATAGTTAAATTCAAATGAAAATATGAATTTTTGACGAAAAAATTAATTTTTAACAAAGAAAATTAATTTTTAACTAGAAAGACCAATTTTCGATCAAAAAATAAATTTTCAATCAAAAGTGGAACAGTAACATTGTTAATTAAAAAACTAATTCTCAAACAAAAGAAAAAAAATTTGACAAAGCAGTTTAACCTAAAAGATTAATTTTTAATCCGAAAGATTAATTTTTTTCAAAATGAAATAGTTAAGTTTCCAACCAGGGAGGTGAATCTTAAAAAATTTGAATTTTGAACCAAATAGTTTAACTTTCAACCATGAAGGTAACTTTTCCAAGCAAGTTCTACCAAAAAACACGAGTTTTCAACAAAATGCAATAATTTTCAATTAAATTATCAAATTTTAAAGCCAAAAGAAAGAATTATTTACGAAATGGTTGAATTTTTAACCCAGAAATATGATTTATCATCAAAAAAGTTAATTTTCTATCAAAAAGATGAATTTTCATAAAAATAGTTTAATTTTTTAACAAAAAAGTTATTTTCCAACAAATAGTTTAATTTTCTACCAAATTGTCCAATCCTCAACCAAAACAGAGCAATTTAGTCCCAAATAGTTGCATTTTTAATCGAAAGGGATGAATTTTCAACAAAAAACATTAATTTGGACCAAAAAAGACTAATTTTCAACAAAGTGCATGAATTTTCAAATGTGAAAGATCAACTTTCAATAAAAAATGTGAATTTTCAACCAAAAATGAAATACTTACAATGTTAGTTGAGAAAATTAGTAGTCAACAAAAAAATAAACGAATTTTCAATAAAATAGTTACATTTTCAACAAAAGAGATGAATTTTCAACAAAAATTATGCATCTTCAAAAATTTTTTTTCTGACAAAAGAGTTCAACGTAAAAGAAGATTTTTTCAACCCGAAAGATCAATTTTTTCAAACGGAATAGTTGAATTTTTAAACCAAGAAGATGAATTTTCCGATGAGCTCTACCAAAAAACACGAGTTTTCAACAAAATACATTAATTTTCGAAAAAATTGTGAAATTTTAGAGCAAATGGACAAATTATCTACAAAGAGGTTGAATTTGTAGACCAAAAATATTATTTTTCAACAAGGAAGTTAATTTCATACCAAAAAGTTAAATTTTCATAAGAATGGTTGAATTTTTTACAAGAACGGTTGCATTTTTATTCAAAAGGGATGAATTTCCAACCAAGAAAATTAATTTTTGGACCAAAAAAGACGAACTTTCAATAAAGTACATGAATTTTGGAAATTAATAGCTCAATTTTCAACAAAAATGGATTAGCTACAATGTTAGTTCCGAAAATTGATTTTTAACAAAACAAAAAAAACTGATTTTCAACTAAAATAATGAATCTTCAAAAAATTAATTTTCAACAAACGAGTTTAACCCAAAAGACAATTTTTCAACTAAGAAGGTAAATTTTCTGAAAATGGAATAGTAACATTTTCACCTGAGGAGGTCAATCTACAACAAAAAAATGTGTTTTTAACAAAGTAGCTCAACTTTCAACCAAGTAGCTGCATTTCTGACCAAAAAGATGTCCTTTTAACAAACAAACAAAAAGAAACAGAAGAAGGGTAGAAAAGACATATTTTAAAAAAACAATGAAAAAAAAAAATTCATGAAAATTCATTTTAAGGGAAATTACGGAAACAAAAGGAGGTTTTAGCCGCCCCCCCTTCAAATTAGTAACGTAGTTTATGGACAGCCCCTTACCTTCCACAGAAATAATTTTTCTCTTGCTAACATCAGCCTTAATTTAAATTTCAAATTAAAAGGAAATTTAAATCCGTCTTGTCTCCAGCATCGAATTTATGCTTAATGGAAGTTTAAGATCCTCTTAAATTTTAAATAAAGCTGCTCAGTTGAGTCTCGTTGAAAGCTTTGCAAGAAAAGTTACTCGCCACAAACACGAATGTTTACTTTAAGTTCTGAACCAGTTCCAAACTAAATTTGTTTAATTGCAATTTAGAGACCTTCCATAAACAACGTTAAATTTTTTTGGCAATTTTGAGCCCCCCCCCCCCCCCCCTGGAAAGTAAGGTAGCCCAAAATTCTCTCAAAAAACATAGGAAATAGGTTGATTTTTCACGAAAATAGGGGAATAATAGGGGGGAAAATTTGTTTAAATAAAATTATTGGAAAATTAATGTAAATTAATGTAAATATTATGTAGCGCTAATAACCAAATATTTAAACCTTCATGTATTTTCAACTAAATGTTTGAATTTTCTAACAAAAAATAGTAAAATTTAGTCGAATTTTCAAGAATTTTGTAGAAGACAGTTGAATTTTCAACCAGACAAATCAGAAGAAACGAACTAATTTTGAACAAAATAGTAAAATCCTTAACCAAATAGTTAAATTTTCAACTCTAAATATATATATAATTTAACAAAAATGAAAATAAACAAATTTCCGGTTATAAAAATTAAGTTTCATAAAAAATAGAATTTTAAACCAATTGATTATAAACAAAAAAGACGAGTTTCTAATCAAATAGTTGAATATTTAACCAAAGAGATGAATTTTCAACAAACAAGATTAATTTTCTAACGAAAAAAAAAGTTTTCAAAGAGAAAGTTAAATTTGCAACCAAAGAGGTGAATCCTAAAAAAGTAATTTTTGACAAAGTAGGTTAACGTTTAAGCAAATAGTTGATTTTTCAACCAAAAATAATGGACTCTTAACTAAATAGTTCAATTTCCAACTAAAAAAGATAATTTTTCAGGCAGAAATAAAATCGTTAAATTTTCATTTTTAAAAATAACTTAAAAGAAAATCATTTTTAACCAGTTGAAATTGACCAAAAAGATAACTTCTTTATAGAATAGTTAAATCGTCAACGAAAAAAGGAATAGGGAAATTTTCAGATAAAAAAATTAAGTTTTAATTTTAAATTTCCCAGCAAGAAGATTATTGTTTTATCAAGAAAAACGATTTTTCAACAAAATTGTTGAATTTTATAGTCAAAAGGACGAATTATCTACGAAACGGTTGAATGTTCATCGCAAAAATATGATTTTTCAACTAAATGGTTGAATTTTTCAACAAAAAATATTAAAATTTAGATGCATTTTCAAGAATTTTGTAGAAGACAGTAGAATTTTCAACCAGACAGATTAATTGAAACGAACTAATTTTCAACAAAATAGTTAAATACTTAACCAAATAGTTGAATTTTCAACTAAAAAAAATATTTTTCAGTCAAAATTAGAATCAATAAATGGGTTAAAAAAATTAAGTTCCATAAAAAATAGAATTTTAAACCAGTTGATCTGAACCAATAAAGACGAATTTTTAACGGAATAGTCGAATGTTTAATCAATAAGATGAATTTTCAACAAACAAGATTAATTTTCTAACCAAAAAAAAGTTTTTAACAATAAAGTTAAATTTGTAACCAAAGAGGTGAATCTTAAAAACGTGAATTTTCGACAAAGTAGGTCAACGTTTAAGCAAGTAGTTGAATTTTCAACAAAAAATAATTAACTCTTGACTGAATAGTCCAATTTTCAACTAAAAAAGATGAGTTTGGAGGCAAAAATGGATTCGTTATATTTTCATTTAAAAAAATAAATTAAAAAAAATCATTTTTAATCAGTTGGAATTAACCAAAAAGGTAAATTCTTCACAAAATAGTCAAATCCTCAACCAAAAAGAGGAATTTTCTACCAAACAGTTGAATTTTAGATTTTAAAACCAAAAATGAAATGGGGAAATTTCAAGGTAGAAAAATTAATTTTTAACTGGAGAACAGAATAAATTTTCAGATGAAAAGATAAATTTTCCATGAAAAAGATAAATTTCTCAGCAAGAAGATTATTGTTTGATCAAAAAAGCCGAATTTTCAACAAAATTGTTGAATTTTAGAGCCAAAAAGATGAATTATCTACAAAACGTTTGAATTTTTATCTCAAAAATATGATTTTTTTAAAAAAAAGTTAATTTTTCACTGAATAATTAAGTTTTCATAAAAATAGTTTAATTTTCAACCAAACAGTTGAATTTTTGACCGAAAATATTAATTTTCAACGAGAATGGTGAATCTTCAGAGAAAAAAAAATTAAAAGAAAAGTTCAAGAAGTAGTTGATATTTAAACCAAAAAACATTTGACCATAAAATAAAAACATGTCAATTAAAAAGAAACGAATATTAAACAAAATAATTGAGTTCTCAAATAAAACAGATTAATTTAAAACCAAACGGTTACATTTCTACCAAAAAAGGATGTATTTTCAAACAATAGAATTAATTTTCGACAAATAAAGTCAAATTTCAACTCTAAAAGATAAATTTTCACTTACAAATATAAATCTTCAGCCAAAAATGGAATAGTTACATTTATAATTAAAAGATTAATTCTTAGTGAAACAAAACGAATTTTCAACAAAATAGCTAAAATTCCAACTAATGTGATCAGTTTTCAAGTAAAATGATGAATATTAAGAAGAATTTTCAATAAAAGAGATGAAAATTCAACCCAAAATATGAGTTTTCAACCAAGGAGAGTAATTTTCTGCTGACAGAATAATTTTGAATTTAAATTCAATTCAATTATTAAATTATGGAATTTAATTTATTAAAATTTTAACTAACAAATTTTAAATTTCATTTTATATTAAATTTTCAACCAGACTGATAAATTGTCAAAGAAAAGAATGATTTTTAAAGAAAGTAGTTCAACTTCCAACCGAGTAGCTGAATTTTTTTTACCAAACAGGATGATTTTTCAAATAAATAATTACGTTTGCAACAAAATAATAAAATTTTCAACCAAATATTTGAATTTTTAACCAAACGAGATCAATTTCGAACCAAAAATATAATAGACTTTTCAACCAAAAGTAGATGAATTTTCTTATTGGGTTCTATTAATTTATTTCGCATTAAACCGAAAAAACTAGGAAAAGTAGAAAAAGGTTAAGTTTCGTGAAAACAGGGGAAAACAGATTTTTTTTCAAATGTGGAAAAAGGGCCATCTTTCACAAAATTCGGAAACATTGTTAAAATTTATCATCTACTAATTATACTTAATTTACTAAATGTTATCTGAGTCCGTAACGTTATTTCCACTGAAAATCTCCCTCAAACACCTGTTACCAAACGTGGTTTTTGCATGACCCCCCCCTCCCCTCCTCAAATTGGTAACGTAGCTCATGGACAGCACCTGAGTTGGATAATCAAGAAAAATTAATTGCAAAAATCTTCGGGAGATGAAATTTTCTGCTCTGGTTGAAAAATTATTCTGGACTTTTAATCGGAACGTGGAAAGAAGATTTAACAAGGCTCTTTATAAGACTTATTGGTGAGATTGCAGATAAATAAAATGAAGCCTCAGCGAAAAATGTATAAAGAGATATTTAAAGAGATATATCCAAAAATAATGAATAAAAATGATATTTTCTATTACCTAGATCGTATTTTCGATTTCCATCAGTGATTGTAAAATATTGATTGAATTGTAAATTATTTTTTTCCTCAATGATAATGTTTGATATGGAAATGAGCTCTTTCTGTTGGATGATTTTTTATGATTGGACGTTTCGATACGCTTAGTTACAATTTTTAAGGCATTTTATAAATGTCCTAATTGAGAAAGTACTCGCGAAGGAGCTTTCGATAACATCGATATGTGACGTACTATAATGTAGTGTAATCAGTCTTACAGACGAGGGTGTGTAAGCGAATGGGTTATTTATTTACAATTGCTTTGGCTTCACAATTTTATTTCAGGAAGCTTATAAATTAATTTTATTAAACATAAATGACAATTTTATCTTGCTTCGGTAAGGTACTAGATACTGAAAATAAATGTCATACATCAGATTTGAAAATGTAAGGATAAAACTAATTGGTTGCGATACTGCGTGAATATGACTTTTAGTACCTGTTTTCTGTTTATTTATGAACAAATATAACGAATTTTCTCCATCATCAATTTTGTGAATCAAAATTTATAAATAAGTAATTTTATTTCGTGAAAAAATTTACTTCTAAATGTTTCTAGACATTTTGGATAAAATACGAACTTTTAATTATAATTTTTTTCGATCTTGAGATATAATTCTGTTCGTAACATTTTGCTACCACACAACAATTTTCATACTTCTTTACATTTTTACAGAGATAAGAAAAATGAAATTATGGACTGCAAATATCTTCATTTCTGGTATCGGTAAAAATCAATTGTCTATAAGGGGAACAAAAAAAATATTTGTACCGACAACAAGACTTCTGGGAAAAATTAAAATGATTTATGTTTCATTTTGGAATTTGATTCCAAGTTTTGAAGATTTTAAAATATGTCAAAAAAGAATCTGGAAGATTCTGAGACAATTCGAAAAGTTTCTGTGGAACAATAAAAATAGAAAAACTAAATTATTTTACAAGATATTCAAAAGTTTTGAAAAGATTCAAAATAATTTAAATCTTGAGAAGATTTCAGGAAATATCCGAAAATTTGTAAACTTTGGAAAATCTCGAAAAAAGAAGCTTTCAAGAATTTAAAAAGTTTCAAAAAAATAAATTTTTTAAGTTTTTCAGGTCAATTTTATATAAATTTTCATTTTGAGAAATGAATTTAATGCGAAAAATAGAAAAGATTAAAAAATAATTCAAATGATTTTGTAAGATATCGGAAAATAATGTGGAAAAATTGTTAAGGCATACTTTTTCAATTTTGCAAGATTACACAATTTTAGAAAAAATTCTAGAGTTTAAGAGGAAGTTGAAAAGATTTTTAAAACTTTTTCAAAATGCACATTTTGAAAAATTTGGAACAGATCTTTGGGAGAATTAAAAAAATTTCTTATTTCGGGAAATTGATTTTGCGAGAATATTTAAGAAGATTTCAAAGCATTTCAAAAGATTTGCAAAATTGTAAAAGAAATCCACGAGATTTCAAGGCAATTTTTTTTATTATATAGAATTTTTTTCAAATTTTAGGAAAAATTCTAATCATATTAAAAGATATTTAGAGGTTTGGATGGTTGGAAAATATTTTTGCGGATTTTGAAAAATAAATTCTAAGCTTTTCAAAGATTTTGAAAGGTTTTGAAAGAAAATAGAAAATTTCTCTCAGGTTTGACGGAAAAATTTCAAATGATTTCTTATTTTGAAAAATGAATTCTAAGAGAAAATTGGAAAAAGGTTTTAAAACATTTCAAATAATTTCCTAAAATTTCTAAAAAGAATGTGAAAACTTTAAAAGCAAAATTTTTCAATTTTGCACGTAAAAAATTCAAGAAAATATTCGAATAAGTTCAAGTGAAACTTATAAGTTTTGAAAAGATTAAAAAATTAGTTGAAACTTGTAAAGATTTTAAGAATTAGAAAAAGTAGATTTTGGAAGATTCTTGGAAACATTGATTTTTTCTCTTGAAAAATGAATTTTAACAGAAAATTGGAAATGATTTTAAAATACTTGAAATTATTTCCTACAATTTTGAAAATGTTTAGAGATTTTAAAACAAAATTTTGCAATTTTACAAGTTTACAGAATTAACAAAAGGATCGAGTAAGTGCAAGAGATATTCAGAAGATTCTAAAATAACTTAAAACTTGAAACGATTCAAAAATTTTTGTCACAAAATGTAGATGTTTTGAGATTTCGAAAAAAAATGTAAAAGTTTTTAAAGAATTATGAAAGGTTTCAAGGGAATGACAACATTTTCTAAAAATTCCTAGGAAAATCTTGAATGATGTTTCATTTTGAAAAATAAATTTAAAAATAATATTTTGAATATTTTTTAAATATTTCCAAAATTAAAAAATGTATATTGCGGAAGATTTGAAGCAATTTTTATTGATAAAATTCTTAACCAAATACATAAAATTTTACAGGAGGAAAAAGTTTTGTTTAAAATGTTCTAAATTTTTGTCTGACATATATCTGAAATTTTCTAAGATTTTAGAATCTTATTTTAGCTTGAATTTATGTGTTTAAAAACTTTCAAAGAATAAGTAATTACTTGAAACTTCATTTTGCGCCCTTAACCACATGGATTTGCACCCCCGTGTTTAATTTCCAGAAGCCACATGAGAAATTTTTGCAAAAGTAAGCTATTTCTTCAATTAAAAAATTTTTTTTAATTAAAAAAAAATTTTCGATTTAGTTTAACAGATAATTTGGATTTTTGGAAGTTTTGAAGAGATTAATCAATTTTCAAACCTGGAAAGATCTCCGAAAATTTATAAAATATTTTTAAATTCCTTCGAAACTTCTAGCAGTCCTGAGTAACTCTAAAAGTGGCTCCAATTTTCCCCTGAATTTGGTAAAATCCAGTAAAATAAAAAAGTATTCTCCGGAATTTTCTTGATTTTTTTGTCATATCTGAAATCTTCAAAAATATTCTTAAATTTTCTCAAAAGCTTTAGAAACAAAGTGATAATACTTAATTTCTGATTTTCAGAACCCATAATCTAATTTTAGCTCAAATTTAAGTGCTCAGAAACATATGAGAAATAAATAGTTATTCGAAATTATTATTTTGTATTACAAATTATTTTTCCTCTCCAATCAAAAACCTCTACGCGCGCGATTGATGATCCTAGTATTAAATAAAAAAATGAAAAATAATCTCTAGGATGAAATTGCCTTTAAATTGAGTTAAGGATAATAAAGGGGTAACGAAAATACCAATTTCTGGATTTTCCTTCCTTAACCACATGGGGGTGTAAACTACCCCCTGGCTAATTTCCAGCATCAACGTGGAAAATTGTTGCGAAAGTAGCGACTAGTACTTATCCTCGGAGAGAAGAAGAGATAGAGGAAGAGAGAATAGGGGTTGGGGGATGAAGGAAGCTTGGAAAGAGGAAGAAGGAATTCTGGACCTATCTTAAGTACCACCAGGGAAATTGACATTGTCACGAGGGATGCTCGCTATCCGGGTCCACTTTTACTTTACGCATATATGTATAAATATCGGACCTCAGAGGCCCAAGGGGACACATCCACTTTCTGTACACCATTCTCAACCCTTCAATTTTCTCAGAAAGAGGTCAATTCACTTTTAGGGTTTCGTAGCCACGGGCTTTCAGGGGAAATGAGGGAAGGTGAAGAAGGAAAAATAGGGAGAAATGAGGGGAGGGAAAGTAGGGAAAATGAGGGGAAGAGAATCAGGAAAGGGGAAGTTAGGGTAAGTGAGGAAAAATGAATGAAGGGAAGTGATGGAAGGGAAGGTAGGGAAAGCAAGTCGAAATAAGGGACAGGAAGAAGAGGAAGTAAGAGATATAAGGGTAGAGGAAGTGGGGGAAATTACGGAAGAGGAAGTGACGGGAAGTGAGGGGTTGGGAAGTGCGAGGTAATGCTCGGAGGGGAAATAGGGGAAGTGGAGAAAATTGAGGGAGGGGATTATAAGGGGAAATGAGGAGATGAGGAGTAGGGAAGGGGGAGGTTTTTACGACTTAATTAACGTCTCAATGGGCTACGATATTTCTAAGAGGAAATTCCTCATGAAGGATGTTCTGGTTTTTGAAATATTTTTTCATTTCAGAAAAATTGAAGAATATTATATAAATTTGTAAATGTTCAAAATTTCAAGAGCATGTATCAGCTGCGCATACTTTCATTTGCGACCTCACAAATACGAACAACTCCCCCTCCCCTTTCAGTAAAAATTTTCTTATCTGATTTTATTTGATAAATACCCGAAATAAAACAGACTTCATAGTCAAAAATACTCTCAAAGTAGGGGAGGATGATTTTCCACAGAAATAGAAAAATAAATTAGAATAAATAAAAACCATATTGAATTCAATCTGAAAAACAATACAATTGCATTTTCAATGAAAATAGTTGAATTTTCATAGAAAAAAAAACATTAATTTCAAACCTAACATTTGTGTTTATAACCAGAGAGTTGTATTCCAAACCTCCCAATACGAATTTTCAACCAAATGGTCGAAATGAAAAAAAAGAATGAACTTCAACCACAAACTGTTAAATTTGTAACCAAATAGACGAATCTTCAAGTCAAAAAGACGAATTTCTCAGAAGACATTTGAATTTTCAACCCAGAACTTTTCAACCCAAGAAGAGGAATTTCGAATAAAATAATTAATTTTTTTAACAGAATATTTGAATTATTAAAAAATTAATTTAATTTTTGGCCGCGATTGATTAAAAAAACAGTTTCATTTTCAACAGAAAAAGATGGAATTTCTGCCAAAAATATGAATTTTCAACCAAAATGTTAATTTTTTACCAAATGGTTTTACTACGAAATAATTGAACCTTAACTTAAAAAAGACGAATTAAGGAATTTTTATTAAAAAAAAGAATGTTCAACAAAACAGTTTCATTTTCAACTAGAAGAGATCAATTCTATCAGAAATATGAATTTTCAACCAAATAGTTGCATTTCCTACGAAAATAATAGAATTTTCAACACAGAAAATCTAATTTTCAAAGAAACATTGAAATTTCAACCCAAAAATATAAATTATCAACAAAGAAATTAATTTTTACTGAAATAGTCGACTTGTAAACTAAAAATGATCAGGTTTTAATCAAAAGTGGAATAGCTAATTTTGAATTTGGACAAATTGATTCTCTACGAAAAAAAAAATTCAACAAGATAGTTCAATTTTCAAACAAAGAGACGAACCTTCAACTAATAAAATAAAATTTAACACAAATTAGTTAAAATTTCAACAAAGTAGTGAAATTCTCAAAAAGGACGATTGATTTTCTACGAAGAATGACAAATCTACAACAAAATATATGAATTTTCAAACAATTTGTTGAATTGTAAACCCACAGAGTCAAATTTCCAACAGAAAAGTTGAAGTTTTGAAACAAAAAGAATAAGTTCATACAAAATAGTTAAATTTTCAACTAAATAGTTGAATTTTAAACTAAAAACGATTAAGTTTTAACCCAAAATGCAATAGTTAATCTTGTAGTTGAAAAAAATTATTTCCAACAAAAAAAAAAACAACGAATTTTCAATAATATATTTGAATTCTTAATCAAAGACGTGGATCATCAACTAATAAAAAAAAATTGTTAAAAGTTAGATTAACTTCGAACCAAGCAGTTCAATTCTTAATCAAGAAGATTAATTTTTGACAAAAAAGTTGAACTTATTTTCAAACTCTTTTTTGAATTGTCTACGAAAACGGTAGAATTTTCAATTGGAAATGTCAAATTTGGAAAAAAGTTGAATTTGTAAGCCCTAGAGTCGAATTTACTACAAAACAGTTGAATTTTCAACCAATTAGTTGAATTGAAAGCTAAAAGCGATAAATTTTTAACCACAAATGGAAAAGTTAAATTTGCAGTTAAAAAAATTAATATAAACAAAAAAGAACGAATTTTCAACAAAACATTTAAATTTTCAATCGAAAAGATGGATCTTCTACTAATAAAATTATTTTTTAACAAAATAGTTCTACTTTAAATATAGTTAAATCTTCAACAATGAATTTTCAACAAAGTAGTTCAACTTTTAACCAAGTAGTTTAAATTCAGCCAACAATAGAATAGTTTAATTTTCACTCTAAAAATTAATCGTCATGTAAAAAAAAATTCGGAACGAAAAATATAATAGTAGACCTTTCAATTCCCATTCCCCATTCAACTTTTTGTTTTAAATTTAGCAAAAAAAAAATTATATAAGTGTTTGAAGAATGTTTGTAACTTATAGTTTTCATTGTTTATTTTCAAAAAGTTTTTGTTAGCTATAAAGGTTCAGGACTAGGTAAACTTTCCTTAGTGCCTTTTATTTTATTTCCAGACTCTCAATTAGAAATCTCATTTCTTCTGGATATGAATTTATTAAAAAAATGTTGATAATGTAGATACTTGCACCTGGTACATGCCCTTTATTTACTGTTTTAATTCACAGCATCGCATTTCAAAATTTATTCAAAAATTCTGAAAACTTTGGAATTCAATGTAGTGTCTATGAATAAATATATATATTATCTCACACTCATTGAAGTTCCTAATTTCTGGTGCTGTCAGAAGCTGCTAATTTCGAAGTTTCTTAAACTTCGGAACACTTGTCAGCTTCCAACTTAGACAAATGCCTTAATTGAGCATTTCCAAGAATCAAACATTTCCATTTTGATTCTTGTCCCTGGAGAAGTTTGATTTAATTACAAATTCTCTCCCAATTACAAATTTTCAAAATTTTCTCAGATAAAAAAGAATAAAAACAGATTCTATTTAAAGAACATGCTTTCCAAAGTATTCTGAATTTCTAACGATTTCATTTTGAACATTATAATATTCAAAGTTTTTCAATTGAATCTCCGTCAGATAGATTTTCAAACAAAAATTTTGGTTGGATGTGAAACAAATATTTCAACATTGTATCTTCCAATTTGAATATTTTCTAAATACAAATTCCATCTGCCTTGATGAAAAATGTATTCTTTAAAAAAAAGATTCACCCACATAAGTGAAAATTTCTGATTCTGAGAAATTGAAAGTTTGAGATCACTGCAAATGTGAATCAGGGCATTATGCCCTTTTCGAAATTTAGTTAGAAAATTTTATTTTTACTACAACTCGAGGCGCAAGCCTTGCACATTGACGTTCCGTCAATTCCTTTTGAAAGTTTTGTGAAAATTCGGGCTAAGATTTACGATCTAACGATGATCGAGCTGCTAAAATTCGATAGCAAATTTAATAGAGATAAATTAAATTTATTGTAAACATTCATAACAAGGTGTTTTTAAACTTTCTGAATTCTGCACACCCAGAGAAAGAGACTTCGAGAAAGTAGCTAATTATCATATAATTATTAAATCAATGACTAAAGCATTATTCAGGGAAGGATGTCAAAATAAGTCTTCATCATGCATTATTCCTTAGTCCCAAAGAATTATTTGAAAAATTGGAATTCTGTCGTATTGATTTTCATTTATGATAGAAGCTAATATTTATGATTGTTTAAGGATATGTAGGGACAGTGTGATCAGGAGAAAATCTGGAATGTAAAAAATAGTTAAATTTTTTTATTACAATATGAAGAATATATTTTTGATCAGATGGATGTTAGTTATTGCTTTTATCAATTATTTTCAGAGAAATTGAGATGCTTTTAGAAAACTAATATCCCTAAATGTATCATCAAGGATGTTTTTTTTTTAAATTTAATTTGACGATTATATTTTGTATTGCAATCCGCTGCATAGCCAGTTCCAATTTGTGGTCAATGTCACTTTCAGATTTTCAGCTGACACATCTATTTCATCGAAAATGGATAACTGTTTCTAATTAAAATTTGTTGGACCTTAATCAGCAAGTACGTCATCTCGGAAGTGGATTTTTGTCTAATCTTTAAATTGTGGTTTGAATTTTACAGATTTTTTTTCATTTGTTGTTCCTGTCACCACTACGCAGCGCGTCCTCGGGTTGCGGATAGAGGAACGGCCCGTTAGGCTGAACAGCCCCTCAGGTTAGCTGCGAATACAAGAATAAGCAGCCGCGGACAGCCGATAGGAACCAGTCGTGGGTGTGGTGAGCCCAGCCTAAGATGTTGGCCTAGCACTGGTAGAAAACACGATGACCATGGCTTGGGAGGACCCACCCATTCACGTTCATACGCAATGAGTGGGTCCTGGCAGGCCGAGGTGCAGCGTGTATCCACCTAGAAACACTACCCCGAACCAAAACTAAAAATCTTGTAAGGGAAAAATCCTGCTGCCCATTGCACACCGCAGCGATGACACTGCCCGCAAGGGATGTGTGGAATGATTCGCCTGTATAGGGCCAAAGGGGTACTGATGCCAGTATAGGCGCGCTGCCTTGCAGGGGGGCGTTAGGATACGAGGATGAAACTGTAATGTGTCTGACGACAAGTTGACATGGTCCTTGTCAGAGTCGGAAAGCTCCCATACTTAGACCTAGGGAGGTATGGGGGTTATCACTCCTGGGACAGTGGACTCACCTACGATCGGAATAGGATCCTAACGTGCGGATTATCTTGAAACTACCATGGCTAACTTGCAAAAACAAAAAACTACAGTTAAAGATCTAAGGGTGGGAACTCTAAACGCGCGTAGTCTAAATACTGGCGGATTTAGCGAACTCATTGGGATAGCAAATAAATACAAAACTGACTTAATAGCACTTCAAGAAACCTGCTGGCCGGGCGATTTCGCGTCAATTTCTAAGGATAACTATACTTTTCACTATGGGGGAGGTAAGGGGCGCACACTGGGGACCAGTTTTCTTATTAATAAACGAATCTCGCAAGCGGTTATCGACATGCAATTCATTAACGATCGGTTATCATACATTGTACTGAAGGGTATTTTCAACAAACAGGTATTAATCAATGTGCACTGCCCCACCGAGGACAAAGACGAAGACACTAAAGATCTCTTTTACGAAACAATCGAGCAGGTTTTTGACAAGTTCTCAACTTTTCACGCAAAAATAGTATTGGGGGATTTCAACGCGAAAATTGGAAAAGAACCGATGTATAGGCCTACAATAGGATCAGAAAGTTTGCATGACGTCAGTAACGACAATGGAACTAGAGTAATAAACTTTGCAGCTTCAAAGAACCTTGTCGTCAAAAGCACATATTTCAAGCATAAAAATATACATAAGGCCACCTGGAGATCACCAGATGGTAACACTCATAATCAGATCGATCACGTTCTAATTGACAGAAGACGTCATACAAACATTCTCGATATAAGATCGTATAGGGGAGCGGATTTAAATTCAGACCATTTTCTCGTGATAGTAAAACTAAGATCTAGGCTAGCGACTCTGGTTTGAAAAACGCCGGAAGGCCAGACTAATTAGTTTACAAAATAAGTGCGATCAAACACATAAGAAGTATATCGAGATTAGTAAACGTACAAATAGGCTCTATAGATCCAAGAAAAGGGAGTGGGAAAAGAATAAAATACTAGCAATAGAAACGCATAATAAACAGAATAACCCGCGCGAGATGTACAGGGGAATCAATTTTATAAGGAAAGGCTTTCAAAGTAGAGCGGAAGTAATGAGGGACGAAAATGGCAATCTAGTAGCCGATGCGACAGAGAGACTGAATTTATGGAAAGACTATTTCGATAAACTATTAAATGTACGCGAAGCCCCCGTTGAAGGTAATCTCGGCGAAATCCACACTGCTGATCTATTAATTGATGACCCTGCTGATATAGAAATAAAAATGGCTATAAAGAAGTTGAAAAATAAAAAAGCCGCGGGCATCGACGACCTACCGTCAGAACTGATAAAAAATGGAGGCCCTTGCCTCACAAGACAAATTATTAAATTAATACGCGCAGTTTGGAGAACAGAACGCATGCCGGAAGAATGGAATACCTCTATCGTTATTCCCATCTTTAAAAAAGGCGATAAAACTGACTGTAACAATTATCGGGGAATTTCACTTGTATCTTCGTGCTACAAGATCCTGTCTAATGTAATCCTAAGTAGACTGACTCCTTTTGCCGAGGAAATCATTGGGGATTACCAGTGTGGATTCCGCCGAAACCGATCTACAAGCGATCAAATGTTTACAATTAGGCAACTGCTAGAAAAAAAATGGGAATTTAAAGAAGTAGTGCATTAGCTATTTATCGATTTCAAAAAAGCTTACGACTCTATTATACGCGCACGAATGTACTGCATCCTAGAGTTCTTGGGTGTACCAAGAAAATTGGTTAGACTTATCGAAATTTGCTTAAGCGGCAGTAGGGGTAGAATACGCGTAAACGGTAGTTTATCTGAAGAGTTCTCGATCCGCGATGGCCTGAAACAGGGCGATGCACTTTCGTGCGTCCTTTTTAACTTGGTTTTAGAATACGTGGTTAGGCAAGTGCAGGCGAACCCGACCGGTGCTACCCTCAATGGGATAGTACAAATTCTTGGATATGCGGATGATCTCGACTTACTAGGGGATGATAAAGAAACGGTAGCTAAAAATGCAGAAATCTTGATCACAAAAGCCAAAGATATTGGCTTAGAAGTTAGCGAATCGAAGACAAAATATATGACCGTCGGCAGATCCGAACAAAGTAATCAAGACGGGGATCTAATGGCTGGAAATATGAAATTTGAAAGGGTTAGCGAGTTTAAATACCTCGGGTCTATCATAACTAGCGAAAATAAGATTAAAACGGAAATCAACGCGCGGCTGCACGCTGGCAATGGGTGCTATTATGCAGCAAACACACTATTAAAATCGCGATTGCTATCTAGAAACATCAAAGTAAGAATCTACAAAACAATAATAATGCCGGTCGTCATGTACGGGTGCGAAACGTGGGCGCTGACGAAAGGAGAGGAGAATAGGTTTAGAGTTTTTGAGAATAAAGTACTTAGAAAAATCTATGGTCCAAAAAGGGACGAAGAGACCGGCGAATGGAGAAAACTGCATAATGATGAGCTGCATGCTCTCTACGGGTCAGCAAATATTAATAGAGTAATGAAAGCGCGTAAACTAAGATGGGCGGGGCATGTAGCCAGAATGGGAAATGAAAGAACAGTGGCGCAAGTTTTAAGAGGGAGGCCGATTGGTAAGAGACCCTTAGGCAGACCGAGAAACAGATGGGAGAAAAATGTAAGGGAAGATTTAAAAGAACTAAGACATGATTACTTAAACTGGATGGAAGATGCACAGGATAGAGATGTGTGGCGGTCTCGGGTTAGTGAGGCAATGAACTTTCGAGTTCGAACTGCTAATCTATAATAATAATAATAATAATAATAATGTACTACCATCCTTCAATTGTCAAATAACATTTTTATGAATACATTAACAGAGACAAATTATTTTTAAACGGAAAAATGCAATTTGAAATAGGTATTTTTTTAAATATCACTGGAATCTTCATGTAGGAACCAAATTTTTATTTTTTATTTTCATTAGTATTCTTATGAATAATGAAAAAATTACAGAAAACATATATTTTGAAAAATAGTGGATGTTTATTTAACGAAATCGAAAATAAAATCGTCTAAAATATGCTTTATAGTTTTTTTTAAATCTGGTATTGTTGACACACTTACATTGAATATATTGATTAATATATTATTAATAATTAAAATCTACTTTCTTATGGAACATTTTATACATCAAAATCAGAAAACAAAAAAGCTCAACAATCAAAATTAGATTTCAAACTATACAATGAAAAGAATTTTTTTTTCATGCAATTAGTTACTGGTTAAAGAAGCGTACAATTAAAAGTAGAAAGTCCGGAAATAATTTTGGCAAAATTTGAAACCAGAATATTTTGAAATATTAAAAGTATCATTAATCAAAGTACACTTTTAAATTTTGTATGACGCTAACCCGTATCAATTTTATCGATTTTGATAGTAGATAAAACAATTTAAAATTTGAAGTTAAAAGGAAACTGAATATTTCAATTGAAAGATTGTTTGAAAATTCTCATTTTTAAACCATAAGGAGAAGACTTGCTTGAAAATCCATGAAAGCTTTTCCATTTGAAGAATATTTTCTAATTTAAGAGAAAGGATAATTTTTATCTAAAAATTTAATTTAATTTAACTTAATTGAAAAATTAATCTAAAAATTTTATATAAAAGTTTATAGTTTGTCTTCTGTGGTATTGGTTTTGAAAATCGATAAATTGTGATTTAAAATAATTCTTAGTAAGTAATTAGGACAATGTATTTGATACATTTGTGGCTTCATTCGAGAACAAGAAGTCTTGATCTCGTCGCCAGATATCTAGTTTGTCGAGTGAGTTTCGTTCGAATTGGAACAATGCTTTTATCAGAGATACAGCTTCCACCTCAGCCTCTGATACTAACGAGGTAGTTTCATACGCCTCGAGCTACAAGAAAATTTTCTTTGAAGATTACTGTCTTAATTAATTAATTCATCTATTAATGAAATTCAAACTCAAAGAGGGGCCGGATTCTGTAACCACCTATACATTTTTTTTGCGAACGGTTTTGGCCCCTGGAAACTTTTGAAACAAATTTTGAATTTTATTGTTACAAGTATCATATTCTCATAAAAAATTCAATCACCAATTTCCATTTCTTTGGACAAAAAAGTTGTATCTTTTTTCCATTCTCAGAGCAACCCAGAAAATACCCGTTTCTTAGAAAACAATTTTTTTGTCATTTTTGATTTCAACTTGCCATAATTCAGCCAATTATTTTAATTTTTCGATGAAATCCACAGGAAATTTTTTTTATAGTGTTTTTCGACTAGTAAAGTAAATGAAATATGAACATCATTGTTTAAAATAAAGTTGAGAATTTTTTCCTAAAACATCGCACAAATTATGTATTCATATCTTTAGCTTCATGGGGGGTCGAGCGAATTTTTAATAACAAAAAAGTTTCAATGCGAAAGTTGCTATCAAAGGTATAAATATGCTTTCTACGAAAATGATTATTCAAAATATATGATCATGAAGAAATTAGGAATTTTATTTCAGCGGCGCGGTCGGCTTCTTCTCACGTAAGTACTAACTCGATGCGTTCCAAAGTGTACCGGAAAGCACTTTTTTTGGACAAAAATCACTTGATAGTTGAATTTCTAACGGAATTTAATGTATAATTTTAAAATGACATTAATTTTATTATTTTTTAATAATAAATACATTTTTTTATTTAACTTTCCACGTGTTGTACTGTTCCAAAGATTTTGAAATTCAATAAAGCAGGTCATAACACAGTGTAATAATCATACAGAAATAATCGATAATGTGTGGCAGAAAAAAAACTATTTATAATGTTATAAACAAATTGATGAATATGTCGTTTCTCCGTGATTTGCAATTGATTAGTTGTTGAAATTGGTTTTGCAAAAGATATGAGAAAAGTTAACGTACGATTATTATTAATTATAAGCAACTGTTACTTTTTGATTATTCAAACAATTTTTGTAAGAAAATACAAAGTTTGACAATGCCTAAATGAATAGGCTTAATTTTATTCGCAGAATAAAATGAAAATATCTTTCCAATGACTCCTTGTCATATTGAGTAATTTGACAAAAAATTTTAATTATTTAAAACATTTTTATAAAGAAATACCCAATATGGAATAGACTGAGACTGCCTTACCAGTTACTTTCAAGCGTAAAATTGTTTGAATTATTATCAACTGGTAATTAATTAGACAAATGCATATTTTAAACTTTTTTCTATGAATAGTCTCACTTTTTAACGAATCAACTAAAAATGTCATACCATTGATAGCTTGATTTCATATTTTCTGAATTGATAGAACATTTTGATTATTTAAACAATTTTCATGAATAAATCATTATTTTGTAATTTTTCCATGAATTGGCTAAATTATTTTCGCGGAATCATTATGGAATGTTTCACGTAAAAATGTATAACTTTCCTTTAAATGAAAATTTTCATATTTTATTCACTCTACCAGTCGTAGATCATTTTTACTGTAAATTTCATCAATAAATTGTGAAAATTGGCTGAATTATGGCAAGTTAAAAAAAAGACAAAAAATTAAGTATTTAAAAAACGTCATAAGAATATGTAGTTGTAACATTGAGATTCAATACTTTTTTGAGAAGTGTCCAAGGGCCAACGTCGTTCAGTGTGAAAATGTATAGGTTCCTGACTTGTAATTATGTTTGATCATGAAGCCTTCCAGTATAAACAATAAAGTAATTTTTTCTCTTATCTCTTTTTATCATTCAATTTCATAGAAAAATCTCTTTCTCTGAGTGTGCTGATGACGCGAAACATGTAAAATTCTTTCCAACTGAATAACAATGAATTAGTTGTTGATTTATAAATTTTATACAGTAAAACAAGTTAAATTATCCCCTCAGCGAAAAATCTGCAATTGATAAAAATGTTAAAATGTCATTAAAAAAATGTGCGTTTTAATATTTCTCTTTTTAGTGCACTTTCATCGCGGCTATTGCATATCGGAATTTTCATAAAAAATAATCAACTACAATGTTATAAAATCGCGTTAAGTATACAGTAAGAAATCGCCTCGGTACCGGTAATGAGACGATATTCCTTGGCCACTCTCAATCGAACGAATTATTAACACTTAGCGAAACTTTCATCGGTCTGGGAAATTGTTAAAATCTTCAACTGACGTCGCCCTCGATTGGGGGCAAAATTGAGAAATGAGCTACACTTATGAGTCAGGATTCTAATTATTTTGAAAAGATCGGTAATTTCTCTTTCATGCCAAGTTCTACCTTACCATCATTCGATAAAAGAGATACGTAGATTTCTACCTCATTCTTTTGAACTCAGCCGCTAAAGCAGTAACGTCGGTAACGTTTTTGGGGCATTGTTAACTCGGTCGGTAAACCTGTGACCGAACTCAGCCGGTAAAAAGATCTCTCTTTTACCAACTGAGTTAAAGAGGTAACACAGCAAGTTGCCGATTTCACTGCTTTAACGAGCGAGATAAAACCACAGTCTGGAAAACAACCGATGTAGCTGCCTTACCGACTGATGGTCAGGTAGGAAACTCTCTTTTTCCTGTCATAAGTTTAGCGATTTTCTCAAAGATATCCCAAAACGTCAGCATCGCGGGAAACTTGATACTTATAAAAAAATAACTGACGTACGTAAAGACGACAATTTGCGCATTTCCATCTACGGATCTAAGTTGTCGTTGAAAATTCACGAATTTCATGAATCTATTTACGACAATCCGTTTTGGCGAGAATCTCACGCGCGAGAGAGAAAATCGCCGTTGACGAATTTTGGCTCATTTTTCCCCATTTTCCGTCGCCACCTTGTGTATTCCGTTTTCTCAACGGAATGAGGTAAAAGTATCGGAAAAGTCTGTCGAGGCTTGGGGCGAGACTCGGAGCTTTTTTGTGAAATCAATTTTATTTTCGCCCACTTGAGAAACTTGTTATTTCTCTTCATCCTGTGAAGGACTGGTGATTTTTTCCGCGGAAAAACTCCACTTTCTGGTTTACTTTTCTCCGCCTGATTTCCCGAGTTTCGGTTCATGGGAAACGGTAGCATTTTCCTGAAATCCTTGAACGCCATTTTCCTTTGGGATCGGAAGTTTTAAACTTAATTAACTTCCGTTGCAAGGCTTGTCTAGTTCATATGACCGCTTGATCAAAACCGTCGATCAAAGTCTGGATGATGAATTTGATCGTTAACTTGTATATGTTCTCCACATTTTCTGTGTATCGGTCGTCGAGAGTCATTTTCACTGCCTCCAGGAATGGCGCTTCGATTTTCTGCAAAAAAAAAAGAAAAATATTTGCATCAATATTTTTGAATTTTATAGAGTAATTCGATTATTTTCTAACAAAAGATATGAGTTTTCAAATAAATAGTTGTTGAAATTTCAACAAAAAGATAAAATAATTTTAGCACAAATCATTGCAAACCAAATAGTTAAACTTTCGAGGAAAAGAGACGAATTTGTAAACAAATAGTGGAATTTTCGACCTTTCAAGACGAATTTTCAGCCAAATGTTTAAATTTTCAAACAAAAAATAATCAACTTCAACTACAAACAGTTACATTTTTAGCCAAATAGTCTAATATTCAAGCAAAAAAAAAAGTTTTTTAGAAGACAGTCGAATTTTCAATTGAGAAAAATAAATTTTCTACCAAGAACTTTTCTACCAAAAAGGATTAGTCGAATTTTTGAATAAAAAATAGTAAACTTCAACCAAAAAAAGTTGGATTTTCAACATCATGATTCAATTTTCAAGCAAAAAATACTAATTTTTCGGCAGGTAGTTGAATTTCTATCCAAAAGGAAGAATCATACATGAACAAACAAATTTTCAAAAAAACTGTTTAATCTTTAACAAAATAGTTGAATTTACAACGAATAGTTGAATTCATAACAAAATAATCAAATTTTCAACAAAATAGTTGCATCTTCAATCAAACAAAATTAATTCTCAAAAAATATATAATAGTTGATATTTCCACCAGATAAGATTTTAATTTTAAATAAAAAATAGTATAATTCAACCCAAACGACGAATTCTCTACGAAAAATGTAATAGCTGATATTTTGAACAAAAAAAATTTTAATTTGAAAAAAAATTCAACAAAATAGTTAAACCCACAACAAAAACAGATTAATTTTTATGAAAAAAGTTGCATTTTTAACTAGTATCGATAAAATTTCTATACAAAGATTATTTTTCAAATAAAAAAGGCGAATTTTCAAGAACAATATTAAATTTTTCAAAAGGAAAGATTTTTCAGTCGAGAGCGAAAACAAATTTCAACCAAATTGCTGAGTTTTGAAACCAAAAAAGCAAATTCTCTATAAAACAGTTAATTTTCAACAAAAAAATTAGCCCTCCAGAAAATAGTTAAATTTTCTACAAAAATAATAGAACTTTAAACTCAAAAGGATGAATTTTCGACAAAACAATTGTATTTTAAGAAAAAATAGGAATTTTCTAACAAAATAGTTAAACTTTGATTGCAAAAATGTACATATTCAACAAAGAAGTTGATTATCAATCAGAATAGATTATTTATCAACCGAAAAGTTGGATTTTTACCCAAAAAAGTTAAAGTTTCTATCCAAAGATGAATTTTTAAATAAAAAAGATGAATTTTTCAACAGAACAGTTAAACCTCATAAAGAAAATGTTGTTCAGCCAAGAGCAAAAAAAAAATTCAAAGAAATTAATGAATTTTTAAAGCGAAAAGGCGAATTCTCTAGAAAACAATTTAATTTTCAACCAAAAAATATATATTTCAACAAAAAGTAAATTATGAACCAAATACTTGAATTTTCTACGAAAATATTAGAATGATTAACTCAAAAAGACGAATTTTCAACAAATAGTTGTTTTTCCAAGCCAAAAAGATTAATTTTCAACAAAACAATTCAATTTTCAACCCAAAAATATGAATTTTTAACAGAAAAGTTAATTTTCAACCAAATAACCGAATTTTGAACGAAAAACGACCAATTGTAATAAATAATAGATTTTTCAACCCAAAAAGACAAATTTCTCACAAAACAGTTGAATTTTTAAGTCAAAAAGAGAAATTTAATACGAAAAAGTTCAATTATTAATCCAAAAATATCCATTTTCAATAAAAAAAAAATCAATTTTTAATAGAAAAATTAATTTTCAAAACCAAAGCGATAAATATTCTACTAATAAAATGATTTTTCAACAAAGTAGATCAAATTTCAACAAAATATAGTTGAATTTTCAATGAAGAAGATTAATTGTCTATTATACACATGAATTTACAACAAAATACAAAAATGTACAATAAATTTGTTGAATTTCAAACTGAAACCGATCAATTTTTAACCAATAATGGAATAGTTGAATTTCGAATTAAAAAAATGAATTCAAACAAAAGGAGAACGCATTTTCAACAAAATTATTAAATCTTCAACCAATAAAATGAATTCAATAATAATAAAGAATTAATAAAAATTCAATTAAATGAATTAATGTTTAAGGCCATGTAATACTTAGCCGATTCCTACCTTACGTCCAAACGAATTGGGATATCAAGTTGCAAATTTGGAAAATTAATTAGGAGGCACTAGGGTGGTCCAAAAATTCGACTTTCGATTTTTGGTGATAAAACCCCCCCATTTTGTTCGTTTTCCGGAAAAAGAAATTCCGTAATTTTTTTTTTTTTATTCAACGTTAACCTGTGCCCCCGGGCTTTTGAAATTAACATGGGGTTTTAAATGGGAAAAGCTCGATTTTCAAAAAAATGGAAAAAAAGAAGTACTTGTTATTCATTTTTTGTCAATGAAAGTATTGTCACCTCTTAAGAAGTATTCAAGGAATAATTTCCACCCAATAGCTATTAATTTTTGCACACCTGAACCCCTTAATTGTGCCCGGAAAAGGCCCCAAAAAATGCAAAATAGCAGTTTTCTATCAAATTCATGCTAAAGACGGTATTTTTGAAAAAATTTTCAACATGAATTATTTTTAATCGATAAGTGACGAGTTTTAAAGTATGTTTTAAATAATTGTAAATTGTTTGAACAATTAGTATTTGTTTAAACAATTTTTTCCCCTGTAAATCGTGAAAAGTTATTATCTTTCGGAATAAATCGTACAAAGTTGAGGAATGCCAAGAGTAGTACTTCTTATTTAACTTATTTGGTAATTATTCAAACAATTTTCATTTGTTTAAACAATTTTTTCTCCATAAAATCGTAAAAAGTTATTATTTTCTAAAAATAATGAAACAATTAAAGAATGTTGAAAGCAATACATTTTTGAAGGATGTTTGGTAATTATTTAAATTATTTTGATTTGTTTAAACAATTTTTTCACCCTGTAAAGCGTGAAAAATTATTACTTTCTAGAATTAATGACACAATCAAAGGAATTCGAGAGTAATATTTTTTTCTATAGAATATTCAGTAATTTTTTAAATAATTTTTATTTGTTTAAACAATTTTTGTTTGTTTAAAATTTTTTTTCTCTGCAAATCGAGAAAATTTATTCTTTTCTGCAATTAATGACACAATTAACGAATTTTATGAATAATATTTTGTTGCTTAAGATATTTTGAAATTATTTAAACTATTGATAATCATTAATAATCATTAATATAAACCATTTTTGCAGTCTGTTATGAGCAGTTATTTTCTCAGATTTTTCACGAATATGATCTGAAAAAATAACTACTCATAACAGACTCCAAAAGCGGTTTATATTAATGATTATTAATGATTATTAATTATTTAAATAATTTCAAAATATCTTAAGCAAAAAAATATTATTCTTAAAATTCTTTAATTGTGTCATTCATTGCTGAAAAGAATAAATTTTCTCGATTTGCAGAGAATACATTTTTTAAACAAACAAAAATTGTTTAAACCAATAAAAATTATTTTAAAAATTGCTGAATATTATGTAGAAAAAAAATATTACTCTTAAATTCCTTTAATTGTGTCATTAATTCTAGAAAGTAATAATTTTTCACGCTTCACAGGGGGAAAAATTGTTTAAACAAATCAAAATTGTTTAAATAATTAGCAAACATCCTTCAAAAATATATTGCTTTCAACATTCTTTAATTGTGTCATTATTTTCAGAAAATAATAACTTTTTACGATTTTAGGGAGAAAAAATTGTATAAACAAATGAAAATTGTTCAAATAATTACCAAATAAGTTAAACAAGAACTACTACTCTTGACATTCATCAACTTTGTACGATTTATTCCGAAAGATTTTTCACGATTTACAGGGGGAAAAAAAAGGTTTAAACAAATACTAATTGTTTAAACAATTTCAAATTATTTAAAATATACTTTCAAACTCGTCACTTATCGATTAAAAATAAGTCATGTTGAAAGTTTTTTTTAAAATACCGTCTTTAGCATGAATTTGATAGAAAACTGCTATTTTTCATTTTTTGGGGCATTTTCCGGGCACAATTAAAGGGGTTCAGGTGTGTCCAAATTAAATGCTAGTGGGTGGAAATTATTCCTTAAACACTCCTCAAGAGGTGACAATACTTTAATTGACAAAAAATGTATAACAAGTACTTCTTTTTTCCATTTTTTTGAAAATCGAGCTTTTCCCATTTAAAACCCCATGTTAATTTCAAAAGCCCGGGGGCACGGGTTAACGTTGAATAAAAAAAAAAAATAAAAAATTACGGAATTTCTTTTTCCGCAAAACGAACAAAATGGGGGGGTTTTATCACAAAAAATCGAAAGTCGAATTTTTACAGGTATAAATTTGGACCACCCTAAGGAGGCACTAAGGAACGGTTGTGTGACCCTAAATTTCAGGAAATACAAACAAAAATTTCTAAAATTATATTTTTTGGTAGTTCCAGGAATATAGGACCTTGCAAATTTTATTCAGTGCCTTTTAATTATTTTCCTAAATTTTGAACATGATAACTTCAATTCGTGTGGATGTGAGGTTTTGAGCAAAAAAAATGTAAATAAACTAGAGATCAAATAAGTACTAACTTTTAAGCAAAAAAAGATGAATTCTCAACTAAAAATTTATTAGTAGAATTTTCAACTAAAAATAATTACTACTCCGCCAAAAATGGATTAGTTACTTCTTCAGTCGGAAAATTCAATTTTTAGCAAAAAAAAAACAAGTTTTCAAAAAAAAAAAAAAAAAAATAGTTCAATCTAACCAAATAGTAGAAATTTCGACCAAAATAGATGAATTCTGACAACAAAAAATATAATTGCAGACTTCTCAATTGAAAATAATTAACCTTCAACAAAAAAAAGTTTCATTTTCTTATTGGGTTCCATTAATTCAGTTCGTATTCGGGCGAAAAAACAAGAAAAAGGGGAAGTTTCTGGAAAACATGAAAAAACAATTATTAAAAAAGGTGAAAGGAGAGAATAGGGTGAAGAAAATGAAGTCTGTATTCAGTGCTTTACTTGTGAAAAAAAATCATCAATTTGTCATGGTTTTACGTCGCAAATCATCACAAACCCTTTTAACCAATGTATAAAGAACTTTGCGTTTGTCAATTTAAAATCAAAACGCGTATACATTTTTTGTCAAATTTAGAAACTTTTTAAAATGAGTTTTTCAAATTTAAAAACATGTCACCAAACGTTATAAAAATGACAGAAAATAATAAATATTCACAAACAATATTAAAAACACCATATACGTTTTTAAACTAGAATTTAATAATATGAAGTTGAGGGTGAACAAAATAGCTTTAGAATAGTCAGAAATTTAAAATTGGACCGATTTTTAAATCGAACTGTCAAAAAATTGGAAACATCAACATTTTTCACGCTCTCCATTTATGGAAGTTAAATTTTCCAATATTTCCAGTGGAAGATTTAAATTGGACCCGCTTTCCAGTTATATCATTTGGGCATGCAACATATCCGATTCATGAATCTTAAAGCTTTTGAAGTTCTTTACAAATTCCGAATTGCAGATTTTGAACCGTTAAATATGAATGATAGCGATTTTTGGTTTTTTAGTCGGATGCGGGCAGAAAAAAGAAATATTTTTTTTTGAAATGTCAATTGAAATTAAAAGAAATTATGAACAAATTGAAAGAATTAAATATAAAGTTAAGCGTTATTAAAGCAGTATTTGAAATTATAAAAATGATAAATAGAATATATAAATATGAATCATGTAGCTGCATTTTGGGATGACGGGCAATAATTAAAAATTTGGTAAGAGGCAGAGCAGCAGGATAAAAATGAATAATCGTTAAAAAGGTTAAGTATTAAAATAGAAACTTCAGAAAGGAATATGAAAAGGAATAAAAAAAAATTAGTGAAATTTTGAGATTAATTATGGAGTTTTCAACTTCTATGGACAATAATGATAATTCATACAAATAATGATTATAAACCTAATGTACTGTAATTTATTCTACACTTATTTATATTATGCACTGAAAGGTATACAATAAAAAAAAGTTGAATACGTTGGGCAACGAAAAGGAAACATTACGTTGCCAATTATTAATTTACAAACATAAAATATGTTACTATATTTCAAATTTTCCAATTGCACAGTTAAATTACTTCGAAAAAAAACAAACAAATTTTTTGAGAGGCATGTTTTGATTTTTCAAGCAATATGTTTTTATTTTTTAACAGCTTAATTTGGAAAGGGTCTTGGGAAAATTAAAGAAGCTACCTCAAAAATATTCACTTTTCAATATTTTTGCATTCTTTGTAATTGTATAGAATGCTTTTAAATTCTTTCAAATCCTTCTGAATTCTTTTAATTTCCTTGAAATCGACCGCATTCCTCCGAATTCCCAGATATATCTACATTCATCTAAATGGTCTGAATTATCTGAATTCCTTGAGTTCGTGGAATTCCCTGAATTGTTAGAACTCCCTGAATTCCAAAATTATAATTCCAAAAATTCCATAAATTCCAAAAATATAATTACTAAATTCTCAATCAAAAACAAAAAAAAAGTTGAAAAAAATAGTGGAATTTTCAACCAAGGAGGGAAATTTTTGATAAAAAAAATGAATTTTTGAGAAAGTAGTTAAACTTTCAAACAAGTAGTTGCGTTTTTTACTTAAAAGGATAAAACTTCAAACAAGAAGATTAATTTTCCACCGCAAAGGATGAATTTTAATTTTTTTCAATTTTTTTCAATTTCTAACTAAAAATGGAATTGTTACATTTTTAGCGAAGAAAGTTAATTCAAAACAAAAATAAGTATGATTTTTTTGCAAAATAGTTAGATTTACAACCAAAAATATGAATTTCCAACTAAAATGATGAATCTACAAAAAAAAATTTCAACAAAAGAGTTTAACATTCAAACAAAGAGATGAATTTTTAACAAAAAAAATGATTTTCTAACGAAATAGATTGATTTTCTACAAAAAAGATGAATTCTCAAAAAAATACGTGAATTTTCAACCAATTACTCAAATTTTCAACTGAAAAAGATTAATTTTTAAGCAAAAATGAAATAGTTGTATTTTTAGCAAGGAAAATTAATTTTCAACCAAACATGAAAGAGTTTTTTATAAAGTAGTTGAATTTTCGACCAAAGAATTGAATCTACAATAAAAAATGACTTTTTAACAAGGCAGTTCAACTTTCAACCAAGTATTAGAATTTTTTTACCAAAAAGGAGGATTTTTTAATGAAATACATAAATTTCCAACCAAAAGATTAATTTGCAATTGAGAATATCAATTTGTAAACAAAAATGGAATAGTCTTTTTTCAGTAAATCACTTACATTTTCAATCAAATTACAGATGAATTTTCAATTGAAATAATAAATCTTAAAAAAAAGTGAATTTTCAAGAAAAGCTTTCAACATTCAAGTAATGAGTTGAATTTTTAACCAAAAAGTGTATTTTTTAAAACCAAAACGAATAATTCTTCATCAGAAAAGACGAATTATCAACAAAATACATGAATTTTCAACTAAAAAGATTAATTTTGAATAAAAAATGAAGTATTTGAATTTTCAGTTAAAAAATTTAATTTCTATCAAAATCTAAACAAATTTCAAAAAATAAGACAGTTTAATTTTCAATGAAATAGGTGACTTTTTAACAAAGTATGTAGTTCAATTTTGAAACAAGAAGATTAACTTTCTACCAAAAAAAAGAAAAATTATCAACAGAATATATGAATTTTTAACTAAAAAAGATGAATTTTAAATGAAAAATGAAGTGGTCCAAGATTTCAGTTGAAAAAACTAAAAAATTAGTTCAACTTTGCAACAAGTAGTTGAATTTTTTATTAAAAAGGATCATTTTTCAAACAAGAATATTAATTTTCTACCAAAAGGACGATTTTTTAAAGAAAATACATGAATTTTCAACAAAAAAAGATCAAGTTTCAATTAAAAATATCGATTTGTACACAAAAAATAAATGTATATTTTCAGTGAAGGAAACTAAATTTAAAATAATGAAACTTCATACAAAAAACTAAATTTTCAAGAAAAGCGTTCAACGTTCGAAGAATGAGTCGAATCTTCAACCGAAGAGATGAATCTTCAGTAGAAAAATGAAATTTTAACAAACTATTTCAACTTTCAACCAAACAGTCGAATTTTTGATAAAATAAGATGATTTTTTTGAAAAATAATTAACATTCCTAAGTTTCTTGAAAATAGAGGGAAAAATAAGAATTCTCTAAAACAGGGGAAAAAGTTTATGGACACCCCGTAATCTGTTAAGTATATCTCTTGCCTAACGTACTCTTTAAATGACATGAATACTATCAAATAAAAAAAGTCTAAACAATTATTCAAAAGTATTCTCATGCTAATATTGAAAATTAAAAACTAATTATTCATTGTTCGATTGACGGTTAAATGAAATTAAATTTATATTTCGTGTTTAAAAGTAGGAGGAGGCTCATCTTCAGTGCCACATGGCGCTCCCAAATTGTAATTCTCAAAATTGATAAGATAATAATCAGTTAATTCACTTTGCCATAACCACAAGGGATTATTTATTTATTATGCTTTTCGCAATATACGACTAAATAAATAATGTTCAGAATGTGTAAAAAGTCAGTTTAATTAAGGACAAAATTGCATAAGCTATGCTGGTAGTTTGTCATTAAATGTCTCATTTCCCGGGGTGCTGTTTCTAACTCACTCTCCTGCTTTAACATTAACTCCTGTTTACCTTTGCACGTCGTAAATTGTGAAGCGCAAATGGAAAATCCGGCCATTTCCATCCAATCTTCAAGATTGAAACTTAGTACATCAAAGTCAAATGAAAATGTAACATAAAGCTTCTTACCGCAAGGCACTTTTAATTCTTTTTTTTCTGTACACATTCTATTTAAACATGAAGTAAATATAAGTTCTGCTATTTAAAATTCCATTAAACCGATTTACAGTTGGGCCGAAATAAATTTAATTAAAATGTGTTTTCATATGGGAGTTTATGTTTAGTTGAAGTTCCTGGACATCTAACGAAAGTTTTCAGACCAATTTTAACCTTGAAGTATGGTTGTGCGGTCTCACAGACCGCACCATAATTTTGATATGTGGGTCCATCTTCCTGGTCTTCCTCGAAGCTGCCGTTAGTAGTAGCTTTTGTTTTAGTTGTGCTTCCACCGAGATAGGTGGGCAACGTTTCATTCTGCGTGTAATTGGTGAGTATAATGTCAGTTGAAAGATGATGGGCGTCCATGAGACCGCACGACCACGGTAGCGTCAACATTTTATATTTCTGTTCTAATTTGTTTCAAGGCGTATAAAACGCAAGGTGTCACGCATAAACAAACTTCAGCTTGATGCGGATACCCCAGGGTACGGAACGCGGCCGCCCTAGAAAAACTGTACGTTACTATTATCCTTCATTTGAGTAAAAAGAGATAAACCAGTATGGGCGTATGGACGTGCGGTCTCTCAGACCGCACCATGCTTTTGATATGTGGGTTTCTGTCCCCTCTATTTTAAAAGATGATTAATAATAAAAGTTGATAACATTGATTGATTTCTGACTTATTCCAATGTCCCTTCATATACTTGTTTAAGTTGGATAACAAAAAAGTCTTTACCTATATAATTAGATATAAATATACACAGCGGTCTGCAAGACCTCAGGTCTATGCTTGAGCAAAAATGAAATGACGTCCATACTTAAATGTTAAACTGATCGCCTGAGCCTTTTTTGGAAAAAGTCGATGTTTTCAAAAATTACTAGATGTAGAATTTGCATACAAGTCGATGGTAAAAGGTTGCTTCAAACGCGCGAGATTATTTTGTCCCCCGCAATTTTTAAAGTAAAATATAAAAGTGATATAAATGCAAACGTTGCACTTTTTTGTTGAAAAATACCAATTTCCGACGAAAAACCCTAACATAACCCAAATTTGTTCAAAATTGTAAATACTCTTTTGAATCAATTACAGATTTTCGATTGAAAAAATTCACATCACCTTACATTGCTTAAAAATTTTTAAATCGTCTTGACTAAAAATACCGATTTCCGGTGTATAAAACGCCAATATGACCTAAAATTGTTAAAAAGTTGCGAATCTTCTTTCAAATATGATTCTTTTTATTGAAAATTATACTAATTTTCATTGTTCAAGCTTGTAAATTATATTATTTTAAATACAAATCATTGGATTTAAATCCAAAGATTTTTGTTAAAAAATACCAATTCCACGTAGAGCACACCAACCTGACCTAAAGTTGTTAAAAAATGGTAAATATTCATTGAAATCTAATAATTTTCATTCAAACTATCAATAATTTTCAAATAAAAATAATCAGATAACAGAACATTGGTTAGAATTGTAAATCTTGTTTGAACTATGATAACTTTTGTTGTGAAATAACAATTTTTTGTATGTATGATATTAAGTCATCCCAAATTGTTAAAAAATTATGAAACTTCAAAATGTAATGCTTTTTGTTCGAAAACACGAATTTGGGATGTAACATTCTAACATTACCTGAAGTGGTTGAAAAATTGCAAATATTTTTTGTTGGCTAATAATTTTTTATTAAAAATACCAAGAATTTGCGACAAGAAACACATAAATAACATACTATAATATAAAATTGTTCCGAATTATAAATTTTCTTTGAAATCTAATAAGCTTCGTTTGTAACAACCAATTGCCACTGAAAAACGCTAATGACACCTGAAACTATTCAAAAATTGCAAGTCTTGCTCGAAGTATATTGTAAAATGATTTTTATTTAAAAATACCAATTTTCGGTGTAAAACGCTAACCTAAAATTGTTTAAAAATTTAGAAGTTTCTTTGAAATTTAATGACTTTTGAATCAAAATTTCAATTTTCGATGAAACATACTAAAATAATTCAAAGATTTTTAATCGCGTGTGAATTATAATGATTTCTGATTTTGAATAACGAATTTTTCTAATTAAGAAACCCATTTTCGTGTAAATGCTAAAATAAGCTAAAATTGTTGAAAAATGAGAATCTTGATGATATTCACTTATCAATTTTTAAAATTTCCATTTACTAAGCATTACGCAAATTTTTGTAGATATTTTTTTAACACGTGGGAAAACATTTCGATGCATATTTTTAACGCTGCATTCAACGACTACCTCAATTTTACGATAGTCTTAACGGTTCGCGAGATAAACACAAAGGACGAAGAAAAAAAAACATGAAAAATGAGGGTTCTACGGAAAACGTGATAGTCACAAAAGTAATTAACGTTTGAAATTAAACTATGGGTGATTTTAGGTTTTTCTAAATCTAAATGTTTAAAAGATACTGTTTCGCCTCTGAAAATTTATAGAACACTAACGAGAAGTAAAAAATTTTGAAAAGTGGCAGAAATGAGAGCTTAAACCCTGAAATTTAACCTTCACTAGAAGAAAATAATAGGACGCTACATTTTACATTCCTTCAAAAAAAATTTTTTTGAACAAAATTGAGGCAAATTTGTTAGGATTAATGTATTTTTCCAATCAGTTAGGATAATTACCTTTTTTTATTCTGATCAGGGATGTCTGAGTCTTTTAAAATCCACAAGAAAATGTTAAAAATAAAAATGAATAAAACGGCAACGATTTTTCTGAAAATTAAAAATTCTCATTTTCTTGAAGAAATATGCATCATACGAAAGACGTTTACGCAAAAAAGTTGTTTTTCTTCGAAAGACGAACAAAAAGTTATTCTACTGATTTTCAAGATTTTTTATCGTTTTCGAAATATATGTGCATTTTCTGAAAATCAATTTTAATGTAGGAAATTCAACTATTTACTTTAAAACATCATCTTTTTGGGTTGAAAATTCAACGATTTTGATAAAAAATTCAACTGCTTAGATGAGAGTTACATTTTTGGTTGAAAATTCATAAAGATGTACACATTCAACTGTTTTGTAAAAAATAAATGTTTGTTTAAAAATTGATCTATTACGTTTGAGAATTTAACTATTTTGTTAAGTATTCCATTGTTTTGTTAAAACTTCAACTATTTTGTTAAAAATTGAACTATTTCGTAGAAAGTTCGTCTTTTTGGCTTACAAATTCAACATTTTAGTTGAAATTTTTTTTCCTGAGCTGAAACATTTGTAGAAAATCCTTTTTTTTTTGGCTTGAAAACTTAAACCTCTTGGTAGAAATTTGATCTATTTCGATTAAATATTTTTTTATCAAAATTTCAACTGCTTGGTTAAAAGTTAAACTTCTGTATTAAAAATTAATTCTTTTTGTGGAAGATTTATGATTTTAGTTGAAAATTTAACTCTTTGTCTTGAAAATTTGATTATTTTCTTAAAAATTGAACTATTTTGTTAAAAAGTCACCTTTTTGGCAGAAAAGGTAACATTTTTGTTGAAAATTCGTCTTTTTTAATAGAAAATTCGTATATTAGGTTGGAGAGTAGTGGTCTTTGTAGTTTGAAAATTCAATTATTTGGTTGAAAATATAATCCTATTGTTGAAATTTCTTCTTTTTTGATTAAAGGTTTAACTGTTTGATTGAAAATGCAACTGCTTGGCTGATAATTAATTTTTTTTTGTTGAAAAGTCATGTATTGGTTTAAAAATTCATCTTTTTAGGTAGAAAATTCATCTTTTTAGGTAGAAAATTCAACTATGTGGTTGAAAATTCAACTATTTTTTGGAAATTTATATATTAGTTGAAAATGTAGCAATTTTGCTTGAGAAGACGACTTTTTTCAGTAGAAAATTAAACTTCTGTGTCGAAAATTTGTCTTTTTGGGTAAAAAATTCGTTCTTTTGGATCAAGAATTTATCATTTTTGGTACAAAAGTTCTCGTTTGGAAATCTATCTTTCTTCGTTGAAAATTCAACTGGTGTTGAAGCTCAATCTTCATTGTTTGGAAATTTGACCGTTTGGTTGAACAGTCACCGCAGTAGGTCAAAAATTCAAATATTTTGTTGAAAATTCTTCTTTTTGGTTTGAAAATTAATAATTTTTGGTTGAAAATTCGATTGTTTTGTACAAAATAATCTTTCTTGCATAAAAATTCATCTGTTCGGGCTTAAAAGTCAACTATTTTCAAAAAACTTCAAATTCTCAGTTTGAAAACTAAACTAGCATGACTTCAAGAATGTTTATATTTTATAAAACAAAATATTTGCATAGAATTTGAATGAATATGATATAAAAGACGAGTAAAATATATGACAGTAGATAAATGCAGTCTTGGTCAGACACGAAACTCATGAAAGTGACCTCAGGGTGGTCGAAACTGATACCTGTAAAAATTCGAATTTCGATTTTTGGTGATCGATCCCCCCAATTTGTTCGTTTTTCGGAAGAAAAAATTCGTTATTTTTTTTATCGGTCTACATTAACCCGTGCTCCCGGGTTCTTGAATGAAAAAGCTCGATTTATGAAAAAATATAAGAAAGAAGTGCTTGTTATTAACTTTTTGTAAATTAAAATTAACTTAATTTTTGAGGAATGATCAAGGGACATTTTCCAACCAAAAATTTTCAATTTTGATTCCACCAAGCCCCTTTTATTGTGCCTGGAAAATTCCCAAAAAATGAAAAATAACAGTTTTATGCAATTCATGCTATGGACCGTATTTTTGGGAATTTTTCTTAATGTTAATTATTTTTATTCGATAAGCGACCAGTTTTCAAGTATTTGAAAACTATTTTTAAATTGTGTAAACTATTATTATTTGTTCACACAATTTATTTTTCAGTAAATCATGAAAAGTTTATATTTTTCAGAATAAATGATATAGTTGATGAATGTCAAGAGTGATACTTTTTTTTATAACATATTTCGTGATTATTCAAACAATTTTAGTTTGTTAGAACAATTTGTTTTCTCTGTAAATTTTAACATTTTACTACTTTCTGGAATAAGTAACGCAGTTAATAAATGCTCAGAGTGATATTTTTTCTAAAAAATAGTTTGCAATTATTTAAACAATTTTTCCCCTTACAAATTTTGAAAAGTTACAATTCTCTAAAATTAATGAGGCAGCTTATGAATTTTTAGAGTGATATTTTTAGTGAAAGACAGTTTGCAATTATTTAAACAGTTAATAATCATTCACTTTGGTCTCTTTATATGAATTAGGAAATGTGGAGAAAATTCTAATATTTTAAAATCTCTTACACTAATGTCCCTTATTATTTAATATTTTTCATCGCAGAACTTATACCCTTATTTTGTGAACAATAATAATTTTTTTAAACAATTTTTTTCCAATGTTATAGATAGTAATTTTTCCGGAACGATTTCGTTAAGATGAGAGAGTACTGCTTCATAAGGGACATAGAGAGATTCGAAAAAACTAGAATTTTTTCCATCTTTCCCATGAAGAGAGGCAAGTGATTTCAATTTTTACAATAATTGCAAACTGTCTTTAACGACAAATGTCACTCCTAAAATTTATTCACTGCGTCATTGATTCCAGGAAATAATAACTTTTCCGGATTTTCAGGGGGAGCAATTTGTTTAAGCAAATGAAAATTGTATAAATGATTTTATATGATGTTAATGTTTTTTGTCTACTTGGTCTAAAATCAATATTCATTGAATAATGATAATTAATTTTTTGATTTTTGAAAACAATCTCTCTACCTCTACTGGGATTTAAACACCAGATCTTTCAGATTTCCGATCTGATGCAATAAATAATTAAATATATTACTCTTCACATTGGCTAATTATGTCGATAATTCTAGAACGAACTAATCATTAATCCCCAAACACAGTAACTTTTCACGATTAACTGGGACAAAAATTTATTCAAACAATTGAGAATTATTTCAAAAATACTTAGAAATTTGTCACATATTGCATAAAAATAATGAACGTTGAAAAAATTTCCAAAAATATACCATTTTTAGAATAAATTTGACATAAACCTGCTATTTTGAATTATTTGGGACGTTCTCTGGTCACGATAAAAGGGGTTTGGAAGGGTCAAAGTGAAAATTTATCAAGTATAATTTATCCTTCAAACATTCCGTAAGAATTGGCATAACTTCAATTTGCGAAAAGTTGATAACAAGAACTTCTATAGCAAAAAAAAAAGACAATGGAATTCCTTTTTTCGGTCTGTGACCGTGACCTGCTCACTATATTATGATATCGTGAATATACATATACGATCCACAAAAGACTTCTAAAATTCTCATAAAATAAAACTAACACATTCAATACCATCCCGAAAAGGATGAATAACATTTTCATTTTTATAGGGGTTATATAAGCTTTATCTGATATTTCGTATTCTCTGAACAAAAAGTTTTTTTTTTGTTAGAAAAAGTTATGTTTCAAAGACAGTCTATTTATGTTGGACAAATTATAATAAAAGAAGGTCGACTTATCTTTTATAAAGATATGCAGGATTTCTTTTATCTGGCAAAGAAATCGTGAAGAGAAAAGGAAAAGGAGCGGGCGATTGACTAGGTGTTGCAAAATGAAGCTATAGGCAAATAACTAAAGAAGCTTTGTGTGCCTTCTTTTCCTTGTTGCGAGAGAATATTGAGCAAATGAGAAAGTTTTCTCCTTTGAGATCGAAAATTTCAATTACAAGATAGATTATAATTTGAAAGTAGTTCTTTTTGGGTCATCCACAAATATAGCTTAAGATGTTTTTCTGTATGATACTGTATGATTTGTTCTGGACCCCTCTCCCCAATCTTGTTAAGATTTTATAATCTTATGGAATGTACATTAGGGTGGTCCAAAAATTTTTTGTCACAGATTTTATGGGGACACCCCCAAATTTGTTCGAATCCACCCAAATATAAATCTATTTTTTTTGTTTTGAAAAAAAAGTTATATTTAGGTGTGCCGCAAGCCCCATGAAGTTTAACATGTATTTCTCATAAGAAAAAAGGACGATTTTGTAAATCTTATTCAGAATCCTCAATATTATCTTAATCGAACTGAAACTCGACATTTCTCTTCAGAATTAGCCATAGAATACGAATAAAATATCACTTTTCGAATATCGCCCCCATAAGTCTTTTTTATAGGGTCCCAAAGAAACCCCATGAGTGAAAAAATGGGTTTTGCGAGTTTTTGGCTCTAATTATGATTTTCTTGCGGTTTGTTAATGCCACTTGTTTCTAATACATAAAACATTACTTTTTACTGGAAACTAGATATTTTTATGAATTGTTTGAACAATTTATTATTGTTTTTAGCAATTTTCTCATAGAATGGAGTTAGAAAGACGCGGTTTTTTCACAAATGTTCCATTTGTTGTCCAAGTTTCAATTAGAGGGAAGTGATAGTTCATCAATGTTAACAAGAGTGATTGCTTAAACAATTTATTATAATTATTAATAATATTATATTTGAATAATGCTAGAAGGATGCGTTTTTTTGAAATTTCTGGCTTTTTGTCCAATTTTCATTTGGAGTGAAGTAATAATAAATTCAAGTTAACAAAAAAATTGTTTAAACAATTTATCATACTTATTGATAATGTTATATTTGAATAATGCTAGAAAGATGCGGTTTTTTTTGTTAAAATTTCTGGCTTTTTGTCCAATTTTCATTTGGAGTCAAGTAAGAATGAATTCAAGTTAACAAAATAATTGCTTAAACAATTTATTATCATTGTTGATAATATTCTCTTTGCTTAATTGGTAGCATGATGCGGATTTTTCGGAAATTTCCAACTGTTTGTCTATTTTTCATTAGGCGTGACTTGATAATTAATTATATTTATCAAAAATAATTGTTTAAACAACCTATAATTGTTTATGACTATCTTTATCTATATCAATTGCGCCTGGTAGTTGTGGTTTTTCGGCATTTTTTTAACTTTTTGTCCTTTTTTCACTTAGTGATGTAATAATTAATTAAATTTAACCGAAAAGTTGTTTAAACAATTTAGTATTGTTTATAACTATCTTTTCTCAGATAAGTGCTAGAAAGTGGCGTTTTTTTTTAAATCTTCAACTTTGCATCGTTTTTATTTATTTTATAACAATTGCTGAATTTCTGACACCTCACTGAAGTCTCTCAGAAACTTATTCAAGGGAAAGTTGTTTTCATATGATCCGTGTAGAAAATTTGAAGCAGAGCAAAGTGAAATATTTTAGAAAAAACTGCCACTTTCTAGCACTTATCTGAGAAAAGATAGTTATAAACGATATTAAATTGTTTAACTTTTTTCTTAACTTTAATTAATTATTACCTCACTAATGTAAGTGAAAAAAGGACAGAAAGGTAAAAATTGCCGAAAAACCGCAACTATCAGGCGCAATCGATATAGATGAGGGTAGTCATAAACAATAATGATTTGTTTAAACAATTATTTTTGCTAAATCTAATTAATTATCAAGTCACGCCTAATAAAAAATAAACAAACAGTTGAAAATTTCAGAAAAATCCGCATCATGCTACCAATTAAGCAAAGAGAATATTATCAACAATGATAATAAATTGTTTAAGCAATTATTGTGTTAACTTGAATTCATTCTTACTTGACTCCAAATGAAAATTGGACAAAAAGCCAGAAATTTAAAAAAAAACCGCATCTTTCTAGCATTACTCAAATATAATATTATTAATAATTATAATAAATTGTTTAAACAATTACTATTAGTAACATTGATGAACTATCACTTCCCTCTAATTGAAAATTGGACAAAAAATGGGAAATTTGTGAAAAAACCGCGTCTTTTTAACTTCATTCTATGAGAAAATTGCTAAAAACAATAATAAATTGTTTGAACAATTCATAAAAATATCTAATTTCCAGTATAAAGTAATATTTTATGTATTAGAAACAATTCGCAAAAAAAAAACCGCAACAAAATCATAATTAGCGCCAAAAACTCGCGAAACCCATTTTTTCACTTATGGGGTTTCTTTGGGACCCTATAAAACAGACTTATGGGGGTGATATTTGAAAAGTGATATTTTATTCGTATTTTATGGCTAATTGTGAAGAGAAATGTTGAGTTTCAACTCGATTGAGATAATATTGAGGATTCTGAATAAGATTTACAAAAACGTCTTTTTTTCTTATGGGAAATACATGTTAAACTTCATGGGGCTTGCGCCAGCCCTAAATATCATTTTTTTTTCGAAACAAAAAAAATGGATTAATTATTGGGTGGATTCGAACAAATTTGGGCGGTGTCCCCATGAAAATTGAAAAAAAAATTTTTTGGACCACCCTAATGTACATACATATAAAGTCTGGTAGAAGAATAAATAACCATAGAACGTTAATAAAATTAATTAAAAAAATAAAATGAGTTAATCTAGCCCGAATTCATAAATTATGGAGTGGAAAGTGAACTTCATTTTCAATGTTTACTCAAACTATTATTCTCTATTCTATGAATGATCAAAATTCCTATTTATTTTAGGCGCAGGCTTCACAGGCTCAATATAGTTTTTCTACTTAAATTCGAACGGAAGTTATGGAACCCGTAAGAAAATCTGACTGTTTTTCGTTGAAAGTTAATTATTTTTAATCTAAAATTATATTTTTAGTTGAGAATTCATACTTTTTATGTAAAAATGGTATTAGTTGGTTAAAAACTTGATTATTTTATTGATAATTCAACAGTTTTGTTAAAGTATTTCTTCTTGGTCAAAAATTAAACACTTTTTCTAAAAATTCGATTTTTTGGGTTGAATATTCAACTACTTAATTGAAAATAAACTTTTTGGTTGGGAATTACTTTTTTTTAAAGATGTATTATTTTAGTCGACAATTCTTTTTTTGTGGTTGAAAATGTAACTATTTTTTTTCATGAATTTACTCTTTTGTTGAAAATTTACTTTTTTTTGGTTGAATTTCAACTATTTGGGTAAAAAATTCAACCATCAATTTGAAAATTAACTCTTGAGTTGATCTTTTTCGTAGAGAAGTCATTTTCTTGGACGAAAACTCATCCTTGTAGTAAAATATTAACTATTACATTTTTCGTTGAAAATTCATCTTTTTTAGTTGAAGATTCAACATTTTAGTTAAAAATTCTACATTTTCTATGAAATTTTCTTCCGTATTGACTGAACAATGTTTCCGGTTTGAATATTCAACTCTTTTGTTAAAAATTAATCTTCTTGTGAATATTCATTTTAGTTAACAATTCTTTTCTGTGGTTGAAAATGTAACTATTTTGTTGGAAACTCAACTGTTGTGTTAGAAATTCGCCTTTTTAGGTTGAAA
>CAKNXH010000039.1:21919-85490 GCA_932178445.1 Andricus quercusramuli | reverse complement strand
AACTATTTTGGTAAAAAATTCCAATATCAATTTGAAAATTAACTCTTTTGTTGAAAATTCTTTTTTTTTTAGAAAACTAAACTCCTTGTTTGAAAATTCGTATTTTTATTTGAAATGTTAACGATTACATTTTTCGTTCAAAATAAATGTTTTTTGGTTAAAGATTCATCCTTTCAATTAAAAATTCAACATTTTTGATGAAATTCTTTTTCCCCGCCTACTAAAAAGTCTTTCTGGTATGAAAATTCAACTCTTTTGTTGAAATTAAAATTTTTTAAGATTCAAAATGTTAGTTGCAAATTTTTTTTTGTGGTTGAAAATGTAACTTTTTGGTTAAAAATTTAACTTTTCTGCTGAAAATTCAACAATTTTGATGAAAAATTCAAATATTAATTTGAAAATTAACTCTTTTCTTGAAAAGTCGTCTTTTTTTGTAGAAAAATCATTTTTTTTTGACGAAAATGCATTCGTTTAGTTAAAATATCAACTATTACATTTTTCGTTAAGGATTTGTCTTCCTCGGTTAAAGACTGATAATTTTAGTTGAAAACTCAACATTTTGTTGACATTTTTTTCCGTATTCACTGACAAATTTTTCTGGTTTGAAAATTCAACTCTTCTGTTAACAAATATATTTTTTTAATTCATCATTTTAGTTAAAAATTCCATTCTTTGGTTCAAAATATAATTATTTTTTCAAAAATTCGTGATTTTTGGTAGAAAATTAATCTTCTTGGATAAAAATTCACCTTTTCAGTTAAAACATAAACTATTTCGTTTTCTGAAAATTTAACTACTTGGCTGAAAGTTGAACACTTCTGTTGAAAATGCATACTTTTTTAGCTAAAAAGTAGACTATTTGGTTCAAGATTCGTCTTTTTTGTTGAAAACTAATCTTCTTGGTTGAAAATTAATCTTTCTTGTTTGAAAATCGAACATTCTTGTAAAAGTTAAACTCCTTTGTTGAAAACTCATTGTTTTAGTTGAAAATTTTTCTTTTCTGTAGAAAATTGATCTCCTCGGTTAAAAATGTATCTAGCTTGTTGAATATTTGTCTCTTTTTCTAAAAAACTTTATTGCTGAAAGTTAATCTGTTTGGTTGAAAAACACTTTTACAAAAAAAGCCCATTTGTAAAATTTGTCAACATGAGAAAAAACTTAAAGCGCAATAAATTACGCATTTTCTTCACGTAAAAATTCATTTTTTGCCAAATAGATCGAATTTCTGCTGGACTTCTCTCTAAGTTGTGATTTATTTAGATTTTTTAAATTTAATTTTTGTTATGTAATATTTTCCAATCCTGCCTTTTTCAATCCTTCAACAATACTAGATTCTTTTAATTTGAATGCTTTCAATTGGAATTTATTCCCATTGTTGATGCTTTATAACTAAGTATAAATTCTTGAATTAGAGATAGATATCTTACCCAAAAATATTGCCTATTAAAGTGAGGAATTTTTCTGTGCGTTGCGCCAACTTGATGTAGATAAGATAGAAAAGCGTCCATATCATCTAAACCCTTGATACCCTCGTCTAATGTTGTCATCACTTTTAAAGCATGCTCTGCAAGCTCCTGACTTGTTGATTGTTCATCTTTCGTTTTAAGATGTTTGAAATTAGTAAACATGTTCAGCAATTCTGCGTTACTTTCGAATAATCTGAAACATAAATAGAAACATCCATTTATAATCATACATTAACATGAAACATAAGTAGAAATGTATATTTATAACCAGACATCAAATCTGGAACATGAATAGAAACGTCCATTTTTAATCAGGTATTAATCTGAAACATACGTAGAAACGTCCATTCAGAATCAGAAATTGGTCTGTAAAATAAAAGGAAATGTTTGTATATAATCAGACAATAATTACTTATAATCTGTAACTAAATTACATTTTTAATCATACACTATTCTGGAGCGTAAGTAGGAATGTCCATTCTATAATCAGATATTAATCTGAAAGATAAGTAGAAACATCAATTCAAAATCAGAAATTAGTCTGAAACATAAGTAGAAACGTTCGTTTATGATCACACATTAATTACTTATAATCTGTAACTTCATTACATTTATAATCATACATTAATCTAAAACACAAGTAGAAAATGCCCATTTACAGTCAGACATTGAATTCGTAAAATAAATAGAAACTTCCATTTATTTATAATCAGATATCAATCCGAAAGATAAGTAGAAACGTCAATTGAAAATGAGAAATTAGTCTTAAACATAAGTAGAAACGTTCGTTTATAAACAGACGTTGATTACTTATAAAACGTAAGTAGACATGCCCATTTATAGCCAGACATTAAATCTGAAACATAAGTAGAATCTCCCAGTTATGATAAGACAATAATTTGAAGCCTAAGTAGAGAGGTACATTCATAATCAGACACATGACTATATTATTATTTGAAAAAATGTTACAATCAAAATAAAAAATTAAAATGTTTTATGCCGAAATAGTTGAATTTTTAACAATATACAAGAATTTTCAACCCAGAAGTTAAGTTTTCAACCAAAATAAATGAATTCTCAACGGAAAATATAATAGTTTACGTTATTTCAACAACAAAATATTTTATTTTGAAATCAGTCACAGTTGAATGCAACCAAAAGAGAGAAATTTTTAACGAAATAGCTGAATCCGACGTTGAATCCTCAAACGAATCACATTATTTTCAAGCCAAAAAAAATCATTTTTTATCTAACAGTTGCACTTTCGAACCATAATGATGAATTTCCAACAAGAAAGTGGTTTTTTAACCAAACAGTTGAATTTTTTACTAAAATAGTTGCACTTTCAAACCAAAAATATGAATGTTTAATAAAAAAGTTACTTTTCAACAAAGTAGTTGAATTCTCTACTGAAATAGTAGAGCTTTTAAGAAAATACATGAATTTCCAACCAAAATAGATGACTTATCAACGAAAAATATATAATAGTTGATATTATTTAATTCATAAAAGATTGTAATTTGAAACTTTAGACAGTTGAATTTAACAAAACAAGACGAATTTTCAACAAAATAGCTGAATCCTCAATCAACTTACATTAATTTTCTCTCAAAATAATTACATTTGAAACAACAACAAAATGAGTCTTTGTTACCAAAAGAGATCAATTATGATACAGAAAAGCTGTATTTTGAGCCAAGAAAAAAAATATTTTCCACTTAAATCTTCAATTTCCACTAAAACGTTGAATTTTCAAGCCAAAAAGATGAATTTTCTACAGAACACTTGCATTTTCAAATGAAAAATATGAAATTCCTAAAAAAGTGACTTTTTAACGTCCAGAATTTTTGAATTTTTAAGAAGAAAGCCAAATTTTTTACCAAGAATCAAAATGTCTACCAAAGTGTTGAATTTTCAAGCGAAGAAGATAATTTTTCCTCGGAATTTTCTACAAAACAGATGCACTTTCAAACCGAAAATATGTATTTTTAATAAGAGAGGTACTTTTTAATCAAATAGCTGAAATTTCTACAAAAAATAGACTTATTAACAAAATACATGAATTTTCAACAAATATAGAAATATAGATGAATTATCAACGAATAATGTAATAGTTGATATTATTTCAATCAGAAAAGATTTTTATTTGAATTCAAAAACAATTGAATTCAACCGAAAAATACGAATTTTCAACAAAATACATTAACCTTCTACCAAAATAGTTGAATTTTCAACAACGAAATGTTGTTTTTTACCAGGAGAGATAAATTTTGAAACAAAAAAGCCAAATGTTGAACCATGAAAGAAAAAGCAATTTTCACTAAATTTTGAAATTTTCCAAACAGAAAGGCGAATTTCCTACAAAACAGTTGCTCTTTTGAAAGAAAGATATGAATTTTCCACAGAAAAGTGACTTTTTAACCAAGTAGTTAAATTTTCAATCAGAATAGACGATTTCTCAATGGGAAATATAATAGTTGATATTATTTTATTCAGAATAGATTATAATTTGAAATCAAACATTTTTGAATTCAACCAAAAAATACGAATTTTCAACAAAAAAGCTTAATCCTTGACCAAATTACATTAATTTTTTACCAAAATAGTTGAATTTTCAATAAAAAAACTTTTTTGCCAGCAGAGATAATTTTTGAAAAAAAAGTCAAATGTTGAACCAAGAAAAAAAGCAATTTCCACTGAATTGTTAAATTTTCTAGCCAAAAAGGCAAATTTCCTACTAAACTGTTGCTCTTTTAAACGGAAGATATTAATTTTTTAAGGAAAAAGTGACTTTTCAAGCAAGTAGTTAAATTTTCAATTAAAATAGACGAAATGGCAACAAGAAATATAATAGTTGATATTATTTTAATGGAGAAAGACGAAATTAATCTCAAAAGAGATTTTTTGTTTTTAACTGACCCATAAACCTCTCATAATAAGAGATCTATAAAAAACACAGTTACTAAAATTATAGTTCCAAGTTACTTAAAAAATTGTAATCAAGTTACGTTACAAGTTACTTTTCAAAATAGTAACGACGTTACCATGAAGGTTAAAAATAACGTAACTTTTCAGTAACTTAGTTGCTCATAACAAGCTACTGTCCAACAACATATGACTCCGACTGCAACCCTTCAAATGCAATATTACAAGTTTGAATTTTTTTCATCAAAAGCAGAGAGGTGATGTTTTATTTAAAAATATACGCTACGTTGTCAAGTGCATGCGGAGTGTAAAAAAAGATATTTCACGGACTATGAGTTCATCCGAGCATTACTTTGTCAAGCGTGTATGGGGGTGGGAAAAAATTAGAGCGCGAAATGTTCTGCACGAGAGTGACCTGGAGGCCCCCATGCAGTTTCCAAAGGGTTTTTCATGGCAGAAGGATGATATTTCCTGTGGGCTGATTCAGTGGAAAAAGGTGATTTTATGCAAGTCATCACTCTTTTTTATTGCAGGGCAATGTGCAGGGGTCGTTGCGAGCGAAATGTCTTTGTGGAAATGAAACCAAAGGGTAGGAAAAGAAGCAGGCGTGATTGAAAAAGATTTTATCGAGAAAAAGAAGAAAAAGAGGGAAGAAATCTATAATTTTTGTGTTTTCGATCAAGGAAATGCTGTCCCGAAATTGTGTCAAATACAAATTTAAAGTTGAAAACTGAGCTTTCAAACAAATTTCTGAATTCGTTTAATTTTTTAATGAAAATTCATGTTCGCAACTAAAAATCTCACTTGGTTATAAATCTAATTATTCGATTGAAAATTTAAATATTCTGTACAAAATTCATTATTTTTGCTTTAAAATTCAACTGTTTTGTAGAAAATTCGCCTTTCTTGCTTGAAAATTTAACAATATGGTTGAAATATTTTCCTCTCACTACTGAAGAATCTTTCGTAGTTGAAAATTCATCTTTTTGGTCAAAAATTAAACTATTTAGTAGCAGAAAATAAACTTTTCAAACTAATAGTCATATTTTTAGATTGAAAATTGAACTATTTGGTGTGTAGTTGAACTTCTTCGTTGAAAATTAATTTATGTTGTTGAAAAACTACCCATTGTGTTAGAAATTCGTTTTTTTTATTGTTGAAAATTAATATGTTTACTGAAAATTGAAATAATCCAGTTGAAGATTCATCAATTTAGCATTAATCTCATCTCTCTGTTCGAAAATCTAACTATTGTTGATTGGAAGTTGATACTTTTTGGTTGGAAAGTCTGCTATTATATTTTTAATGGGTTGGAAATTTAATTTTTCTTTGATTAATCAACAATTTTGGTTAGAAATTGAAAAATTTGGTTGAAATTTTTCTCTCTTTTGACGGAAGAATATTTCTGGGTTGAAAATTCGTCTTTTCGTTTTGAAAATTCATGTTATGTGGTGGGAAGTTATCCTTTTTTTCAAAATGCACCAGTTTGGTTTGAAAATAATCTGTTTTGGTTGAGCGATCAACTATTTTGTCGACTTTTCGTCACTTTTGGTAGAAACTTAATCTTCTTGGTTGAAAATTCTTATTTTTATTTCAAATATCAACAATTACATTTTTTCAATATTCAGCTTCTTGATTTATAGTTCATCTTCTTTGTTAAAATTCATTTTATTGGTCGTCAAGTGTAAATTTTTTTAAAATTCTTTTTTTTGAAAATATATATTGTTTAGCTGAACATTCCACTATTCGGTTGAAAATTGGTATTTTTTTTGGTAGAAAATTAATCTTTTCATCTTGAAAATTCATCTCTGGTTGTAAACTTAAGTGTTTTTGAATGAAAGTCAATTCCTTTTGTTGAAAAGTTTACTATTATATTTTTATTTGATAATTAACCTTTTTGGATATATTTTATTATTTGGCTGAAAATTCAATTAGTTTGTGGAAAATTCATTCTTTTTGCTTAAATATTCAACTGCTGTTTAGAAAATTCGCCTTTCTGACTTGAAAATTCAACGAATTGGTAAACATTGTTTTTCTTTCTAGACTAAAAAATCTTTGGTTTAAAATTCCAATATTTTTTAATGAAAGTTAATTCTTTTTGGTTGAAAAGGCTACTATTATATTTGTAATTGATCATATCATCTGCTTGGTAAGAAATTGAATTATTTGGTTGTAAATTTAATTATTTGGTTTCAAAATTAAATATTTTGTTGAAAATTAACTTTTTCATTGATAATTCAACTGTTTTGTAAAAAATTCATCACTTTGGCTGGCAAAATTAATAATTTGGTTGAATTTTCTTCCTCCTTCGACTAAAAAATGTTTCTTGAATTGTTTGGTTTGAAAATAATCTGTTTCGTTGAGCATTTGACTATTTTTTAAACATTCATATTTTTGTTGAAAACTCAACTACTCGCTCCATGGTTGAATTTCTTTGTTGAAAATTAATTTGCTTGGTTGACAAATAAACGTCACTTTTTGTAGAAAATGAATATTTTTCACTTAAAAATTCATCTATTTAGTTGAAAAATAATGCATTTTATTACAAATTTGTCCTTTTTGGTAGAAATTTAATCTTCTAGGTTGAAAAATAATATTTTTGAACTTCAATTTCGATATTTTAGTTTTTTAGTAGTGATAGGCATAACGTTTCCCGATCTTATTTTTTTCTGTCTACTAGTTGAAAATTAATATTTGAACTGAAAATTCAGCTAGTCCAGTTAAAGATTCATTATTTTACATAAAAATTCATCCCTTTTGGTAGAAATTTCATGTCTTTGTTCAAAACCGCTAAAAAAATTATAAAAAAAAAGTTGAAATTTTGGTTAAGAAGTTAATTTTTTTGGTTGAAAAGTCTACTATTATATTATTAGTTGGTAAATCATCTATTTTGGTTACAAACTCAATTCTTTGGTTGAAAATATAATTATTGTGTTAGCAATTCAACAATTTTGTCGAAGGAATTATTTTTGGTTGCAAATTCAACTGTTTTACTGAAAATTCGTGTTTTTTTATTAGAATATCACTATTTTCGTATAAAACGCCACTATTTAGTTGAAAATGAACTTTTTCGTTGCAAAATAATATTTCCGGTTTTAGAAATCAACAATTTGGTTGCCATTTTTTTCTAAGGAATCTTTTTCTGTTTAAAATACGTCTTTCTTGTGGTACATTCATCTTTTTTGGGAAAAATATCATAATTTTTTAATCAAAAATACAACTTCTTGGTTGCCTTATAATTTGTATTGGTTGAGCCTTTTTGGTTGTATTCTCAACTACTTAGTTGAAACTTGAACTGTTTTGTTGAAAATTCATTTTTTTATTGGAGATTCAGCATTATAGTTCAAAATTAATCTGTTTAGTTGAAAATGTGAGCTGTTTTGATTTGAAAAGAAATCATTTTTGGTTGGCAAGTCTATTTTTATATTTTTGGTTTAAAATTTCATTATTTGATTCAAAATTTTATTATTATGGCAAAAATGTCACGCTTTTGTTAGTGTCATTTTTTGGTTGAAAATCGAAGTATTTTATTGAAAAATTTTCTTTTTTTGTTAAAAATTCAACTATTTGGTTGAAGAGGAACTTTTTTCAAAAATGTAGTATTTTTTCTTGACTGTATTGGTTGAGCATAAAACTATTTTGTTATAAATTAATTTTTCAATCAAAAATTCAACAATTCCATTGTTGGTTAAAATTATTCGTTGCTGAAAATACTGTGCTATCGCGATCTTCAATTTTGGTTTTCTCGGAACAGAATAATTTTTTTTACTTTTGCAAAAATGAAAATGTCTTTTTCAATTACTGTCTAAGACCGACTTTGAAAACCAATTATATTTAAATCTCAAAATTCTCGATTGATTTTCTCGGAATCGGCTAACATTTTTGTATCGAAATTTATTTGTCCGTATTCAGAAACTTAATATCTCGGAAGCATGGTTTTATTTTATTTTCAAACGGGAAACTGAATTTTCTATCGCGATCCGCAGTCAAGTCAAGTTCAATTTTAGATTAGATTTAGATTTGAAATTGTCAACTGACATCCTTTTGTTTGAACCTTGATAACTTTTTAAAAATAAAACTTTTCTGTCCCAAGTGAACAATACTTTGGCTCGGGAGTAGACATTTGTTTTATCTACAAATAGTGATTTCGATTCTAAAGAAACCCTTCGGATATCAATAAAGTTGTGTAAAAATTAAATTTACATCCGCAAAAGGGAATCTTTTCTATCTCATGTTAATAATCAGAATGATAATTGATATTCAGCGGTTTTATAATCCAGGTTCTACTGCCCTTTTATTACTTTAAAAAAAATAAATAAATCTTCACTAAAAGGAAATGAAATTATGTGAGCTTGTACGTGAAGCATTTAGTATTTGTCAGCTTTATGGAAAATGGAAAACCACATAAGCCTAAACGATGATTGGATTTAGTAGAAAAAGCGAATTTGGGATAGCAATATCTCACTTTCACATTATAGATCTCGTTGCAAGTTCATTCAAAACGTGCAGGATCTTTCGAATGCTTTTTACTTAGAGTCACGTGCTCGGGAGTTATGTAGTGTGTATGGGAACGAAAAGGGTCCTTCAAGTAATTTCCGGTCTTTCACTCCCGAGGGATGCTGGTTATGGGGTATGGGGCTGTGGGTTAGGAATTCCGGGAAGAAGGTGAAAGAAAAAGAAAAGGAGAGAAGAAATATCAAAAAGTGAGAGGGAGAGAGAAAGATTTTCTTTTCCCATAGATTCATTTTCTGCTGCAGTAATCCCTTTCAACGAGAAGAATCTAATATTATGAAAACGTGAGATTTCTAAGATTCCTCAGTTGGTGGATATCACAGGAGTGATAACCTCTAATATATTTATTATTATTTTTATGCCCCTGAACATATTTCATAAAAAAGCGGGAGGAAATGAAAATAAATGGATATAAGATCTACAAATTGGCTATATACTTCCGCATTGCGTTTCCATTGGATATTTAGTGCTTTTTCTACAACTTGTATGTTCCTTTATATCCTAAAGTGGCATTTGATGATTAAAAGTTAATTTCACAGTAATTTAACATAATTGCAATTTCTACCTAAAAAACAGTATAATTGCCAATGACAGTAGAATAATGTGTACAATCTTTCCGAATCTCGGATAAAATTTAATAATTTTTCTGCTTAGATATATGGAAATTTAAATAATTACAGTACTAATAATAAGCATTTTTAATTGAAACTGAACACTAGAGTGATTTGAAAAAAATATTTTTGAATCTGATATTTTACATTAGCCTAAGTTGTACATTTATAGTCAACAAATTGAAAAAAAAATTAAAATCGGATATGATTTAGAGGTCTCCTATTTAAGTTTTGTATTTTTTATTGATTTGTTGTTTTGTTTCTTTTAACGGTGTCTTGAAAACGCATCTCTTAAATGTTCATGCATGTAGAATAGAGTGGTCCAAAAATACAGTGAAGTTTTTTTTTAATTCCCATGCATATCACCTAAAATTTGTTTAAATTCACAGAGAAATAAATCTATTTAAAAAAAAAAAAAAAAAAAAAAAATGATATTTAGAGGTGGCGCAAGCCCCATGACGTTTAACGTGTATTTCCCATAAGAAAAAAAGACGTTTTTGTAAATTTTATTCAGATTCGTCAATATTATCTAAATCGAGTTGAAACTCACCACTACTCTTAACAATAAGCCATGAAATATAATCAAAATATTACTTTTTGAATATCATCCCCATGAGTCTGTTTTATAGAGTACCAAAAAAACCCATAAGTGAAAAAGTGGGTTTTGTGAGTTTTTGGCGCTAATTATGATTTTTTCGCGGGGTTTTCAATGCCTATTATTTATAATATACAAAATACTACTCTGAACTGGTGACTCAATGTTCAAATGAATTGCTAAAATACTTTATTATTGTTTTTAACATTTTTCTCTTAGAATAGAGTGAGAAAGTCGAGGTTTTTTTCAAGAATGTTGCACTTTTTATCCTATTTTTAATTAGAGTAAGGTAACACTTAATTAATGTTGAAGAACATAATTGTTCAAACAAATAGTGGGTATTGTTGAAATATTATGTTTGCATAATACTAAAATTTGTGGTTTTTTCTTAAATTTTTCACTTTTTGTCCACTTTTCACTCGAAATAAGTTAATATTTGATTCAATCCAACAGAAATATTTGTTTAAATAAATCATTTTTGTTTATAGCTATCTTCTTCTATATTAATATTAAAGAGTTGTGTTTTTTTCTGAAATTTTCAGCTTCTTATTCACTTTTCAATTAGAGTGTGGTAATGATTATTGAAATTCAACATAAATAATTGTTCAAACCATTTATTATCATTTCCAATGACATTCTTTTTTGCTTAACGGTAGAAAATTTCGATTTTTTCTGGAATTTCTATTTTCCTATTTTTCACTTGGAATGACTTATTAATTAATTAAATTCAGCAAAAAGGAATGTTCGAACAAATTATTATTTTTTATAACTATCTTCATTTATATGGAAACCAGTTACTTGAGGTTTTTTCTTAAATTTTTGATTTCTTGTTCACTTTTCACTTAGAGAGATAAAAATGAATGGAAGTTAACAAAAATAATTGTTTTAAAAATTTATTATTGTTGATATCTATCTTCTCTTGGATAAGTGGTAGAGAGTTGCGGGTTTTTCCAAAATGTTTAACGTTTATGTGCCTTTTCAGTTATAAACAAAAAATAAATAAACATTAGAGATAATCATATTTTGAACAATCTGTTCCTCTTTTGTAAATATATTTTTCTGGAATAAAGCAAATATTTGAAATATTCTTTAAATAATCTCTTTGATTATAAACAACAATAAATCGTTTGATCAATTATGTTTGTCAACTTGCATTAATTATCACTTTACTACTTAAGTGAAAAGTTGACAAAAAGTGGACAATTTCAGAAAAAACCGCAACCATCTAGCATTACTCTAAGAGAAAAAAAATCTCAATACTAATAATTTGTTTAAACAATTATGCTTATTGAATTTCAATAATAATTACCAAACTCTAAGTGAAAAGAGAACAAAGAGATGAATATTACACAGAAAAGCGGAACTCTCTAGCATTATTTAATGATAACATTATGTAAGCAATATTAAATTGTGTAAATAATTAATTTTGTTAACTATAATTCATTATTCACCTCACATTAATTAAAAATTGGACAAAATGTGGAAACTTCTTGTAAAAACTGCAGTTTTCTAGCATTATGCTGAGTGAATATTATTAACAACAATAATAAATTGTTTGAACTATCATGCGCATTTACAATAATTAGGTATTACCTAACTCTAATTGAAAATTGGACAAAATGTGGAAAATTTTAAGAAGAAACCTCGACTTTCTCACTCTATTCTAAGAGAAAATGGTTAAAAACAATAATAAATTGTTTAAACAATTTATTCCAGCATCTAATTATTTGCATAAAGTAGTATCTTTTTGTATTAGGAACAATATCCTCAAAAAAGGAAAAAAGAAAAATCATAATTAGCGCCAAATACTCCCAAAACCCATTTTCCACTTATGGGCTTTTTTTGGAATTCTATAAAATAGACTTGTGGGGGTGATATTTAAAAAGTCAAATTCAATTCATATTTTATGGCTGATTGTGAAGCGAAGGGTTGAGTTTGAACCTGATTCACGTGATATTGACCATTTCGAATAAAATTTACGAAAAAATCTTTTTTTCTTATAAGAAATACGTTTTTTTTGTATTATATAATTTGATTTATTTTTTTTGAATTCGATGAAATTTCCGTGTGATATGCATAAAAATAATAATTTTTTCTTATATGTTTCAAATTTTTCATATAATGAGTCGCTTTTTAAATTTGCTTATTGTATTTCGTAATCGGCTAACCGTATGTAAATTGTTATAGAAAAATGTGAACTAAGTAAGAAAAAAGTATTATTTTCATTATACATGTATTTGAAAAGTTTCATGAAATGATGTAACTATAAATCATATCCGATTTTGATTTTTTTCTTGAAAAATTTGTGGACTTAAACGGTAACACCTTGGTTAGTGTGCGTGCTCAGATTACAACATCTGAAATTGAAATTTTAAAATTTTAATTTCCAATTGTTTTATTTCGTTTATAAGAGATTCTATGTTGATATATTATATTACAATGTTCTTGACAGTCAATTATTTGGAATGTATTTAAATTTTTGTCATTTTTTCTATTTCTATTTCTTGTATTTCTAAGAAATTTCTATTTTTATTTTTTTGCATTTGCTTCCTCCTGAGGATTATATTTTTAGTTAAAAATTGTTTTATTTGATTGAAAATTCAACAATTTTGTTGAAAGTTCATCCTTTTTGGTTGAAAATCAAACTGTTTTTGTTGTAAATTCGTCTCTTCGAGTAGAAAATTCAACTATTTTTTTGATTTAGGAATTCATTTATTTTAGTATAAATTTTTTCTTCCTTAGATAAAAATGCAATCATTTGGTTGAGGATTAAACTATTTCATTGAAAATACGTCTTCATCAGTTGCATTCAACTGTTTTTCATTTGAAATAAAAAAATGTTTAGTTTAAATATATACTATCACGTCATTCGACAAAAATTCATTTTTTTTAATTAAACCACTTTGTTGAAGGTTGAACCACTTTGTTACAAAAATCATTTTTTGTTGATGATTCATTATTCAAGTTGCAAATTCATCTCTTTTTTGAAAATTTTTTTTCCGGTTGAAAATTAATTTTGCTAACTGAAAATTTAACTATTCCAATTGAAGATTCATCATTTGTATTGAAAATTAATCTCTTTGGTTGGAAATTTAACTATTTTTTTAATAATTATTTCTTTGTTTTGCTTCAAATAATCTTTCTTATGTTAGATGAAAAGTTGTCTATTTTAGTTACCTTCTTGTTGTAAAGTTTTTCACTCTAATTGAACATTTAATTCTTTGGTTGAAAATTGGCGTATTTTGTTGAGGATTAATTTTTTTCACTAAATTTTACTGCTCCATTTTTGGTAGAAATTGATCTTTTTTAGTTGAAAGTTCAACTATTTGTTTAAACATTCATGTATTTTGTTGATTATTCTTTTCTTACTTAAATGTCAATTATTACATTTTTCGTAGAGAATTCATCTTTGTTGGAGGAAAATTCAACTCTTTTGTTGAAGATTGAATCATTTTGTTTAAAATTCAAGTCTTTGGTTGAAAATTTATCTATGTTGTTGAAAATCGCAGTTTTTTTCAAATATAAATTCAACTGCCTTGAAAAAATTCGTCTTTTTGTCTTGAACATTTAACTATTTGGTTGAAAATTCAACTATTTGTTTAAAACTAAAATTGTTTTGTCGGAAATTCGTCTTTGTTGCTTCAAGTTCAAGTGTTTGGTTGTGAAAGCATCTGTTTTTCAAAAACTGTTTTACTCTTTAAAATTCAATTAATTGGTTGAAGGTTTATCTTTCTAGATTGAAAATTAATTTTCTGTTGAAAATTCTTTTTTATGCGTTTGAAAATTGATATTTGTAGGAAGAAAATTCAAGTATAAAATATAATTATTTATTAGAAAATTCAATTATTTTGTTGAAAAATAATATATTCTTCAAGTTTCACTTTTTGTTTCGAAAATTCAACTGTTTTGATGAACATTCGTCCTTTTTGCTTCAAGTTCAACTGTTTGGTCGGAAGTGGTTTTTTGTTGTTGTTCAAAATTCAATTAAATCGTTAAAGAATCATGTTTCTAGACTGAAAATTAACTCCGTTGTTGAAATTTTCTGTTGTGTCAGCAAGTCAACTGAAGTATTTTTTTAAAAATTGCACTACTTGGTTAAACATTTATTTTTGTTGATAGAAAATTCAACTATTTGATTAAAAATTTAATATTTTTAGAAAATCCAATTATTCTTATTTATTTGAAAATTTTGCTGTGTAGGCTGACAATTCAACTATCTGGTTAAAAATTCCACTATTTTGTTGATACATAAATCATTGTGTTTCTTTTTGTCGAAAATTTATCTTTTATGATGGAAAAAGAATTGTTCAGGAAATCAAGAAAATCTCAGGCAATTTCGAAAATAAAATGTTGTGGCCATCCTGATTTGAGAAAACCAATGTTCTCATAAAAAATAGACCGCAACAAAATTGATCCCATTTGTTTGTGTGTGTGTGTTGACTCAGCGACCATTTTGATAGACCAGTTTTATTGCAAAGTTGACGATTCTTTGCACAGTAATTCAGTACCTATTCAGTATAAAATTAAACGAAGCAAAAGTAAATATTTGTAAAACCGGACGACTCTTCTCGAACATGGACAGATTCCTCTATTTCGATTTCATGAATCCGTGTTATTTTCAAGCATCAAACCAATTTCGAACTGTGATTTTAAGCTTCATTTATCATTCCTTTTTCGAAAGTATATGTAAAAACCATTTGCTCTGTACTCATAATTCGGAATGCGTTGTTCATAAACATGAAGAAAATCCGGACGTTTGTTTTTTTATTAAAAAATCTTCCTGATTTTATTGGTATATTTTTTAAGGTTAAATTGTTTAGGGGAAACCTCCTAGAGTGGATAATGCTTCCTACAGTGGATAATCATTAATTAAGAGTACAAACAAAAGAGAAATAATTTATTTATATTTTTATTCATTAACACGTATAGCGCCTTATCTTTTTATCAAATTAAATTAATTATTTTATAAACATTGATATTTGTAATGAATAACAATAGTAGCACTATCCACTATAGGGAGGTTTCGTTTATTTGAAAAATATTCTCTGCTCGATAAATTTTCTTTTATGACTCTACCAAGCACATCGAAAGGAAATTTTTCGTTAGTAGCTTTAGAGTTCCCTTGAGAAACGATATGACGAGAAATTTTAAACGTTACTGATGGTAGTAACCGCCCCATAGAGATTTATAGCTTCATATTACTGTAGCATAGGAATAGCGACAGTAATAAAAAAAAAGTAAAAAATGACGTCGCCGGCAGGCATCATATCGTTTCTGCACTTACATGAATCCTCCGCATCTAGTTTGGTTACGAATATACTCAACACAAATTGCATGAAAGTCGATTTTCCTTCTCGTTTAAAAATTCAATTTCATCTTTCGTTTAAAAAAATGGCTCTCTTCAATCTTTATGGGTGAAAAAAATCGGCAAAAACCGTACCCGAGGAAATCAAACTTTCATTTTGAATAATATATTTTTTTTACATGTAACGATTTTTTAGCACATTGATTACACTACAATATCCTATATTTACATCTGAACCATACTAGAACATAGTGCGCGCAGTAATTAATTTTTCTTTAGAGAAAAAACTCGAAATATAATTTTCTGTTAAAAAAATGAAAAAATCGAGGATGAACTTTCTAGCGAAAGAGATGATTTTTCAACGAAAAAGTTGAATTTTCAACCAAGAAGATGAATTTTTCACAAAAAAATGAATTTTCAACTACAGACATAAGCAAACAGTTGAGTTTTAAACCAAGAAGATTTATTTTATACAAATAAAGACGAATTTTCGACAAAATACATGAGTTTTTAATAAAATAGTTAAATTTTCAAACAAGATGATCAATTTTCAAACAAAAAAGACGAATTTGTAACAAATTACATAAATTCTCAAACAAATAGATTGAAGAATGGATATGACGTGTGCCCAAGTTTTATTTGATTAATTGTTAGTTTATTTTTTTTTTAAATTTGTCAAACATCTAGTTAATTTTCAAACAGAAAAAGATCAGCTTTGAACCAAAATTGGAGTAGATAAATTTTCAATGAAAATTAATTTTGTAAAACGGAACGAATTTTCTATAAAAAAATTCAATTTTGTACCGAATAGTTAAATTTTACACCAAATTGTTGAATTTCCCAGCCAAAAATCCAATTTTTTCATCAAACAGTTGCATTTGCAATCCGAGAATATGAATTAAGAAAGTTAATTTACAACCAATCAGTTTACATTTCTAGCAAAATAGTATTCAATTTTGGGTTTAAAAAATTACTTTTAAACGAAAAAACGAATTTGCAGCTAAAATTATAAATATAAAAAATGGATTTTTTAATGAAGTAGCTCAACTTCCAATGAAGGATTTGAATTTTCAACCAAAAAAGATTAATTTTCAACGAAAAACGTATTAGTTGATGTTTTAACAAAAAAGATTTAGATTGAAAATAAGAAAACAGTTTTATTTAACCAACGGAGACGAATTTTTTAACAAAATACTTATTTCTTGAACAAAAAAATTGAGCCTCTACGAAAAAGATGAATTTTTAACAAAATATATAAATTTTCAACCAAATACTCAAATTTACGAGCTGGAACTAAGAATTTTCTTCGAAACATGTGAATTTATAGAATAATAAAATTTTGAATCAAATAATACAATTTTTTACCAAATAAGATTTTTCAGCCATGGGAAAAAATGTCACCAACATTATAATTTTAGAGAATGAATAATTTGAATACAGAAAAAAATCGAAATTAACGTTTCTTTTTTTATTTTATTTTTTTATTTTTTTACGGTGATATAAATATAGAATTTTCTTAAGATTCCTGGGAAAAATAGGATGGAAATTCCAAAGATTTCAGATATGTCGAAAAAGTATTATTTATTTATTTTTAAAAATTTTAGGAGAAATTCGAGCCAGGTCAATTGAGGACCTTCAGAAGTTTCGAAGGAACTGACTTATTCCTAATATATTCCTAAAATTTCGGAAAATCTTACCAACTAATAAAAATTGTTATCAGTTGATAAAAATTATGATTTTTCACAGAAACTCAATTAAAAAATGAAATTCTATGTAAGTTGAACTAATTTGTTTAATATTTATTTCATTGTTTGAAGATTCTTCTCTTTGGGTTGAAATTGAACTTTTTTGTTAAAAATTCGTTGTTTTTTGTTGTTGGTGAACATGGTTTTTTTCAACTGCAAATTTAGCTATTCCATTTTTGGTTGACAATTATTTTTTTTTTGCACGAAAAACTCAACTATTCGATTATTGGTTGAAAATTAAAAGCTTTAAGTTGAAAATTAAATAATTTGGTTGAAGATATAATGCATTTTGTTGTAAATTCGTATTTTTTGGTAGGGAGTTAATCCTCTTGATTAAAAATTCAACTATTTGGGTGAAAGTGGAACTACTTTGTTAAAAAATCATTTTCTTGGTTGAGAATTTATTACCTTGACCGAAAATTTAACACTTTCATTGAAATGTCGTTGTTTTGTTGTTGTTTAAAATCAGTATTTTGAACTGAAAATTCAACTATTCTATGTTTTGTTCAAAAATGAATCGTTTTCATTTTTAAATTTAACTATGAGGTTGAAAAATAACTTTTTTGTTAAAAAATCATCTTTTTGGGTTAAAATTTGAATTATTCTTGTGAAAGATTCAACTATTTCGTCAAAAATTAAGTTTTTGGTTGCAAATTTATATTTTTAAGTTGGAAATTTAACAAATCAGTCAAAATTTTCTTCTCTCTTGACTGGAAAATCTTTTCTGATTGAAAATTATTTTTTTTTTGCTCAATTCATTTATTTGGCTTGAAAATGCATCTCTTTTTTAGAATTTCAGATTTGTTGGTTAAATTCGACTGTTTTTTATTCTAAATAAAATGATTTTTTTGTTGAAATATCAACTATTACATTTTTCATGTAGAATGCATATTTTTGGTCAAATTCAACTGTTTTTGATTTATTGAATTAAAATATTTTTTTAGTTGAAACATCAACTATTATATTTTGCGTTGAAAATTATTCTTTATTGACTGAAAATTGAATTACTTGGTTGAAAGTTGAACTAATTTGCTAGAACTCAACTATTTTGTTGAAAATAAGAATGTAATACCTAAAAATGATAATGCATTTAATATTCATTTGCTTACTAAATTTATATTGGTAATAAATGTTATATTTTGAAATTAGGATTTTGAATTGTAAAACGACTTTAAGGGAACGGAAAAGGCAATTTTCCTTGCAATTTGAGTTATTTATATGTTATTCCTCATTATTATTTATTATTTATTGCTTATTGTGCATAGGTAGTAGAAAATTACATTCTGGATTAGAAATGAAATTAACCGGTAGAAAGTAGAACTACTTTGTTAAAAATTTAATTACAGAAAAAATGTGCTTTGACCAACATTCAAAACTTTGTTTACCATTTTGATTCACTGCCTCGTTCTAGATTTTTTTTTAAAGATTGATTTAGCTTCGCTGATGATGAAGCTTTCAATGGAGAAATCAGAAACTTAAAATTAAAATACTTCCAAGCCCCAAGAATGTTGAGGTAAAATAGTTTTCCAGTATCTCTTTTTTAGAAAATTACAAATTGTTTTAGAAACTCTGAGTGGTACGAAGGTCTAAGAAATTGAAGGAAGAAGCTTTTGCACTTTCCAAAGAATGCTCTATAAGAGTTTTTTGAAGGAGATTTAAAAGATTTTATAAAAGAAGTTTGGAAAAACTTCTCACGCTCATTCATATTATAAAAATCGAACTCTTATAACTCAACATTTTTTCATAAGTGATCAAAACTGAACTAGAAATTAAAGCACTCAAAGTGGAACTATTTTGATTCTTGAACGTTTCAAATTAAAGCTTAGAATTTTGTAGTTAAAACGCTCAATGCTTTACATTTTAAACTTTTATAGATTGCAAATTTTAAAGATTTCTGGTTAAAAAATATAAATCCATCCTAACACTTTTAATGCTCTGAATGGAAACCATCTTTCAACTCACATAAAAAACATTTTAGAAATAAAACATCCAAATCTTCGAAATCAGGAAAAAATTTAATAAACAAAATTTTCTCCCTTCCTAGTTCCTTCCTTCCAAATTCCTTTCTTTTAGAGCTACAATAGAATTCCTTATAACTCTACACAAATCTCAAAAACAAAAAATTACTCTCTTCCCCTTCAAAAAAAAAATGTAAACAAAATTTCCTCTCTTAAAATTGGATAAAAATTCCAAATTCCCTCCCTTCCAAATCAATAATAATCCTAAAAATTTCCCTGTTCCCATTCAGAAAAAAATTAGAACAAAAATTTTCTCTCTTCCAACTCAATAAAAATGTAAAAAAATAAACTCAATAAAAATGTTGAACAGTGAAAAATGGCCTCTATCAATGAAGCAAAAAGATTTTTTTCTTTGAAAAGTCAATAAAAATGTTAAAAATTAAATATTATTCTTCTTGCAATTCATAAAATACATATTGGAAATAAAAAAGTCATTTTTTACAATTAGATGAAAATCTTTAAAATATATAAGATTTCTTTTTGTCAATTTAAAAAACATTCAAAACAAAAATCTCCTCGTTTTCAACTTGATAGAAATATTTAAGATTCTCCTCTTCCCATTCAGGAAAAAATGAAAACCAAAGGTTTCTACCTTCCATCTCAATGAAAATTTAAAAGAAAAATTCCTCTTCCAATCCCGAAGGAATATAATATTTTTCCATCAAACTTAATAAAAAAATGGCCTCTTACTATTCAGAAAAAAATGAAGGAACAAAATTTTATCTCTTCCAAGTCCATAAAAATGTTAAGAATAAGAAATTATACTTCTTTCAATTCATAAAATATATACTGAAACTCAGAATTCCCTTCTTTACAACTCGATAAAAATCTTTAAAATATATAAAATGTTCCCCTGTCAATCCAACAAATATTAAAAACTGAAATTTTTGCGTTTCAAACTCAGTGAAAATGTTAAAAATACCAACTTTGCCCGCATTTACTAAATAAAAATGTAAGAGACAAACAAGTTCCTCTTCCAGTTCAAGAAAGAATTAAACAGCAAAATTTCTCCCATTTCTTTTAGAATTAGAATTGTGAAATTAAAATTTTTTTTATACATAAATCCTTAAAAGTTGAATTATTTCAATTTCAAGTTGTTTTATAAAATTCGATTTCAAGTTGTTCAGTTTTAAATATTTGAATTAGGATTTCTCATTTTTAATGAACATTTACATATTGCTGAAAATTACAAAATTGATCGTTTTTAATTTAAAAATTTCCAATTGAATATGTAAGTTGAAAATGTACCCTCAAAAATGGAGTCCTAAGATGGAAAATTGTTAATGTAAAATATTTTACAATAACGCGTACGTTCATTTGTCTAAATTTTAACATATGATTATTATGTTTCCAATTAAAAAATAATAAAATATTGCATTTTGTAAAATTATATGTTTTAAGAGATATATTGAAAAGTACCGTGAAACGGAGTAATTTCGGATATGTGAGGTAAATCCGGACACCTCTAAATTTCCTGAATTTATAGGATAAATTACTCAAAACTGTTCCAAGAATCTGGAATCAGTTAAATCCTTAAATGGTTTTATGTTCTGGTTAAAACCACCCACCTCAAGTAATATAAAATATCAATGTATTATGTTCGAAATTACCTCGTTCGACGGTATTTATGAATTTCAACAAGTAATTAATATGTAATTGTAAATTAAATATTTTAAATAATTTTATTTTAAGGCCAGACGGCGAAACCGAAGAGTAATTTATTTCGCTAATACAATCATGATCTGAATTTTTTCGAGCAATTGAATTTTCTTCTAAAAATTTGTAAAGTTCTTGGTCAAAAAATGAACTCATTGTCATTTCCCGGTTTTCCCGGTCCAGGGGCTACCTTGAAGATAAAAATAGAGGATTATGTTGGAGAAGAGATGAGATATAGAATAAGATAAGTTAAAGTTATAAAAGCAATAAAAATAAGGAATAGTGATGATGATATCAGATAATGATTATTTTTAGTTGCCTTGAGTTGATGGGGTGAAAATAGAATGCTTCTTGTGGCTTGCGTGCGTCCACTAAACTTGAAGCACTCCTAAGAGGATTATTCTCTTTGACCATAGGAATGGACTTCTATCTAATCCAGTCATGAATTTCGACCCTAATGAAGCATTTGACCTTCTTCGTTATCCCGGATTTAGTCGACACGCGATATCATATTCACGAGGAGCAACGTCACGCATCTGATAAACATCTACAACTCCTACCCCCTATCTGCATTTTACCATTTCTCACTTTCTCCTAATTTCCAACACGTTTTTCGCACAATCATACATACTTAAAATTCATTATTACTTTTGTTGATAAATAAAACTAAATCGAGGGTGAAAAACTCCTAAAAAGGCGGTTCAAAGGAGGTGGATCACTGCAGATGAATCTGAAGTACACCAAACTCCCGGTTTAGTGACAGTGTCATGTTCGTCTGCAAATACCCTTGTTACCAAGTCGGGGGAATCGAAACGTAAACAATCAGGGCCGCCTGAACCGTTTTTAATTGGAATGCATAATATTGCGCAATACACAACCATCTGCGTGAGCCAGCAATTCTAGGAATTACGAAACCGGGATTTATTGAAACGCGGCTCTGGTGTACCTTGGATTACCCGGATCACTCTAGATCACCAGGAATACAAGTGTAATAATCGAATTTTGCAGATTACGTGTATTACCCCGGATTGAAAATTGAAAACCTGGAATTAAAAGTGGATTGCCGGGAGTTGTACTGGAATAACTGCGATTATATTGGTTCAATCAGAATATTTCGATTATCCGAATAACTTGAATTACTCCAGTTTACAAGTGGGTTGCCTGGGATTACAATTGGACTGTTTGGAGTTATAAATGGATTAGCCGGACTAAAAGTGGATTACTACGATCATGTTTATTGCCTGGAATTACAAGAAGATTGCCTGGAATTTTACTGTATCAACGGGGACTATACTGAATTTCTTGGATTAAACCGAATATCCAGCTTACTTGAATTGCTGCGGAGTAAAAGTGTATTTTCTGGGATTAAAAGTGGATTTCTTGACATTACAAGTGGAAATCGTGGTATTATAAGTGGATTTTTAGGATTATTTCATTATAAAAGTCGATTACTTGGAATAACGAGTGGAGCAACTGGGATTATAGTGGATTATTTGGATTGGACGAATCATGTAGATTACTTGAATTACTCCAATTCACGAGTTGATTACCTGGGATTAAAAGTGGATTGCTTGGAATAATGAGTAGAGTACCAGGGCTTACAAGTGGATTAATTGAGATTGCAAGTAAGTTTCCTGTAGTTTTATTGGATTAACTGGGATTATACTTGAGTACTTAGCTTACTCGGATTATTCGGAATATTTGGATTACTCTGTTTCACAAGTGGGTTACCCGCTGTCACAATTGGATTTCTTGGGATTATTATTGGATTATACAAAATGACAAGTGGATTACTAGGATTAAAGTTAATTACAAGGAATTATAAGTGGATGACACGGGACTGCAAGCTTGGAACATCGAAAGGGATTGCCTGGGATTCTACTGGATTGACTTTAATTTTACGGGATTACTTAGATAACTCGGATTATCAAGTTTTCTTGGATTAGTTCAGTTTAAAAGTGAATTAACTGCTATTCTAAGTGGATTGCTTCGGAATATAAGTAGAGAACCTAGAAGTACAAGTGGATTGCCTGGAGTTGTACTGGATTGACTGGGATTAAACTGGATTACTTGGATTACTCAGATTATCCGAGTCACTTGGAATACTCCAATTTACAATAGGGTTACCCGGCATTACAAGTGTTTTTCTTGGAATTATGTGTGAATCACCTGGGATTAGAAGAGCATTACTAGAATTATGTTTAATTACTGTGATTAAACACAATTAAATTTACAAGTGGATTACTTGGGATAGCAAGTGGATTGCCTGGGATTGTACCGGATACACTGGGATTATACTGGATTAGACGGATTACTCTGATTATTCGGATTAGTTGGATTACTCCAATTTAAAAGTTGGTTGCTTCCGATTACAAGTGTATTGCTTGGAAGTATAAGTGGATTACCTGGGATTAAAAGATTGCCCCTGAATAAAAGTTTATTGTCTGGGATTGAATGTGGATTGCTTTCAATCATAAGTGGACTACCTGGAATCATAAGTGGATCGTTAGGATTTTTTGGATTATTCCAGATTAAAAGACGATTACTTGAAATTACAAGTGGATTAACTGGACGGCGATTGTAGGAAGAAAGTCTGGCGATGCGTGGTGGAACGATGAAATTTAGGCAGCCCAAGAAAAAAAGAAAGAAACGCACGAGAAAACGCTGAACATGACAGGTCTTAGCGAGGAGGAGAGAAATAGACTCAAAAATGATTACGGACAGAAAAAGAAGAAAATTAAACGACTAGTCAAAGAGAGCAAAGAAAAAACCAGAACAGAAGAAGAGAACAAAATAAAAAACTGCTTTGAAGGAATTATGAAACTATTATATAAACAGTTGAAGGAAAATAAAAGTACAGAGTTTGTCAGCATGAGAAACAGCAAAGGTCAAATGCTATATGATATAGACGAGATAGTAGACGCTTTAGAAGACTCTTCTAATGAACTATTAGGAAGTGAAGATATAGGATAAAAAAACTGGGACATTGAACATAATGCATTAGAAAAACCAATTGAAAATGTCTGTGTCACTGAGGTCAGAGATATAATTAAGAACTTGAAAAACGGTAAGGCTGCTGGTATAGACAGTATTAGCGCTGAAATGCTTAAATACGGTGGCGAGTACATAACTCACAGGTTATGAGAATTGATAAATTTATGTTTCGAGACAGGAGAAGTCCCAGACGATTAGAGAAAAGCGATTATTGTACCAATATACAAAAGAAAGGGAGATAAAAGCAACTGCAGTAATTACAGAGGTATCAGCCTGCTAAGTACAGTGAGTAAAATATACTCAAAAATACTTATCCGTAGGGTAATGGAAATTACAGAAAAGAAGATATGGAAAGTCCAAAGTGGATTTATGCCAGGAAGGTGATGTACAGATCAGATATTTAGCCTAAGACAGCTCACAGAAAAAAGCTTGAGAGTAGGAAAGAAAGTCTTCTGTGCATTTATTGACCTAGAAAAAGCATTTGACAAGGTAAATAGAAGTGCGCTTTGGGAAGTCCTTAAAGAGTATGGAGTGAATGGAGGGCTCCTCTAGTTGGCATATGGGAAAGAAATCAGCTAAGGTGGTTCGGACATCTTGAAAGAATGAAAGATGAACGACTGACCAAGCAAGTGTGTAAAGGTAAAGTAAACGGCAGAATGCCCAGAGGTAGGCCGCCGAAAGAATGGTTAGAATCTGTGAATGAGACACTAATCCGAAGATACATAAGAAGCTATAGAAACACAAGAGCTTGCATGAAAAAATGCATGGACGTGAAGAAAGCTAGAGTAGTATGCCAGGGCAGAAAAGTGTGGCGACAAATAGTTTGTCAACAGAGTAACAGTGGAGTGAATCCAACCGAGCAAGTCACGCCTACCCCGAAAGGGAAATTACTTAATGGTATAATAATAATAATAATAATAATAATAATAATAATAATACTAGATCCTTACCGAAGGTGTTCTCGCGTTGTCGTCGCGGTAGGGCTTGAGCTTTCCTCTCATGAATTTGAAGGCTATGTTGGCCGTAGCATTGCTACTGACAGGGTTTCCCATGCCAGACAGGCAGAAAACGAAGAGGAAAGTGACTAAGAGGAACACCAAAACCCATAAATGATAATGGAGAGTATTTTAAAAATTTTGAAACGCTTGTCGCTACCCGAGGATCGTCGGGGCGCCCCTGGAGCCACCGCTGGGGGCTACAGCATGCGGGACGGTGGTGATGGTGAGCTGCGAGATGGTCAGGCAGATCTCACTAATCAAACAGCTGGCCAGAAAGAACATCTGCGACATACGGTAAGCAGTGAAACATCAACTGCGTCTGCTGAGGATGCTTTGGCTAGCGTTAGCTATTTGCAGCCAACCACTTCAACAGAAATACCGTGGGAGAGCATCAAGTGGGATACCACAATGAATGAGGAATTTATGCGTCTCTATTATGAAAGTGCGAAGTTTGAAACATCACGCAAAAAAGGACAAAATTTCAGAACGAAATTTGCCGCAAAGTATCCTCAAATAGAGAAAGTCGCATTGAGAGATCTTCTCGCTAAGGTGAAGGACATCAGGACTAATTTACTCATCTCAGAAGATCGAGCAATGGAGATTAAACAGCAGGTTGATTTGGAGTGGAAGAACAACGGCAATGAACAGCAGTTAGAGGAAGCCGCGTCACACGAACAAGCAGTGGCAATTGATGTTCTTCCTCAACCTGGTGATGATCCAGCACCACCACATCCTCCGGAGGTAGATGGCCTAATACAACCACTGCCAGAAGCCGAAGTTCAACAACCAAGGAAGCGATTAAAATGGACATACCATATGAACAGAGATGTGATGCGCTTTTATTTTTTGGCAAAGAAAAGTGGGCAAAGTGTAAGGAGAGAACATCATCGTCTCTTCTTACTTAAGTACTCAGGGCTAGCCACAAGAATAAATGAGCAGAATCTAGCAGATCAAAAACGCTCGATATCTGTAAACAAATTGCTTTCGGCTGTTGAAATAGCTGCCATCGAAATGGAAGTGGAACAGCAGCTTCCTATTGATGAACTTCCATTGGAAGATGTGGAAAACGAAAACTTGATTGCAGCTGAAGACATAGGTGCTAGGGATAATGAACACCAAGTACCGGATGGACTAGAACCACATCCGGATATCCTAAACGATGATATGAACAGCGAAGTCCCAGAAAATCTACAGCACCTTGAAAGGAATTTTGGTCATGCTCTACTAGAGTTCAGACATGTAGAACCAACACAAAGGCATTCACTGTCCAAGATGAACATCACAAATGATCTGCGTGCACTAATAGAACACCTAAACAGCAAGGTTTTACCTATGCATTTGAACGCAACATAAAATGCGTTAGAGGTGCAAACTCTTGTATACTGTGCAGCTGTGGCAACCGTTAGAACGTTGGGCCGCAGAGCTAGGCCTATAAATGCAGTCTTCGCCCCAAGACTGGAGCGAGATCCGCCATGGAAGATCAGGTTGGATATGGATGTCAGCAAAGTAAGGTGCAAATTGGGTCGACTGACTCAATATAAAAAAGGAAATCGAACCAGAAAGCTGATACACCATGTTATTAAAATCATCCACCCTCGGTACATCGAGACATTGACACCAGCATAATTGGATGAGATTATAGACTCCCAGCGGCAGAGACTTGATGTTCTTACTGCTAGACTGCGTCGGTACAAGAAAAGTAGTGCAAGAAGGCAACAAAATCGAACCTTTCAGACAGACGAAAGAAGGTTCTATCGTGAACTGAGTGTACAGCAAAATAACCAGCAAGACACCGAAGTCCCTCAATTGGAAGAAATGACTAACTATTGGTCAGACGTTTGGGGAAAAACTAACAGAAGCAATTTGGACACTGCGTGGTTCCAACTAGAGAAAGCAAGAGCAAGCAATAACCCTGAAATGGAGCTGACGAACATCACAGCTTTAGATGTTTCAGCGGTTTTGAAAAAAGCATGTAACTGGAAAGCTCCAGGTCCGGACATGGTGCACAATTTCTGGTATAAGTACCTGACTAGTGTGCATCCTGCGTTGGCACGGTGTTTTCAGAAGATCATCGAACATCCAGATCTGATGCCAGGCTTTATGCTGCAGGGTACTAGGTATATGTTGCCTAAAAAACCACACGCTCAAAATCCATCTGAATTTCGACCGATAGCCTGTCTTCCAACAATATATAAATGTCTTACAGCAATCATAGCAGATAAGGTTTATTCTCACTGTGACGAGAATGACATCCTTACAGAAGAAGAAAAAGGATGTTGTAAAAACTCCCGAGGCAGTAAAGATCTAGTCACCATAGACGCTGTTGCCATGACGCAAGCTCGTAAACACCAAAGGAACTTGCACATGGCATACATTGACTACAAGCAAGCGTTTCCTTCCGTACCACATGACTATTTGCTTGAAGTCTTAAAAGTATACAAAATTTGTCCACGCATCATTGACTTCCTAAGTCGTGCGATGATGCTATGGGGTACAAGAATCAAGTATTTTGATCATGGACAACTGAGGATAACTAGATCAATACGCATTAAGACGGGTATATTCCAAGGAGACTCCTTCAGTGCATTATGGTTCTGTTTAGCGTTGAACCCACTGAGCAAAACTTTAAATAGCATGTCTCATGGGTTCCGAGTAAATGATAATGAGGATGGTCATCAAGTGACCCATCTTCTATACATGGATGACCTGAAGCTATACGCTAGTTCGGACGAGAAATTGCAACAAGTGATTGATGTTACAAAGCAGTTTTCCAATGATATCAACATGGAGTTTGGACTAGATAAATGCCGAACAGTGCATTCAATCAGAGGAGAATTAGGGACCGCAGAGATAGACAACGATTTCGGGAATGGCATCGAGGCAATGGCTGAGGGCGAGTCATATAAATACCTGGGTATTCTTGAATCTAAGGGTATTCAGCATACGATAGTTAAGAAAAGCCTAACGACTGCCTTCACTACAAGACTCAGATTGGTTCTGAAGAGTTCTCTTAACTCGGCACACAAGATCAGGATAATCAACACCTACGCCATCCCTGTTCTCACGTACTCCTTTGGGCTCATCAAATGGTCGAACACTGACCTCGAACGATTAAACAGAATCATCCGCGTAGAAATGACGAAACACCGAATGCACCACCGTAATTCGGCGAGTGAAAGGGTAGCTCTACCACGACATAGAGGGGGCAGAGGCATTGTAGATGTCAGAAAACTGTGTGAGTCACAAGTTACACAGTTGCGAGACTATTTTAACAGCAAGCGAGATGTTACGCTTTACAACACCATCTGTAAAGCGGATCTTGACTACACGCCCTTGAATTTGTCCTCAGAGGAGGCCTTGAATATCAGGGCACAAACCATAGAGGAATTAGAAACGCAATGGAGACAGAAAGCCATCCACAGCGAACACCCCAAAACGCTAGATCAATATGAAGTGGATAGTGAGGCATCCAATATTTGGCTGAGAAAGGGACTCCTGTATCCAGAAACGGAAGGATTCGTCATTGCGATTCAGGATAGAGTTGTCAGCACCAGGAATTATCGCAAACACGTGTTACATCAAGACGTGGTTGACCGGTGCCGATTATGTGGAGATACCAACGAATCCATCGAGCACATTATTGATGGTTGTCGCGTAATGGCTCAAAGAGAATATACGCACAGACATAATGATGTGGCGGGTATTGTACATCAACAACTTGCCTTAAACCTAGGACTCTTAACAGAATGGATGCCTTTCTATAGATACATTCCAATGTCAGTTTTAGAAAATGAAGATTACATCTTATATTGGGATGTGACTATCCAGACGGATCATTACATCCGAGCCAATCGACCTGACATCGTGATGCGAGAGAAAAAAGGTGGAAGAGTCTACATCATCGACATTGCTTGTCCGCTCAACCGAAATTTGCAGGCAACCTTTTCAACCAAGATTCATAAGTATAGCGAGCTAAGGCATGAAGTTAAGGCAATATGGAGGAATGTGAAACATGCATCTATTCATCCTATTGTGATTTCGGCTACAGGCAATGTGCACGCAAGATGCACTGAACATCTTGAACATTTAGGAGTCAGTAGGGTACTGGCGGCAGCTCAAAAGGCGGTTTTATTGAACACCTGTCGCATTGTAAGAAACTTCCTAGACCATCAGGAAGCAAGTGACTAAGAACCTATGGCGTGATACATGGTAGCTCTAAGAAAGCATCCAGAGGCGACTGGTTTCACCTTCAACACTCACGGCCGCTGTGTAAGGATAACAGCGGCTAAGCCAAACTGCAAACTACATCATGCTTCTAATTTTGTACCTACAACATCATCGTAAATGATTTCAAACAACGTATTGAAATAACTTTTAACATCCTGATCTCATCAGTCACTTGACTTAGTCCGTGGCTATGACGAAAAACCGGGTTCATCCGAGAAAAAGTATGAAAAAAAAAAATACTAGATCATACACTGATCATACACCCATCATACACTTGACTGCAACCCAGTCCGTGAATGATGGGGTAAAAACCAGGCTTTGCCCAATATGTCAAGGCACACGCTCTTATCAGATCACTTGATTGCATTATAATAATGCGTCCGTGACTGATAATATATACCGGGACAACCCCGTGCATGATATTCAAACAAACAAACAAAAAATCCAACTCTAACCAAAAATGCCTTCGACATATTGGGCTGTAACCATCTTAAGCCTGAGAGAAAAATGAGTTTCCTCATTTTTAATACTAGATTATTTTGATTATTCGAACACAGAAAAAACTGAGGGATCAGTAATGTTGCGGCTCAAGTGAAACTTGGGATCATTCAGAACTTAGGCTCTAAAGGAACTCTTATTAAGGGTTCCTTTTTAGTTTGTTTATATCCGATAGATTGCCTTGAATCTTACTGGATTAACTCGTATTATAGTGGATTACATGGATTACTCGGATTATCCAGATAAATTGGATTAATCCTGTTCATAAGTGGATTACTTGGGATTATAGGGTAAGAGCACTAGTGATTGGCACTGCGCCAGTTATTGGCACCCTCTCTCATTTTTGTTAAATTTTAAGAAAATGCAAACATTTATCGTATTTTGATGGTATTATTTTAATTCTACCATTATTTCTGCGTGTACCGACATATATAATTCATACAAAATAATGTCAAATTTAGTTATAAAATAATGAATTCACTTCAGTTCTTAGGGTGCCAAGAATTTATCCGGTTTTCTAAAGAAAATTTTTAGCTGACAACATTTTTTAATTTTGTTCAAACAACGTTGTGAACAAGTAAATCTGTTCCAATTTTTGTGAATATTGAAAAGAAATACTTGCAATATAATCAAAATAAGGAATGAACCTCGGCAATAATTTATTAATTAATTTTAGGGGGGTGCCAATGGAAATGAATAGAAAAAGTATGGTCTCTAGTCGTTGGCACCCCAGTGCCAATGACCAGACCATGCAATTCGGGAATGATTTCATTCATTGGCACCCCTGCCTCGCCGGTAAAAAGTGAGGTTATGTAATCTCAAGACCTTGTGTTGACATGAGCCATTTCACGTATTTCTGATAAAATGAAGTGTTAAAAGTGCCGGAACAACAAAAGTCTTCACTAGGTAGACGAAAAAGTAGCTAACAATTATAATAAATGAAGCTGTCATTTTAATACCAGGATACCGGTAATCGTAACCTCCAAAGTTCTGTTCATTTAATTTATTATTCTTTTTAGACCTCGAGGTATAGGTAAATATTGATTTTATTTAAGTTATAAATAGAATTTCATTATCTTGATACATATTGTGTTTAATAATATTGTCGTACAATGTTTTAAATGTTACGCAGGAATTCATGTTATTATAAATAGCCAAAGTTTTTATTTAATCGGTGGGTGATTTGTTTGAACTATATTTATGTATCCATGTTTAAATTTGTTTCTTAATTTTTTTAGTTTAAAGTAGAAAATGAGAAAATTCGTAACATTTATGGTTTTTGTTTTATTTATTGCCATATGTTTGCCCGTCAGAGAGTATCTCTGAGGAAAGAAAAACATATGCCAAAGAACACATATGTGACATGGCTAGGCTTTATAGCTGCTGTCAAAGATGTTAAAAACAAAATTTATAAAATACTAAATTTAGAATTATTAATAGAAAATGTATTTCATATTTTCAGATGCACAATTTGTTTTTATCAATGTTTTAACGCAATTACAGAAGTTTGAAGAGGTTATGTGAGTGTAGTGCCAATCACTGGTGACGAGGGGTGCCAATAACTGGGGTTAGCAGTGCCAAGCACTAAAATTTTGGGACTACATGCTTATTTTTAATAATTTTTCAAGTTTTTTTCAACTTTGAATAATAATTCAACATTCCAGTGTGTTCTGCATAAAATTTGGAGTGCCGGTATAATTATCACTATTTCAGAATTCAATATTTTATGTGTTTATTTATTTCCTAAAGTCTAAATTTCCTCTTAAGGTGCCAATAACTGGTGCTCTTACCCTAAGTGGATTTTTTAGAATTATACTTAGGTTGCCTGAGATTACACCGGATTATAATGATGATATATATTACCTAGAATAACCAGTGGATTACTTGTGATTACAAGTATTACCTTATATTACAAGTGGATTTTTTAGGATTAAAAGTGGATTACGTGGTATTATAAGTAGATGACTAGGTTTACGTGAATTATCTGGAAATATAAGTGGATTGCTCAAGATTACAAGTGCCTGGGATTTCAAGATGATTGCCTGTGATGGTACTGGAGTACCTGGGATTACTTAGATTATTTGGATTATACGAATTCCAAGTAAATTATTGGGATTACGCGAATTATCACGTTTACAAGTAGATTACCTGAAATAAAAATGGATTAATTGAGATTTGAAGTGGATTACACGGGATCACAAGTGGATTGCCTGTGATGTTACTGGAGCACCTGGGATTACTCAGATTACTTCGATTATCCGTATTATAAGTGGATTACCTGGGATTATCAGTGGATTACTGAGGTTACTTTTATTAGTTGAATTACAGTCGTTTACAAGTGGACTACATGGGATTACAAGTGGACAACTCATATTACTCAGATTTCTCTAAATGAGAAGAGAATTACATTGCATGAAAAATGGATTAACTGGGAGCACAACTAGATTACTTGAATTACGCAAATTAATTAGATTACCTCTTTTAATTATTAATTAGATTACATTTGGATTAGCTGGATTACCGCTGATTACCATCACGAATAACCGAACGGTCTATCGCATTACAAGAATTGTTTCCCTCATGAAACGGACTTAAAGAAATGTACCTGACTTTAAAGAGAATCATTCCACTGCGTATGAAGAATAAAGAGTACCTGAGAGTAGCGCATAAACCGGGATACCGTTTTTTTTAGAAGCTAATAACATTCTGAAGAGAATTATCAAACTTGATTTTTTAAAAATGTTTTGGACTTCTTTATATAAAGAAATATAAAGTAAAAATGACCGTTTCCGAAATGAAAGTTCTAGTCACTTTCAAATAATAAGAAAATGTCTATTGGTATAATTACTATTATGATAGTTGTAACAAAAAATTTAGTAAAAGATGCATAATTTGGGCATTTTTCGGCCAAAAACTTTTTTCTTTCAATGTTAGTATTCTTAATCAAGACTAGCCAAGCATAATTTCAAAACTTTAAGCTCGTTTTTAACCTATTTCACAAAAATATGCATAAATTGGCTATTTTTTTAAATTTAAGTTTTTTTCGTTTTTCTAGCTCGTCACAATTTAAATACTAGACAAATTAACCAATTAATTTTATGATAACTAATAAAAATATATAAACAAATTATTTGAAAAATTGTTCAAGATGAATAATTGGTAATTTTATTCATCATATTTGTTTATTTCATTTTTTCAAGAGAGCTCGAAGATTTTCTCCGAAATGTCATCAGATATTTGAAATTAAAATATAAAAAAATTGAATTGCGAATTGTAGGCTACATTTTAATTTGGACCGGAAAGTTCAATTTTTCATGGTAACATTTTAGTACATCCTGAAATTTTTTTCCTGTTTGACATTGAAAGAAAAGTTCAAAGCATTTATGATTTAATTTAGGGCATGCCAAGATAAAAATTGAAAATTATATGTAAAACTTGTAAAAATTTAAAAGATTCCTTTTTCATGATTAAAAAAAATAAAGTAGTTCTTTTGCAGGTTTCACCGGCTTAACCATGTGTAATCCGATTGAACGAATCATGGGATTATCTCTCCATTTTTTTATAAAACTGTAAACCCTTATCGTGTTTCGCTCATTTTTGCGATACTCGTACAATTGATTTTACTCAGTACAATTTATACGTGTCCTTCGTTATTCGAGTGAAAATTACTAACGAGAGATAAATCGATACTTCCGCAAAAAACGAACTCTATATTTATTTGATACCGAGAACAGATAATAGAGAAGGGAAAAATCCAACGCTAGAATGACAAAAATGGGTCATTCTATCCCCTATAACGAAGATTTATTTTTGGCACCTAAGGGGCGCCAGAAAGTTTCAAGCTGTCTCGTCATTTTATGGGTCATTCGTAGCAAATAAGTTAAAAAGTAACTTGTTGAAGTTAAGGTCAAAAAGATTCAAAGTTATTTATGGGGCTGATTTTTTCCTAAAGAGGTAAATTGTAGTTAATGTGGTGAGAAACCCAAAGTCAATGCCAAAGGAGCCCGCATTGTTTGGGTTTTTTTCTAAACATCCCCTACATATTCCAGCAATGAAACTGACATCTCCTATAAACCAAAATCAAAAAGGATTTTTTATTTAACTATTAAGGGGGAAAAATCACTTAAAACTAAATGTAGAAAGCGTCCCCTCTCTGAAAAATTGTTTTAATTCATTTCAAGGTTTCTTTAAAATTCCCTAAATATTCAAACTAGGAAATTGAAATCTGCTGACAAACAAAATCACCAGCGATTTTGTTCTTATTACTCTATTGGTGTCAGAAATCAATTTACATTAAACGTAGTAAATATATCCTGGCAGGAAAACTCTTTAAATTATTTTGATTGTTGTTTCAACATTCTTTAAATATATAAAAAAGAAAATAGACATTGTTCAACAACTAAATCAACAAAAGTTTTTTCATCATGATGTTCGAGTTGGAAACCAGTTTACAATGAAGCTGGAAAACATATTCTAGCATGAGAATTCGTTGGATTCATTGTAAAGGTAGTTTTCATATCATCTTAACATTTAAATAAGGAAACTGACATTCCACGAAAACCAAAATCACAGATTTTTTTATAATACTATCGGTGTCAAAAATCAATTTACAATAAATGTGGGACATGTAATCTAGCAGGAAAAGTAATTGAAATTATTCTAAGGGTTGTTTTAACAAACCCTGAATATTAAAAGAAGAAAGTTGACATTTACTGACAAACAAAATCACACAACATTTTATTATTATGCTATTTGGGTTGGAAATTAATGTATGATAAACGTCGAAATCATATTCTAGCACTCGTTGAAATTATGTTAAGGGTTGTTTCAATAGACCCGTAATATTAAAACCAGAAAATCGACATTTCCAAAAAACCAGAATCACCCGAGATTTTTTTTACACTATTGGTTTGGGAAATCTATTTACAATGAACGTGGAAAACATATCCTAACAGGAAAAGACATTGAAATCATTTTAAGGAATGTTTCAAGAACTCCTAAACATACCAACAAGAAAATAGACATTTCCAAAAAAAGCATAAGACCACAGGATTTTTTAGTGTACTATTGGAGCTGCAAATCAATTCACAATAAATGTGAAAAAAATACTCCAGCAGAGAAAGTAGTTAAAATTGTATGAAGAGGTATTTTAAGAACCTCTGAATATTTAAACAAGAAAGTGGACATCAAGTGATAAAAAAAATCATAGGAAAATTTTTGATCATAATATTCGGGTCGGAAATAAATTTTGGAAATAGAACCTCCTACAAGAGTTCGAGGGCTCTGCAAAGATATGCTTCTCATATTTATTTTAGACTGATTTTCAACCCCAATAGTATAATAAGAAAGCTCCAGCGGTTTCGGTTTGTTTGGAAATATCAATTTTCTTGTTAGAATTTTCAAGGCATACTGAAACAACCCTTAAATTACATTTAAACACTTTTTCTGATAGAAGATGCTTCCTGAAAATTATCTTAATAGTACTTGCAGTTTCGATGAAAATTAAAAAACTTATATGCGTCTTGACATATTGAAAATTTTGAAAAAAAGTCTATTTTTCTGATAAATGAAGAAAATGCATTCGACATCTGTACTTTATTTTGGGATATTCTTGAAACACAGTGAAATGAATATTTTTCAATATCTTTTTTAAACTGATCAGAGTATATGGCTTAATGTTTCGGTTGATTAAATTTTGAAAACATTTTTAAAAACATAATCTCTTCCCTCATTTCCCGTGCGCCCTTTCCTATCATTTCCCGTCACTCCTGATTTTCCCTGACTTTCACGACTTCATCTCCCTCTATTTTCCATCATTTCCCCTCACTCACACTACTCCCCTCCTCTTCTTCCCCCTCTCCTAATTTATTATTACTACCCCTATTTCCGGTCACATTCTTCACCTTACTTCCCCTTATTTACAACGCCTTTTTACCTCACTTCCCCTACATCCCCTCGCAACTCATTTTTTCTACTTCCTCTCCCCTAATTTCCCCTTCCTTTCCCTTCTCACCCTCTCCTCATTTTTCACAATGTTCCTTAATTTCCTTTTCCTCATTTTCCCCAATTTCTCCCATTGTCCCTCTGATTTTTTATCCTTATTTCCCCTATTTCGCACCTTTCATTTTCCCTCACTTCCCGTACTTTTCCTCACCTTCTTCCCTCCCTTCCTTTACCACCCCTCGCCTTTTTCCTCACTTATCCTATTTCCCTTCGCCTTTATTAGTCAGTTCCCCTACTCCCCCAGCCCTCAGTGCGCCACACGTTGCCTACCACTTCCTTACTTCAATATTCATGTTGGTCAATGTGAACAAATTATAGCTCAGTTTTGTTTCAGTACATTTTGGCACCGCAGATGCTTTGAAAACAGTTTTAAAAAAAATTGCAAACAATTTCAGTTCAGGTTTATGAATGTAGTTCATCAGGGGTTTGAAACACAGTTTTAGATTTAGGTTCCATTCTTTAGGATATTTTTAGGATTTTGTTTACCCGGGCAGAAACCCATAAAGGGTCGGGTGTCCTTCCGTTCGTCCGTCTATCGTACTTTTTCCAAGAAGGGGAAGTGAAGGGAACTAATGGGAGTGGAACCAGGGGAAGTGAGTGGAGAAGTAGGAGGAAATTTGGAGAGGTGAAGTAAGAGGAGTGAGGGTTCGTAACAGAAGGGAGAGTAGAGGAGTGAGGGGAAATGAGTGCAGAGGAATGAGGGGGAATGAGGGTAATGTAAGAAGGATAGGTAGGAGTAATTATGGAAGGAAAGTACAGGGAATGAGTCAAAATGCTGCTAGGGCTGTAGGGTAAATCAGGGGTGGGGAAGTAGGGAAACTAAGGGGTAAGGAAAGTAAGGAAAAATCAGGGATAGTATTTGGAATGAGGGAGAATTGGGGAGGGGGTGCAAAGAAAGTGAGGGAAAATGTAGGGAGGGAAGTGGAGGAAATGATTAAATATGAGGATGAGTAGGGGTGGGAAGGTAAGTATGGGAACGGGAGTGTGAAATAGGAAAGCGAGAAGAAACTAGGGGAGAAAGAAGTTGAGAAAAAAGGGCCAACGGTAAAGAAAGCGGGAAGTATGGGAGGGGGAGGTTTGAACGTCTAATTTACGTCCGAATAAGCTACGAAACCCTTTTTTGTAGGCGCAAGGAGCCTAATTTGACCAATTTTCTAGGTAGGATCCTGAAATTGTTTTTTCTTTATTTTCCCAAATTTTGTTCGACCTGCCCCTTTCTGTAGCCTGAAACTAATTTTAGCTGAGCGATTAGACATGAGGGTATTAAACACACCTGAATTGTCTCTTCCATGTTTCCGATTGGCTGCACGTATCCTAGTTGGATGATAAATTTGAGCTGACTTGGGTGAAATCGGACATGTGAATCAAGGGAGCGCAACGCACGTATGATAATAAGTTTACCCCCGTCCGTCGCTCGTGGTTAACTGGTTTTCACACTAGTTTTCCTCTACGTATACGCCTCGTCTCACAGATTCAAATTCAGTTGAGTTTTGCTTGTCAGCTCTGTACAATATTTTAAAAAATAAACGAAAATCAAATAATAATGCGCATTAGGGTGGTCAAAAAAATTTTTTTTTGTATATTTATGAATAACGTCAGGAAATTCGTTCGAATCCACACAAAAATAAATTCATTTTTTTTTGTTTGAGAAAAAATGATATTTAGAGGTGGCGCAGGGCAGAGTTGAAATGCAAAATTTCTCTTCACAATAAGCCATAGAATACGAATAAAATCTTACTTTCCAAACATCACTCTTATAAGTCTGTTTTATAGGGTCCCAAAAAAACCCCATAAGTGAAAAAATGGGTTTTGCGAGTTTTTCGCGTTAATTATGATGTTTTTGCGTTTTCGAAATGTGCGTTTTTTCAAAAAGTTTCCACTTTGTGTCCAATTTTCAATTAGAGAGAGGTTCATCAATGTTGAGAAACATAATTGTTCGAAAAATGTATGATTACTTTTGATAATATTCCCATTGAATAATGCTAGAAAATTTCAGTTTTTTCTTAAATGTTCAACTTTTTGTTCACTCTTTATTCGCAGTGAGTTACATAATTAATTATAGTTAACAAAATCATTTGTCTAAACAATTCATTATTATTAATAATGTTCAATTTCAATAATGCTAGAAAGTTGCAGTTTTTTCTAAAATTTACAACTATTTGTCTACTCTTCACATGGGGTGACTTAATAATAATTTCAATTTAGCAAAGTAATTATTCAAACAATTTATAATTGTTTATAAGTACGTTCTCTTAGATAAGTGCTAAAAAGTTGCGGTTTTTTCTGAACTCTTAAAAATTTTGTCCACTTTTCACTTAGTGAGGTAATCACAATTTTTCAAATTGTATTTTATTCTCTCAAGTGAATTATATCAGTCCCTCTCCAGCAAAATATATTCACGAAAGAGAGAGAGATTGTTCTAAATATTTTTCCCTTCAATGCCTATTTATCATTTGCTTATAACTAAAAAAGCAAGGCAAAGTTGAACATTTCAGAAGAAAACGCAACATTCTGTGAAGCATGATAATCGGGGCACGAAACTTGCAAATGATGCCCTTGGTGTATAAATAGGCGAGCGGTGCACCCCTAAAAAGACGTATACAAAAACGAGTTGACCGACCAGATAGTTTCGCCAGGATAAAACCTTTTCTAATCGATGTATTATGTTGTTGCGAACAAAAAACCTTTGTGACATTTTTTCGTAATAATGGTCAGTAATTTGTTATTAAAAAAAACTTGCAAAATTGAAAAGGATTGAAAAATCGATACGAAAACACGCTTCGTTTTCGAGCTACGAGTGATTTAAGGTCAAAAAATAACCAAAATGAGCCATTTTCATAATTTTTTTCTCGGTCTCTACTGGAGCTTTTTGAATTTTATTTATTCGGGGTTACTCATCGAAAGTTATATTTTCATGGAAAAATTTTTTCATCCTGGCGACTTTCTTTTCCCTTTCAAGATTTGCAAACAATAACTCGCGAAATTCACCGATTCTCCACGAATCTCCAGACACGGACGTTTCCATACTTATAATTTCACACTATAAGTATTTTGATTCTAAACCGTTTATATGGTTCTATACAGGCAAAACAGACAGTAAAATTGATCACCGTCGATTTATTTTTATTCATAAACAGTATGAAGAATTAGGTCCAAAAAAAAGTTTAGCTCTTATCACTTTACACGCCATAAGTGGCTGTGATACCATAAGCTTATTTCATAATGTAGGAAAAAAGAAAGCGTATGCTGGATTTTCCAAACTGTCTGATCCAGTCTTCGATGATTTAGCGAACATAGTCGATTTACCTGTACAAAAAGCTTTGGATCCAGTGACGAAATGGTTAAGCGCGATTTATATTCCGTGTAAACCTAACAGAAAGGAAGCTTTTAGAGGAGAAAATGCAATATCAATAAATCATTCAAGATATAAAATAACAATTATTGAGAATATACGAGTAGAAAAATTACCTCCGGCAGAGCCAGCGTTGTTACAGCATATAATATGCGTGTTAAATGGCAAGTTTCTGCAGTGGAAAGTCGCACTGCAGTGATGAAGAAATTTGTTCTTGCTTATCACAAGGTTTTAAATGTTGCGATCTGTGCTCTTGCTCTATAAAATGTAAAAATCTAGAAATACAAACTGAGGATATGGAAGCAGGGACTGAATGCGAGACTGAAGATTAGTTGCTCATCTAATAGATAGAAATAAATATAAATGAAAGTTTATATTTAAGCATAAATGTATATTTTGTATTAATAAATAGTTATTATTATATGCATTTCTTGTAACAACATTAAATTTCTTTATTTTTCATTTAAATGTAAGGTATAATTCGTAACCTTAGATTTCGCGAATCGATATTTTGTTTTCCGGCTACTCGCCCGCTCGTGGAGAATCGGTGAATTTCACGAGTTTTTGATCGCAAATCTTGAAAGGGGAAAGAAAGTCGCCAGGATGAACACAATTTCGCATGAAAATATAACTTCCGTCGAGTAACCTCGAATAAAGAAAATTCAAAAAGCTCCAGTAGAAACCGAGAAAAAAATTTATGAAAATGGCGCATTTTGTTTATTTTTCGACCTTGAATCCCTCGTAGCTCGAAAACGTGAAAGCGTTCTTCCAAAAAATGACAATAGTTAAAAAGTGCTTATTTTTGCCCAAAATATATAATAAATGTGTTTTCGTATCGATTTTTTGATCCTTTTCAATTTTGAAAGTTTTTTGTTAATAACAAATTACTGACCATTGGTACGAAGAAATGTCACTGAGGTTTTTTGTTTGCAACAACATAATACATCGATTAGAAAAAGGTTCCATCCTGGCGAAACTATCTGGTCGGTTAACTCGTTTTTTTATACGTCTTTTTAGGGGTGCACCGCTCGCCTAAAAGTTTAATGTGCACCATGGAACTACGTCGGTCATTACGCCTTGTGTGTTTGCAACACCGGTCTCCGCCTCGCGCTTGTCTACGACTTGTATTGCAAACTCACACGCGGCGTATAATGACCGACTTAAGTTCCTTGGCGTACAATGTACTATTATTCGTATTTTCTGACTAATTATGGAGAGAAATGTTGAGTTTCAACTGAATTCAGCTAATATTGAGGATTCTGAATAAAATTTACAAAAACATATTTTTTTCTTTCGGGAAATATGTGTTAAATTTCATGTGACTTGCACCACCTCTAAATATCATTAAAAAAATAAATTTATTTTTGTGCGGATTCGAACAAGTTTCCAGGCTTCATTCATAATAATTCGGAGAAAAAATTCCAATGCATTTTTGACCACATTAATGTGCATCCTGAAAGACGAATCATTTGTATTCATGAAAAAGGTGGTGCATGATCTAAATGGAAAAAATTATAAGAGAGTTTTGTAACCTCTGTGGGTAATTATTTAAAAAATAATCTTTATAACATGAGGGAAAAATAGGCTTTTGATCACAAATGTGTAGAATAATAAATAAACGATTTTTAAATGTATTCCAATTTATTCTCGTATCTGATCAGATACCTATAAATTATTCCGAGTCCAATAATTCCCGACGGCGCTCAGGCAGAATCCCCTTAAAATCTCTGCATACGGAAAAGTTTCTTTGGTTTAGAATCGCACGTAAAATGTGGGATCTCGTCACTACTGAGAGGAAGGTCCATTCTTTTAGACGGAATTTCAAGAGGGATTTCACTGTTTTAGGATAATGGGGATTTTATTCGGATCTCTTCCTTGACGATAAAAATGTATATCCGGACGTATTATGAACATCCTTTTTTAGAATATAATGAAAAAAAGATTTAGGAATATTTTTTATAATCCTCTTTGAATGTTGGCATGTTAGAATGAAAGTAATGCACAATTCTATGACATTTTAGTTTTTGGTTTATTTTCATTTCAAATTTACCCTTAAATGCTCTCAAACTGTAAATGATAACCAATTTTTATAAAAACTATAACATTTAGCGCGCTACGCGTGCACTTATTACTTTTTCTTAAAAAAAAAAAAATATTTTCCAACATTTTTTCATGGATTTTACAGACAAACTTATACGATTTGAGAACCATTTTATTATATTTTCAAGATTTTCACTAATCGTGAATAGCGTCTGGAAATACTTCTTTGGTTTAAGAATTCAACTCCTTAGTTGAAAGTGGAACTGCTTTATTACAATTCATTTTTTGGGTTGATAATTCATCATTTTATCTGTAAGATCTTTTTTACATTTACCTTCTTTAAATAAAAATTCAACAATTTGATTGAAATTTTTTTTTTTTCTTAACTGATCTTAAAAATTATCAAAATTTATGAATTTGTATTTATACCTCTTTTAAATTTGAGGGTTCTTTATTTTTCAAATTTAGAATTTACTTTACATTATAAATTTTTTAGATTTGGAAGATCGGGATTTGAAAATTTGACTTTTAATCTTAAAAATCATCAAAATTTAAGAATGTTCATTCATACATGTCTGAAATTGTAAATTTTTCTACAGTAAATCTTCCATTTTTAGCTACCAAAAAATCAAGATTCAAAAAAATGTTCAACACTTTATGAGTTGAAACTATAAGCAATCAAAAATAAACAAGTTTTCAAATTTTAAATTGCAGACGTTTGAAAATCGGATCAGTGTTGAAAATGGAAGACATCAGTATGGTTCCAAATTCCAGAATGTTTTTGAAGACCATCATATCATGATTGAAAATTCCAAATCACATTAATTATTATTTATTCCTTTGTTTATAATTTCTGCTGGGATAAAATCTTATATTTAAATGAAAGTTAATTCACATTTGGAGGGTGGCAGTACATAACTAGATGAGCAACATTCTTATCGAAAATGAATTTATTGCAAAAAACGGATTCAAAAATCAAATGCACATTTTGGTAAAAGAATTTTTTTTTTAAAGAAACCTTTTTTACATCATAATTTATTTAACCATATTCGGAAACTTAATATTTCGAAAGCTTTTTTCATTTGATTTTTCAAGTGAAAATTGAATTTTATTATCGAAATCCGCAGCCGAGCCTGCTTCTTTTTTTGTGTCTTTTTGAGATTTTAAACTTCTACATCCGTTTACTTGAACCTGAACAACATTTTTTATTCAACTTTTTTTGATCTCAATTCAGCCATACCAGCTGTAACAATTAAAGAATTGAAATATTTAAATTAGTCCTCTCCCACCATCGTTACTGATCGAAGCAACAGAAGAATTTCTTTGGAAGAAACCTTTTTTACATCACAATTTATTTAACCATATTCAGAAACTTAATATTTCAAGAGCTTCTTTTTATTTTATTTTTCAAGTGAAAACTGAATTTTATTATCGAAATCCGCAGCCGAGCCTGCTTCAATTTTCGGCAAGTGACTTTTTGAGATTTTCACCTTCCACAAGATTTTTGAATCGAACTTTTTTGCTCTTAATCCAGTTATACCAGCTGCGCTAATTAAAGGATTGAAATATTTGAATAAGTTCTCTCCCATCATCGTTACTCATCGAAGTAACGAAGATTTTTTTTGGGAAGAAACCTGTGCTACGTCACAATTCATTTAACCATATTTAGAAGCTTAATATTCCAAGAGCTTTTTTAATTTTATTTTTCAAGTGAAAATTGAATTTTATTATCGAAATCCGCAGCCGAGCCCACTGCAATTTTCGGTAAGTGTCATTTTGAGATTTTCAACTTCCACATCCATTTACTTGAACCTGGACAACATTTCCTAATCAAACTTTTTGGTCTCAATCCAGTAATACCAGCTGCACTGATTAAAGAATTGACATATTTAAATTAGTTCTCTCCCACCATCGTTACTGATCGAAGCAACTGGTACGATGTACAGCATTACGTACATATGTCCGTTTATTGATTTCTGTGGCGAGTTCTGGACCAAAGGCCTGCACTCGACTCCCATGCTCATGATGTCACCTGTGGTCTGCTGACCAGGTTTAATTAAGTTACCTTAAAGCAGCTCATGCATTTGACACAGATGCTCGAAATAATATCTTCAACTACACCAGTTCACTTTCCTCCTCTCAATTAATACATTGTGAACACAATTAAATCAACAATCTCCAAACTTTTTGCTAATTAAATGATCCCTAAACGTTTTATTAATACTAGCTAACAAGCACGCGCAATGAGCGTAATTACTGAATATTTGTATTTTTTAGTACTAAGTTGTATTGCACTAAAAAGGGCTAAATAAGTAAAAATCAAAATTAAAATAAATATTTCCCGAATGATGTTCGCGTTGTTGATCAGGGTAAAATTATTCAAGATGGTGTATAAGGTTTTGATTTACTGATCTTCTAATTTATTTAAGCTATCAAACTTTCGCTCCATGACATGGAGCCTCCTCAGGATAACATCTCCTCTCCTCTATAATTAATAACACTAGGTTTTTTAATGCCAACGTTTCTAAACTATATAAAATATTGAAAGATATTTCACTAATTAAAATTTTTTTTTCAAAACCACCGTATAAATACATCTTTTTCTATCGATATGTAGACGACTGTTTTACATGTGTACCGGAAAAAAAATTAGATCAACTGTTAACAGCTTTTAATGCTTATCATCCTAAATTACAGTTCATTATAGAAATAGCAGATCAAAATAAACTTAATTTTTTAGACATCACTTTCATCAAAGAAGATAACAAACTGATTACTAATTGGTATATTAAACCAATTAACCTCGGAAGATATATCAATTTTAACTCTTATATGTGTATCAAAGATAAAATCTCAATGATTTATGGACTTGTGGATAGAGCAGTAAAATTGGCTGATCCAAAATTTATAGAAGAAAATTTAGATAAAGTCACTGAAACTTTGAAACAGAATGACTATCCAGTCAGTTTCTTAGATAAATTTATTAATAAAAGGGTTGAATCCATTAACAGTATTAGGAACTATCAAAATAATAATGCACAAACGTTCGAATATGATAAAACCTTAGTACTACTTTTCGCTGAAGAACTTTCGAGATTCTAGATGAATACTTTCAAAACCTTCAATATAAAAGTAGTCTTCAAAAATGAAATAAATCAGTTTAAATGTTTCTCTAAAAATAAAGATAGCACACCTTTTAATTTAAGGACACACGTTATCTATAGTATACCTTGTGAATGTAGGAGAGTTTATGTAGGACAAACAAAAAGATATATTAAGTCTAGAATTACAGAACATTCAAAAGATTGTAAAAAAGACGATAGAGGTACAGCACTAGTTGCACATTCACATGAATATGACCATAACTTTGATTTTTCAAAAACTGAGATTCTTAGCTATGAAACTAATAAAAGAAAGAGACATTTCAAAGAGATGTTTCATATTGTAAGAAACACTAATTCAGTCATCAACTCATGTATATTGAGTGGAATGTGGTAAGATTTTTTTAAATTAGTGAAATATCTTTCAATATTTTATATAATTTAGAAACGTTGGCATTAAAAACCTAGTGTTATTAATTATAGAGGAGAGGAGATGTTATCCTGAGGAGGCTCCATGTCATGGAGCGAAAGCTTCATAGCTTAAATAAATTAGAAGATCAGTAAATCAAAACCTTATACACCGTCTTGAATAAAATAAATATTATTCACCTTAAAATATTTATGCCTTAGTTATTAAATGAGAGTTTCGCCACTAGGGTGATTCAATTTTTTTTCTTTGAATTTCCATGCATACTGCACGTAAATTTGTTTGAATCCACGAAAAAAATGAATGCGGTTATTTTTAAACAAAAAATTACCTGTAGAGGTTTCGCAAGCCTTATCAAGTTTAACACGATTTCCCACAAGAAAAAAAGACGTTTTTGTAGATTTTATTCACAATCGTCAATGCTAGGTAAATTAAGTTAAAACTGATAACTTCTCTTCACAATTACCTATGGAATGCATAAGTCTAAAAACCCCCATAAGTGAAAAATTGCCGTTTGCGAGTTTTTGGCTCTATGATTATGATTTTTCGCGATTTTTTAAAAACAAGTTGCTTGTAATACATAAAATACTACTTTCTACTGTTAATTGGATGTTTGTATAAATTATTTAAACAATTCATTACTTTTTTTTAGCAATTTGCTCTTAGAGTAAAGTGAGAAAGTCGCGGTTTCTTCCGAATTTTTCATATTATTTTCAACATTTCAGTTAGGTCGAGGCACTATTCAATTAAATACAATAAAAATATTAGTTTAAGCAATTTATTTTCATTTATAATAATATTTTTCCAGAATAATCCTGGAAAGTTGCATTTTTTCTCAAATTATGCAATTTCTGACCACTTTTTAATTAGACTAAGGAAATAATTAACTTAAGTTAGAAAACATCATTGTTTGAACAATTTATTATTTTCAATAATATTCACTTTAAATAATTTTAGGAAGTTGAGGTTCTTCCTGAAATTTTCAGAATTTTGTCCACTTTTCACTTAGAGTGAGATAATAAATAATGCGTTAGCAATCCTAGTTGTTTAAACAAATAATTATTGTTTCTCACTAACTTCTACTATATTATTGCTGTATAGTTGAGATTTTTTCTAAAATATTCGACTTTATGTCCACTTTTCACTTAGTGAGGTGAGAAATAATGCAAGTCAACAAAAATACTTGTTTGAACAAATAATTATTGCTCATAACTATCTTTTCTCAGATAATTTCTATAAAGTTACAATTTTTTCTGAAAATTTTAACTTTGCTTTGGTTTTGTATATTTATCAAAAAATAAGCATTAGAGAGAATCGTTTTTTAAACGATCTCGTTTTTTTTGTGAATATACATATTTTTCTGAAATAAGCCAGATATTAAAAATATTCTACAAATTTTCTATACGGATCATGTTGATTATAAATTTTCCTTGAAATAATTAATTACAGCCTTTTTGCTCAAATCAGTATTCATATAATTATTTATTATTCGTTCCTAACAAAATAGTCCAAGAAGAGCTGAAAATTTCAGAAAGTCATTACCATTACTCTAAGAGGAGATAATTATAAACAATAATGAATTATTTAAACAATAATGTTTGTTAACTTGCATTGATTATTATCTCATTAAGTAAAAAGTATACAAAAAGTTGAAAATTTCAGGGAAAAATCGCAACTATTTAGCATTACAATAGAAAAAGGTAAACAATAATTTTTTAGTGGAAAGCCAAAAAGTGAAAAATTTAAAAAAAAGACGCAACTCCCTAGTATTACTTTAGGAGAAGATAGTTATGAAAAATAATAATTTGCCTGAACAATTATGTTTGTAATGTTTCAATAATATTTACCTTCCTCTGAGTGAAAAGCGAACAAAAAGTTAAATATTCCAGAAAAAACTGCAACTTTCTAGCATCATTCAAAGATAATATGATTTAAAATAATATCTAATTGTTTGAATAATTATTTTTTTAACTTTAATTATTTATGACTTTACTCTTAGTACAATGATGACAAAGTGGAAAATTTTGTTGTTGAAACAATTTATGTGAACGCCTAATAATTATCAGTAGAAAGTAGTATTTTATGTATTGGAAACAATTTGCATTAAAAAAACGCAAAAAAGTCATAAATAGCGCTAGAAGCTCACATAATCCAATTTTCCAATTATGGTGTTTTTTTGGGATCGTATGAAACAGACTCACGGGAGTGATATTCAGAACGTAATTATTCGTTAGAATTATATAGCTAATTGTGAAAAAAATTTCAGTTTCAAGTCGATTTACCTAATATTGACGATTCTGAATAAAATTTACAAAACTTTTCTTTTTCTTTTTGAAAAAAAAATTGATTGTTTTGTGGAATTGAACATATTTGGGGACAATATGCATCAACATTACCCCTCAGAAAAAAAATCCAATGCATTTTTGGACGACCCTATTAGCCACTCTCAATGAAATTATAAAAATTTATCTGAAACCCCATTATATCCCTGAAAGTAATTTCAAATACCTTGAAAAACTTCAAAATTGTTTTAAAATTCGTCATAATCAATTCCAAATTTGACAGGGAAAATTATGGAAGGGAAAGTAGGGGCAGTGACTCACTGTAAAAACTAGAGATATCTTTTTTTTATGTATTATTTTTTGCGTGTCTTGTTTTTGGATGGAATATGTAACTTCATGTTTAAATAGGGAAAGTGAGGGGAAATAAGGGGAGAGGAAGTAGGCGAGTGAGTGGAGGGAAAATAAGGGAAGTGAGGGGACATGGAAGTAGAAAATGTAGGAAAAGTGAGTGGAAACAAAAGGAGGAGGAGTAGAGAGGAAGTAGGCGAGTGAATAGAGGGAAAGTAAGGGAATTGAGGGGAAATGAAAGTAAAAAATGTAGGAAAAGTGAGTGGAAGTAAAGGTTGGAGGAGTAGAAGAAGCGAGGGGAAATTCGGGAAGGGAAAGTAGTGGAAGTGAGGAGAAATAAGTGTAGAATCAGTAGAGAAAGTAATGAAAAATAAGAGGAGGGAAAGTAGGGGAAGTAGGGGAAATGAGGAGTAAGGGAAGTAAGAGGAATTGAGAGGAGAGGAAACGAGAGAAGAGGAAGGAGTGGAAGTGACGGAAAATTCGAGAAGGGAAAGAAGTGGAAGTGAGGGGGAAAAATGGAGGGGTAGTGGAGAGAGTTATGGATAATAAAGGGACGAGAAGTAGGGGAAGTAGGGAAAATTAGGGGTGGAGGAGAAGGAGAAGTGAAAGAAAATGAGAGAAGGGGTGAGAGGAAGTAAGAGGAAAGAAGAGAAGGGGATGAGAGAAAGTGAAGGGAATGCTGGTTGGAAAATTAGTGGAAGTGAGGGGAAATAAGGAGAAATGAGGGGAACTGTAGCGAAGTAAAGCAGAGGAAATGATGGGAAAAGAGAGGAGGGGAAGTAGAGGAAATGAGGGGATACCAGGAGTGGGATAGTAGGTAAAGTAGGAGAAAATCATGGAGGAGGTGTATAGGAAGTAAGGGGAAATGAAAGGTAGTAGGAGAAATTATTAAAAAGTTGGGTGAATAGAGGAGGAGAAGTGATGAATGGGGTAGGAAAGTAGTGGTAACGAGGGGAGGGGGAAGTATAGGATGAAAATATTGGGATAGGGGTGAAAGGTTGGGTGAGGGGAGGAAAGTATGTGAGGGGGAGGTTTAAACGACTCAATTAATGTCTTAATAGGGTACGAAACCATTTTTTTCTGTAGGTACGCGGCGCCGACTTTTACTAATTTTTTTCAAATTCATTGAAAATGCTTAATAATTTTTTGAACCTAACCTATTAAAATTACTTGAATTCCTTGGAGTTTCATTAAGATCTTTTAAAATATTTTGCAATCCCTGAAAATTCTCGGAAATTCTTAAAAATATTTAGAAGTTCCATAAACTCTTTGAAATCTTTAGAAATAATTTAAAATCTTCTGAAATCCCTTTGAATATTCCGAAATATTCCGGAAATCCTTAAAATATTTTAACATATTTTAGGGTGTCTAGATATCTCTGGAAAATTACTGAAATCTTTTGAAATCACATGAATTTATTCACGTGGAAGATACTGAATTGAACACTTGAATTTTGATCTTCCAATTTTTGAAACATAGAATTTACAATTACTAAAATTAAGAATTTGACGATAGATCTTCAAAATTATTTGAATTGAAGTATTTTTATTTATACATATTCTAAATTAATGAGTTTTTAATTTTTGAAATTTTACTTTGATATCAAAAATCATCAAAATTTAAGAATTTGATTCATGCACATTTGGAATTGTATAGTTTTTTATTGTAAATCTTTAGAATTGAACTATTAAAAAAACATTCAAGATACGATCGTGATATCGCGATTTTCAATTCTGATTTTCTCACAACAGATTTTTTTTAGGAAGTAACCTTTCTCATTCTTATTCAGCATCCCCATACCTCGAGAGCAACTTTTGATTTTTGTAAAAAATTAAAAATTAAATTTCCAAATAGCATCCAAATAAAAATTGAATTTTTCATCGAAATCCGCAGCCGAGCCTGCTTCAATTTCTGGTTAGTGTCACATTGGGATAGTCAACTTCCACATCCATTCAATTCAACCTGGATAACATTTTTCAATCAAACTTTTTGGTCTCAATTTAGCAATATTTCAGCTCGGAAGTGAACTTGTTTTATCTTGAAACAGTCACTTCGATTTCACATGAGGTTTTTTTGTTCTTTTGAAAAATTCCCATTTTGTTGGTTATTTATTCTGCACTGCCAAACTTCTTCTGAGCATATGTTTTTATTTAATAATCAAGCAATCAAAGTGAGAGACATGTAATTATATTTTTGCCAGTCTAAAATAAAATTGAATTCTTCTGTTATTGACTCTAGATCTTGTTATCCACTCTGAAGCTCTCTATTGTCTTCCATATCAGTTTATTGAAAATACTCTTTTAGTGAATTATTCCTATTACATTTTAAAACCTTTATTATCATGCTTTTATCTTTGAAAGGGGAAGACTGACTCTGAATTGCATGCCAGATATTGAATTATTTGAAAACCAACCCGCCACTCTCGGAATTCTCATGTTACGTGAACAACGCAAGTGTGGAATTGATTGTTCTCCATCGAATTGTGAAGAGAGGATTCAGGAATGAGAAACGAGAATGCAATTGTGATATGAAAAAATAAACAGAAAAATGTATATTTCAAGTGTCACGAACTAAATTACAATTTGGAAATGCAGAAATTGATTTCAACTTTAAAATACCAAGTATTTTCGCTTCCTCATAGAAGAATTGCTTTTTCATGAGGGTGGCCTAAAATAATACCTCATAAAAATTTGTTTCCCTCCCATTTCATGAGGTTTTCGAAAAAAATTCCGTTCAAACTTGAGCTAAATTAATTGATATTATGACGTGCCGCAAAGGCCCGGAAAATTCCATAAGAATAACATGATACAATTTTTTGCGGGAAAATGCGCGTTTCTAGGTTTAAACTTAGCTTGCGGGAGATTATCAGAATTTTTAATGTGTTTCATTATTCATTGCCAGTGAGATTGATTTTTGTTTCAAGAATTTACTAATTATTCAAACAATCGATTATTGCTCACTTGTAACTTTTACTATCAAAAAAGTAACAAACTTTTTTTTTAATTTGGGAAACTGTGTCACTTGTTGATAAATATCTACATCATTTCGATATTACTGCGCCATTCTGTAACAATTCCGCATTTGTTGAATTTTATTATTCAAATAATTTTGATACGAAATAAATGTTTAAATAAACCTTTTTTATTTAATTAACGCGGTGATATGTCATTGTTAAGAGCAACCTTTATGATGAAATAATTATTCAATTGTTGATACAATTTATTGAAGATTAATTCTTTTATTTTAAGGGGCATCCGATAAAAAAATTGTATTTAAATTCTAAATTTGGTTAAGTCTGTCGATTATCGGAATGGAAAATTTTAGTTACAATTTAGTTACAATTTTATTGTGGTAATAATTTTTTTCACCTTTATGCGTTCATATTTTTTTATAGCATCATCATTCAATAAAAAAATTGACTTTCTCACTTATTCGGATTTTTAACAAAAAAATGTCTGTCATACTGTGATATCATGATCTTCAATTTTTATTTTCTAAGAACACAATTATTTTTTTGGACCAAATATTCTTATTTCTCATCTAGCATGTTTATATCTTGAGAAGAAGTATTTATTTTTGCAAAGGATTGAAAATTCCTTTTTTAATAGCTATCCACAGCCAATTTTGAAAACCTATGAAATTCTAATCTAAAAACCTGGTCTGATTTTAAGTTAGTCTCATTTTGAGATAGTCAACTTCCACGTCTGGAACCTGGATATCTTTTTTAGATAAAAATTTGTTGGCCTCAATGCAACAAAAAATCGTCTCGGGAGTGGACATTTTTCAATTCTTTAATTAGCGATTTCGATTTTACAGACTGTTTTTTTTTTGCTTTTTTTTTAAATTCCCCTTTTGTTTGTTATCCAGTTGTGTACTGCCACCCTTCAATTGTATATTTTGATGAAAATTCTATAAAAAGATAGTTTTTTTTTGGTCTAAACTTGGTTAAGCATGTCGCTTGTCCAAATGGAAATTAGAATAAAAATTATTATTTTGATAAAGAATTTACAATATATTCCGTACATTTAATACAACGTCGCCTTGATAACATTGATGAAAATTTTCAAACTTCATTTTTTGAAAATATCTTGGCATAATTCGATCTCAGTAGCCGAAAAATGATGGTTCTAAAAAATGTTATCTTTCAATAAAAAAGATATAGGTTAATATATTAAATATCGCGAAAATGCAAAAAGCAAATTGAAAAATTCTAAATTTTTATTACAGTATTGGCATTAATACTAAACCCTGTGAACCGAATTTTTTTAGGGAAAGGGTGGTATCAAATTTGTTTATTTGATGAAATGAATCTATTGAACTTTATAAACAAGTTCTATGACATATGAACAATAAATAATGATAAGGATTATTGAACAATAAATAATAGTAAGAAATAATGAATAATAAATAAATAGTAAACGATGAATAATAAAAAAGGGCAGGGGCAATTGCCTTCTTATAAATTTTATCAGTAAATGAATATTGAATATTTTATAATTGTCAGGTTGTTTTGTTCTCTTTCAATAAAGTTTATCATAGAAGTCTTTCATCATAATTATAGAAAATAGATTTTTTATTTTTATTATCTAATTTACTACATATATTATTATTTAATTATTTATCATTATTTAAACACTTGTTTTGTATGAAATACATTAGTTGTAATTTTCAAGATCCTTTCTTTAAAGCAATGTATCTCTCTTTATAACCAAATAACAAGTGTATAAGCTTGTGAAGCATTTTATCCATACTTTAGCAAAACTTGGTGAAATTCTGAATTCATTTTATGTGCCTCAATTTTTCCAGAATCATAAATTTAAAATGATTTTCATTTATGCGAGCTGCGCTTTGTTCACGTATAGGAAAAACTGTTCTATCTACATCAGCAAGTTTCTGAATCTTCTTGCTTATGAAGTTTCAGTTATCTCGAGGGAACTCGACAAGGGAAATTCTTATCAGAATATCGATTAAACTCCGTACCTACTTTGATTCTTCAGAGTAAAAAAGATGCAACTATTTTACTAATACTTAAAAAAAAATTATATATCCCTCATCTTCAAAATTGCCTTAGGGTCAAAATCTTTTCTTTTCTTTAATTTCATTTGATAACCGCTCAAAATGAAAGACAAAAAATAATATTTTGAGAGACTTTACAACACAAAATGCTTTCAAAGAGTGATTCTTCAAGAAAATATAAGAATAAATTTTTATAAATAAAATTAATGTGCATTGTGCAATGTTGTGGAACGCTTTAAATTCTTGAAATTTCAAATTAAAAATAATATATTCCATTCAAAACCAAATATAGTTGAACTTCAAAGCAAAAAGAAAAAAAGAACTTTCAACCAAACGGTCGAATTTTTGAACGAAAAAGATTCAACTTCAATATAGAACTGTATTTTCAACCAGATGTTCAACAAAAATGGTAATTTTTCAAGAAAATATTACAATTTTTAGCGAAATAATTCAACTTTTAACCATATAATCAATTTCTCAATAAAGTAGTTAAGCTTACAACTAAAATGATGAAAATTTCACAATAAAATCAATTTTTTACAAAGAAGTTCAACTTTCAACCAAGTTGTTGAATTGCCAAACGATAAAGAATAATTATCAACGTAAAACATAATAGTTCATATTTATGCAAGAAAAAATCAATTTTAAATAAGAAAACAGGTTAATATAACAACAAAGAAACTAATTTCTACGAGAAGAGATGAATTTTCATATTAAACGACGAATATAGACGAATATACGAATATAGAAAACAATATAGAATCTTCAACCTGAAAGACCAATTTTCAACAAAAAAAGTAGATTTTTTCAAACGAAAACTACTAATTTTCTACAAACAAAAAATAGTTTTTAACTCAAAATTATACATTTTCAAGGAAAAAGTTTATTTTCAACCTAATAATTCAATTCTAAACTAAAAACGGTCAATTTTCAAATAAAAAATAGAATAGTTCAATTTGCAATTCAAAAAACTAATTGTCAAGCAGAAAACAACCAATTTTCGATCAAAAAGATTAATTTTCTACCAAAAAAGACGAATTTAAAACAAAATATATTCAATCGATGTATGAATTTAATCACAACTAGTGATAACTTGCGGCTGTCTTCGACTTTATTGGAAATACTCGCATTTACCTGTACGTTTGGCCAGGGAAGAGGAAAACTGTAGAAAAACACCGCCCGAGTTCAGCCGGTTTTTCGACAATCAGTTATATTGAAGTGATATTCAACGATGAAAATCATTTAGTTTTAGCATTTTATAGTGTGGAATGAAATTTCAATCAATTTAAATTATATGAAAAGAAAGAAAATTGGCATCACGATTGTTGGGACTTTCATGCCTTACTTCAATTTGGCTTAGAGCCGGACGAGTTTTACTGAATTTAATCCAAACCAATTTTAAGGTGTAACCATTTTAAGTATTCTCTTTACCATAAACGATTCCATTATTTAAAGTTGTAAGGTTCAAATTTATGAAATGAAAGTTGAATATTTTTTTTGTCGGAAAAGACTGTCTAGAGGAAAATTCTAAAGGAACAGTTAGAGTAAATAATGAGCTATATGTTTTCATTACAGCTAACTTCCGACCTAAACGAGAACGTATCTCCGTTATAGCCGTCTAGAAAGGAAAATTTTCAAGATGAGCTAATTTGAATAAAAATGGCTTCAGATATGACTTTGTATAATGGTTATGGCGACAGGTTTATTTTTAATTGGCATATGTAGCAGTATTTTTATAGTACAGTATGTGTTGATATCGTACAACCTGTTGCCTCGAACAATGATTCTGGTGTTTGACAAAGGTGTTAAGACAAATGAAATCCAATTACTTTTTTATAGGAGTCGATTATTTTTGTTATTTTACAATCTATGTTTATAACTATAAACATTTTTCAGTTTGATTGGGAAAAGAAATTCATAATTTAATGCAATAAAAAAATACATTCGGTGGGCCTATTTTTGTCTAATGATAAATATAATTAATTCCTTTTATTAAAACACATTAATATTCATAAGTTTTCTTAAATGCCAACCTAAGCTTGTTCTACTGATATCACAACATTGCTTATCCTTAACACAAATAAAAAAATTACAATTCATGCAAAATAGTAAAATTTTAAAGCGAAGGATACGAATTTTATCGAAGAAAATTGAATTTTCAAAGAAAAAATAATGAAATTCAACCAAAAAAAGTTGAATTTTCTATGGAAAATTCAATTTTCAACGAACAAAGATAACTTTTTCTTACCAAAAACAATGAATTTTCTAGAAAAGAACGAATTTTCAATCAGTTGAATTCAACGAAAAATGAAACGAATTTTTCACAACAGTTGAATGCTCAACCAAATAGAATAATTTTCAATGAGGAAATATGAGTTTTGAACCGATTTTCAAATTTTTTAATTGAAAAAGATATTTGCTAAACTAAAAATGAAATCCTTAAATTTTCAATCAATAAAATAAATTTTCTACCAATTGAATTAAGCGAAAAAAGCGAATATAAAAGAATAGTTGAATCTTCAACAAAATAGATGAATTTTCACCCAAACAGTTGAATTTTTAATTGAATTTTTTTAAAATGAAAATGGAGTCGTCAAATTACAGTTCGAAAAATTAATTGAGAGAAAACTCCTACCCAAAAATGGCACAGTTAAATTTTGAAATAAATAAAAAGTAATTTTCAACAAAAAAGTTAAACTTTGAACCAAAGAGGTGAATCTTAAGAAAGTAAATATTTTTAAAAAGCCGTTCATCTTTTATTCATGTATTTGTATTTTTGACCAGAAGATATGAATTTTCAACCAAATATTCAAATTTGCAAACAAAAAGAATAATTTTACACTACGAAGATTGATTTTCTACCATAAAAGACGAATTTCCAATAAAATTGTTGAACTTTCAACCAAAAAGTAAAATTCCAATGCGAAAAAGACGAATTTATTATTATTATAATTTATTATTCTATTCATTTATAATCATAAGGATGCCTTTCCTACCATCAAAGATGAATTTTTTATTTTAACGACAAATTTTTAACGAAACAGCTGAATTTTCGACCAAAAAAGGTGACTTTATCAAAATAGTTGAATTTTCAACTTACAGAGTTATATTTAAAAACAAATGGTCGAATTTTCAAACAAAAAAGAATAAAATTCAAACAAAAGTAGTTGAATTTTTAACAACAGAAGTTCAATTTTGACCCAGATGGATTACTTTTATATTATAAACAATGAATTTTCTAGCAAAATACGAATTTTGAAGCAGTTGAATCGAATGAAAAAATTTATTTTTCTAAAATAGTGGAATCTTTGACCTTGAAGAAAAATTGTATATCAAGAAAGATGAACTGAGGTTTTCGTTTTTAATTTAAAAAAAAAATGATGAATCTTCAAAAAAAATTGAATCTTCACCAAGAGAGTCGAAAATTCACCCCAAACAATTATTTTTTCAAGCCAAGAACATTGATTTTCTGAAAATGGAATAGTGAAATGTCGAATCAAACGTATGAACCTGTAACAAAAAAAAATTAATTTTTAAGGAAGTAGTTCAACTTTTAACTAAGTTCCTAAATTTCCGGCAGAAAAAGATTACTTTCTAATAAAATAGATAAATTTTTAACCCAAAAAGACTAAAAAATTAAACATAAGCACTTAATATTTAACTGAGCGGTTGCATTTGCAACCCGATTGTTAGAATTTCGAACAAAAGAGACGAATTTGTGATAAATTAGTTGAACTTTTAGCTAAAAAGTGGATTTTCAACCAAGAAAGATGAATTCTCAATAAAGTACTTGAGTTTTTGACCCAAAAAGGCGACAATATTAAAATAATAAATTCAAAAGAATTTTTTCAGGTTACAATCGTGTGCAAAATTACGAATCTTGTCGACTTTATGTGAATATTGCAGTTTACTTTTTCAGGGCTGACCCTTATAATATATATTCTTTACGATGTCTGTGATTGGCCAGTGCGCCTCATTATGGGGACAGGTCGAACTTGATTGATCAATCAAGTTAAAAAAAACGGGAGCACGAAAAGCCAAATCGGATTGGTATTGTATCCATTGTCCCTATTGATATTTTTTGGGTATTTTAATATTTCGATTGCTTCTCTATATTTTCTTGGAAAAATATAGTACGTTTTTGCGATGACGGTTGTTCTGTCAAATAAAATGCTATATCCTGTTTCGATATGATACCCGGCTAGTGTTGATTGCGTGAAATGCTTCAGTCTGACTTTACTCTCATTTTCCTTTACACATTGGCTCACCGCGCTCCCGGCTTCTCCAATATAGACTTTTCCACAAGAGCAAGGGATTTTATATACTCCAGGATCACTGAGAGGCGCCTTCTTATCTTTAGGGTTGTCTAGAAGTTGTCCTATTTTCGCAAGTGGTTTATATATGGTTTGGATGTAGTGTTTGCTGAGAATTTTTACTATTTGTTCTGCGATATCCTGAATGTAGGGTAGGATGGTGGTCGTTTTTCTCTTCTTTTTCTTGAGTAGTTTGGGGTTTGTATGATTGGCCAATCAAGTTCGACCAGTCCCCACCCTGAGGCACTCCGACCAATCACAGGCATCGTAGGGAATATATATATGAGAACAACATAACCTGAAACTTTATCTTCAGGTTAGTCCTGAACAAAAGAACTGCAATGTTCAGGAAACGTCGGCAAGATTCGTAGTTTTGCACACGATTGAAATCCAAAAAACTTTCTCTAAATTATTTATAATGAATTATCGTGAAAGCATTAAATCTATATAAAAATAGTTTAATTTTCATCATACAAAGATGCATTTTCAAACAAACGGTCGAAAATTTGAACAAAAAAGAATAAAATTCAATGAGCAACATTTAAATTTTGAACCCGAAGAGGTGAATTTTAACAATAAACCAATTTTTTAACAAAACAGTTGAATCCTCAACCAAACAGAATAATTCTGTCAGTCAAGAAAGATTAATTGAAGTTTTGGTTTCCAATTTTCAATTAAAATGATGAATCTTGAAAGAATGAATCTTTGACAACAGAGTTCAAAATTCGTATCAAAAGAAGATTTTTTAATCAAGAAGATTTATTCTCTCAAATTGAAATAGTTAAATTTCGAACCAAAGTGATGAATCTTCAATTAAAAAAATAAATTTTGAAGGAAGTAATGCAACTTTTAACGAAGTAGTTGAATTTCTGACAAAGAAGATTACTGTTCAATAAAATAGTTGCAATATTCTACACAATAATTAAATTTTCAACCAAATAGTAGAACTTTTGACCAAGTGAAGTTCATTCCGAATCAGAAATGTAATGGTAGAGATTCCAATAAAAAATAGTTGAAGTTCATTATTTTATTATTATTAGAGCGAAAAAACGAGAAAAAAGGGAAGTTTCTTGAAAATATAGGGAAAAAGAAGGATTCTGTGAAAATAGGAAAAGAGGGGAATAGGAAAAAGAGCGTGAAGTCTGAAATATGAAAGTTCTTTTCAAACTTATCAAGTTATTACTGAACTGTACCGTTGCAGGGCCATCTTTCGAAAGATTCGCAAACTTCGTTCAAATGTATCATCAGGAAACGTATTAAATCTTATCCAAGTTCGTAACCTTACTTCCAATGACCCCCCCCCCCCCCCCGCCCGGTTACCAGCCGTAATTTTTGGCTCGATCCCATCACGATAAAAGTTTAAATTAATTTTAAATCCCCTTTGAAGGGGATTGGAGAAAATTGCTAATTTCCTGAAAGAAGAAAAAAAAAAGATTTGTCGAGAATTGAAAAATTAGCCCTGAAGAATCTCCTCATGATCGGTGCAGACCTTTGGGACGATAAGAGTTCCTTGAGAGATAAAATTGACCAGGATGAGTTAGGGAGGGAACCTTCGCTTCTATTTTCTATCAAGGGGTGAAAGATGACCTCGACGACAAAACCGAAACACTGAGTTAATCACGATATATGCACGCAAAAGTCAAAGGGGGAAAACAACTCAACCCTTGACAATGTTTCCATTAAGATGACAATCAAACTAACTATTATTAGCAAGAGTCAAGATTTTATCGTTCTGAAAAGTTTTATCAAAAAATTCTTAATTGCAGCTGTCTGTCGAAAGGGGCCACAGTACTGTTTTGGTAAAAATGAAACTGAATGAACAATAAAGGTTCCATTACCTGTCTTCTACTACATTTCTCAATAAAAAGCATAATAATAATCTCTAATTAATCTTAAAATTAGATTAATAAATTAACAGTTATCCATTATGAATTTAATTTTATATATATAATCGTCAATTGAATAATGAATAATTGGTTAAAGCGATTTGATACTTATATGTATGAGAATACTGTCAATTAAATTCTCTAGACATTTTTTTTCAATTGGGAACATCAATTAAATTTAGAGTTTAACTTAGTCAAAAGATTCATAAACTCTTTTGCCCTTCTTTGAAGAATTTGCTTTCCCCTTCTATCGCTTTTTTCGCTTTTAAAATTGAATTAATAGAAGAGGCTTTGGTCAAAAATTCAACTACTTGGTTTAAAGTAGAACTGCTCTTATAGAAATTATTTTTTTGTTGTTGAAGATTCATCTCTTTGGTTGAAAAATTTTTTTAAACTATTTGAAAATTTTGTTGAACTATCTATTCATTCTTGGTTAAAAATCAATTTTTTCAAACGAAAATTTAATGGTACCATTTTTTGTTGATAATTTATATTTTTCAAATTAAAATTCAACTATTTGGTTGCAAATCTATCCTTTTTAGTTGGAAATTCATGTATTTTGTTCATAACATATCTTTCTTTTGTATAAAATGAATCTTCATGTTTAAAAAAACTACTTTTTGGTTAATTATTGAACACTTTTATCGAAAATTCTTTTTTTGTGTGAAGATTTATCATTTGAGTTGAAGATTCTTTAGTCGAAGGAACCTTTTCTTGAAAAATTGTTTTATTTTTGGTTGCATTTTTTTCAATGAAAATTCAATTATTTTATTTTTTGTTGATAATTCATCATTTTTAGTTAAAAAAATCCAACTATTTGGTTGATTATTCACCTTTTTTAATGAAAATTCAAGTACTTGTTCGAATTAGTTGAAAATTCAAGTATTTTGCTGATAATTAATCTTTCTTATAAAAAATTAATCGTTTTGCTGAAAAATAACTTTTTGGTTAAAAATTCAACTCTTGGCTTGAATGTTGAACAATTTTCTTGAAAATTCATTTTTTTCTAAAAATGTATCAATTAAGTTACAAATTCACCTCTTCATTTTAAAATTGATTTAATTTACTGCAAGTGTAACTATTAAATTTTTAGTGGAAAAAATAATATTTTAAAGTAAAAATTGATCATATTTTGTTGGAAATTCATATATTTTTTTTTGAAAAGTCGTCTTTTTTATAGAAAATTCGTCTGTATGGTTGAGAAATAATTGCTTTCCCTGCAATATGACTATTCGTTTTTTAGTTTGAACATTTGTTTTTTTTCTGTTAGAAAATCCAACTATTTGGTAAAAAATTAAAATACTTATTTGGAAATTAAACCATATGGTAGAAAATTTAGCTATTTATTTGAAAATTCGTTTTTTTTTGTTTCTTCCTTCTCAAATTATAAATTAACCGATGCTATCTGTAATAGATATTTTTTTTTGTAATTCAACTATTTCGTGGACAATTCATATTTCTTTATTGAAAATTAACTTTTTTCCGAAAATTCTTCGTTTCCAGTTCAAAGGTCAAATTTTGTTAATGAATTCGACTTTCAGCTTGAAATTGAAAACTTAACAATTGTGTTGAAAGTTGGCCTATTTGGGTAGAAAATTAATCTTATTTGTTGAAAATTCATCTATTCGGTTGAGGATTGAACTATTTTGTTAAAAATTCTTCTTTTTTCTTTTAATTTAACAGTTTGATTATTCGTTTTTATTTTTGTTGAAAATTAGTTTCTTTTGTTAACTGCAAATTTAACTCTTTCATTTTTGGTTAAAAATCTATCTATTTCAGTTGAGAATTCAACTCCCTGGTTGATAATTATTGTATTATGTTGAAAATTCGTCTTTTGGTAGAAAATTAATCTTTCTAGTGAAAAATTGATTTTTCTATGTTAAAAATTCAGCTATTTGCTACAAAATTCAAATCGTATTGTGAAAGTCGTATTTTTGGTGAAAAAATTAACAGTTCTGTGGAAAATTCGTTCTTTTGAATCAAAAATTCATTTTTTATGATAGAAAATAGAACTTTTTTGTTGAAAATTTGACTATTTAGATTGCAAATTCAACTTTCGTTCGAAAAATTAGTCTTTTTGGTTTGAAAATTCAAAAATTCAATAAAAATGCATATTCTAAATTTTTCTATGCCGATAGCGTGAAAGGGTAATAATTTTATTTTTAAAAAAATAATCAAATTACTTGAGTCAAGAATAAAACCCAGCTAAATCCTGACCGGTATTTAATTGTCGAAAACAAATCAAAACAAATAAAAACAAACAAAAATGTATGATAAATTTCACTCAAAGAAAAATGTTAAAATAAGTTAATAAAGTTTCATATTATTTTCATTTCCCTATAATATTTTTTAAATCATATGTCTCAAGTCAAAAAGAGACAGAAGTAAATTATTCAGTAATAAAAACTACGAGAAACAATGGTTAGTCTCCCGAAAAGGAATATAGAATATGCGTTGTGGAAAAGGGATTCAGCTGGAAAATTAGCTACAACATTGTTTTCTCTGTGAAGAATATTTTTTTTCAATTAATTTTTATTGTATTTTTTATGTTTATTTTTTTATGTTTATTTTTCTCGAAATCGAGGTTTTAGTGGCTAGTCTCCACTTTGACAAATTACTTTAATTCAAAAAATTAAGAAATATAATAAGCAAATAAAGGAAGAGAATGGAAAAATCTGAAAGAAAGTATAACACGAAAAATTTTAATAAACATTCACATGAGTGAAATTAAACTTAGACCAATTTCACATTCTTCCGCCCACCAGTTTATGATTCGAATCCTTGATAGTGGCTTTTCTGCTAAAATGCCTATTATTCCAAGCACGTTATCTACTAAGCCATCCTACCTCAACTATTTTCCATTATTACTTGATTTATGTTGAACGAAATTCTCCCCTGAATTTTCCCTGTTATTCTAGAAAAAATTTATATTCTCTCGAAAAAGGGCATATTCCTTAATTCGAAAATGATCGACCTTGTGATTAAGATTATCTTTGGAGATTATGGTGCTGGTATAAATATTAGAGCAGTTGAAAAAATCTCTTGCCGAATTTTTTTCTCTGTTTTTTTTTACTGAAAATTCGAAAAAATGTTCCAATATACGTTTTAATACACATTTACTTATTTTGCTTAAAATGTAACTTTTTTGTTATAAAGTTTTTTTTTTGTCGAAAATTCAACTACTTTCTTGAAAGTTGAACTCCTTTTTTTTTAAATAATTTTTTTGGTTGTTAATTCAACTATTTGGTTGAGAAGTCGTCTTTTTGGTTCAGTTTATCGGGTTGAAAGTTCGCTTTCTTAAATTAATTTTTTGAACCGAAAATTTGTACTATATAATTTTTGTTTCCAACAAAATATGTTCTAGTTGTAAATTCAACTACGTGATTCAAAATGTATTTTTTTTATTGAAAATTCATCTATTTGTCCAGGGATTCAACTCTTTCGTTGTATACCAAAAACGATGACTTTATCAAAATAGTTAAATGATTAACAAAATTATTCAATTTTTACCGGAAAAAATAAATTTTGAATTAGGAAAAATTACTTTTCTGCCACGAAATATGATTTTTTTATCCGAAAGGACGAAATTTTAGAAACCATTTGAATTTTTTACAAAGAAAAAACAAGATGTCAAAATAGTTGAATTTTTAACCTAAAAAGGTACATTCGCATCCAAGTGGTCGGAATTTTCAAAGGAAAATGAGTAAAAATTAACCGAAAACTGTTGAGTTTTCAAGCCAAAAAGACCAAATTCTAACAAAAAAAATTGTTTTTTTACGAAAAAATATCTTTATCAAAATAGTTGAATTTTCAACTTGAAAAGGTGAATTTTGAACCAAATGGTGAGGATTTTTCACCAAATGTTCGGAATTAAAAAAAAATTAAAACACAATAAAAAACATTCGAATTTTCAAGCCAAAAAGATAAAATTTCTAGAAGATAGTTGAATTTTCAACCCGAAAGTTGAATCTTCATAAAAACAATTAAATTTTCGCAGGAAAAAATACATTTTCAATCAAGAAAGATGACTTTTCTGCAATGAAAGACGAATTTTCAATCCAAAAGGACGGAATTCAAACTAAAAATTTTCGTTTTTTACCAAGAAAGATAACTTTATCAAAATGCTTGAATTTTCAACCTAAAGAGGTGATATTTCAACAAAATCGTGGGAATTTTTAACCAATTGGTATGAATTTTTGAAAAATTAGAGAAAAAATAAAAAACTGTTGAATTTTCATGCCAAAAAGGATTAATTTTGTACTAAAAAAGATAAATTTCCAAACAAGCGAGATGAATTTTTTACTATAAGAAGCTGAATTTGCAATCCAAAAGAACGAAAGCAGTTGAATTTTCACGAAATAAGATGATTTTATAAAAATGGTTGAATTTTCAACCTACAAGGTACATCCAAATGTCGAAATTTTCAAAAAAAAAAAGATTGAAATTCAACCAAAAACAATTGAATTTTCAAGCCAGAAGACGAATTTTTAGAACACAGTTGAATTATCAATCCCAAAAAGTTAATCTTCACTGAAAAAGTTAATTTTCAACCCATAAGGATGACTTTTCTGCAATAAATGATGAATTTTTCATCAAACGACCAAAAGTTTTTTCAAAATTTCGTCCATTTGGATTGAAAATTCATCTTTTATTGTAAAGAGGTCATCTTTCTTGGTTGAAAATTCATCCCTCTTGGTGAAGAATGTATTTTTTTTTTTTTGAATATTCAATTCCTTGAGCCTTCTTGGCTCGAAAATTCAATAGTTTCTTGTTGAATTTGTATTTTTTTTTCTTCGAAAATTTCGATCATGTGGTTCAAAATGCGCCTTTGTAGGCTGAAAACTGATTTTTTTGATAGTCATCTTTTTTGGTAGAAAATTCAACTATTTTTTTTCAATTTCGTCCTTTCGGATTAAACATTAATTTTTTATGGTGTAGAGGTCATCTTTTTTGGTTGAAAATTCATCTTTCTTAGTAGAAAATTAACTTTTTTTTCGCTTGAAAGTTCAACTATTTGGTTGCTACTGCTCATTAATTTTTTTCGTTGTTGTAAAATTCGTCTTTTTGGGTATAAATATTCATAAATTTTGTTAGAAGATCTTTTTTGGTAAAAAAATTAATTATTGCGTTAAAAATGCAATATATTCAGACTTGAGCTATTAGGAATTGAAAGTGTTTCATATTGAAATAAATATGCGGGATTTACATTAATTGCATTCAAAAGAATTTACCCCGGGCACAAAATTAATAACG
>CAKNXH010000039.1:0-21519 GCA_932178445.1 Andricus quercusramuli | reverse complement strand
GTTGAAATGATTTTGGTTAAAGATTAAACTAGATTGAAACAATTATATTTTTTTAAATTTGATTTTCTCAACTCAAAATTTGAATAATCCATTTTTGTCTAAAAATTGATATTTTTCAGTTTGAAATTCAACTATCAACTTCTTCACGGAGAATTCGTCTTTTTCGGTTGAAAGTTCAACTTTCATTGAAAGTTGAACCAGTTTGTTAGAAATTCATTTTATTGGTTAAAGATAGTATTTTGTTGAACATTCCCTTTTTTTGGGTGGAAATAAATTTTGTAACCAAAAATTTAAAAAATCCATTATTGCTTAAAATTTTTAAGTTTTTAGTTGAAAAGTTAACTATTTGCTTGAAAATTCATGTATTTTGTTATAAAAGAAATCCTTTTTGGCATAAAATTAATTTTCTCGATTGAAGATTCAACTATTAGGTTGAATGTTGAATAAGTTTTAAAAAATCTATTTATTAGCTGTAGATTCGTTTTTCGTTGAAAATCAATTTTTTGAAGTGCACATGTATTTATTCCATTTTCGGTAAGAGATCGATCATTTTTAGTCAAAAATTCAACTATTCAATTGAAAATTAACTTTCTTGTTGCAAATTCATATTTTTGGGAAGACAATTAACTCCTTCAAAAGAATTCGTCCTGTTCGGTTAAAACTTCAATTTATTAGTTGATAATTCATCTCTTTGATTAAAAATTGAACTATTTTGCTCTTTTTTCATTCAGTTGAAAATCTATTTCTTGAACTGCTAATTCAACTATTCAATTTTTGAACCGCGAATTTTACTTTCCATTTTTGATAAAGAATTGATAGTGTCTCGTTAAGAATTGAACCATTCAATTGAAAATTTACTTTCTTGTTGAAAATTCTTATTTTCAGGTAGACGATTCCGCAAAAATTATCTTTTTTTCGGTAGAAAACTAATTCAGCTAATAGGTTAAATTTTGAACTACTTTTTAAGAAAATTAATTTATTATTTGAAAATTCATCTCTTTGGCTCAAAATTTGACTATTTTGCTGAAAATGTTTTTTCTCTCGCTTGTGTCTCGAAGTTTTGATCTGCGAATTGAACTATTCCATTTTTGATTAAAAATAGATCGTTTTTAGTTAAGAATTCAGTTATTTAATTGAAAATTAACTTTCTTGTTGAAATTCCAATTGTTCTCTAAAAAAAAAAAAAATTTCGGCTTGAAAACTCAAGTGCTTTGTTAAAAAAAGTTCCCTTTGTGTCGATAATTTTATTATTTTGGTAGAAAATTCAACTATTTGGTTAAAAAAATATTTTCTCGTAGAAAATTTATATTTTCGGGCGGGAAGTTCAACTGCTTTGTCGAGAATTCGCCTTTTTGACTTGGAAATTTAGAAATTTGGTTGACATTTGTTTCTCTGTTGATTGACAAATCTTTTTTCTTTGAAATAACAACTCTTTTGTTAAAAATTCGTTTTGGTTTCAAATTAATTTCTTTTGGTAGAAATTTGATCTTGTTTCATTTAATTCATATTTTTTTGTTCATCTGAACAGTTTTTAATTTAAAATTGAATTTTGTTGTTGTTGAAATATCAACAATCATATTTTTCGGTCAGGAATTTTTTTTATTGAAGATTCAACTATGAGGTTGAAAGATCAACTTCTTTGTTAACAAATTTTTTTTCCCTTGAAAGTTAATCACTCTAGTTAAAAAATCAACTATTTTGTTGGAAATTCAAATTTTTTGTTCAAAATTCAACTATTTTGTTAAAAAGTCGTCTTTTTTCGTTGAAACATTTACATTTTCATTTAATTTTCCTCTTTTTGGATTAAAAAAATGCATACTCTCGGATTGAGAATTCATCTATTTGTTTCAAAATGTAACTATTTTTTGGCTAAAGATTAATCTTTGTTATTTGAGAATTCGACGATTTGGTTGAAAAGTCAACTACTTGGCAAACAATGCAACTATGATTTTGAAAATTCCAGGATCTTATTATAGTCATATTTTTTCAAAATTTGGAATGTCTTGTTTAAAATTAGTTTTTTTGTTGGGAAATTCGCCCTTCTTGATAAAAAATTCATATATTTTGGTAGCGAAGGTCTTGGTTGAAAATCCAACTGTCTTCAGAAGAATTATTCTTTTTGATTTTTCAGGAATTATTTAATTACTCTTGAATTATTCAAAATTCAGCTGTTTTGTTAAAAATGTTTTTCTTTGTGTTAAAGATTCTATTATTTTTGTAAGAAATAAAATATTTGGTTGAAAATTTATCTGCTTTGTTGAAAATTCGTCTTTTTGAGTTCAACTATTTATTGAAAAATGCAACTATTTTTGGTTCAATTAAAATAATTTTTATTTAAAAATCAAAATTTTTGGTTGTAAGTGCAAATGTTTGAACTAAATTGATTTTCTTTCTTGCTGAAAATTCAAGTATTTGGCGAAAACTGATCTTACTTCGTTGAAAATTCATCACTTTTCGCAATAAAAAAATTATATTTTCTGGTTGATAATTGAATTATTTTGTTGATATAACTTTTATACAAAAAATTTATTTCTTTATTATGCCCTATTTTCGTGAAAAATCATCCCACTTCGCCTGTTTTAAGAGCTAGAATTTTGAGCTGAGAAATCTTATTCAAAAGCTATGTTTGCATCTTTGGTGTTTTATTCTAGGAGTTTATCAACTGAAATTATACCATCATTTTCGAACAACCTCTTCTGTTTTGAAAAAAATATTTTTAAGCACAAAGAATATTTTCTATTAAAATTAAAAATCAATTGATGAATAATGTGTCTTCTTAAAGCCATGTTCCTACTATACAGGAGATACCACTAAATTCAAGGGTAATAAGGATTTACGCCTATGGTAGCCCATAGATAATAAACAGGAAATACCTACTCGTATAGTGCGCAACTATGTACGTGACGAGAGTAATTGAGTAATCCAATTTGCGTTAATATGCTGACCTGAATTCAAGATTTTCGATTTGTACCAATTAAGGGTGTTTTCTCTCTGCATAGGCCGGCAGGCAACCATTTGTTATCTTTCTTAATGTAAGTGCGTCACTGAACAAGTGACGTGTGCGTTAACAAGAAAGATATCGATTTCAACCTTTTTCGTGACGGCCAGTGAAGGACCTTTTACTTGCTCGTGAAAACAAGGGTTGAAAAGTGCAGGGTCCTATTCCAGTGAAAGATAGCCAACCAGAAAGAACTTTATACGATAATGATGTTTTTAAAGAGGAAGAAAGGCAGTTTTCTTATCTTCACATTTTCCATACCGATTCAAGTCAGTGAACTTGAATTTAGTACCAGATTCTACAACTTTAGGTCCTTCCCAGTATCACGATAAAATTATATTGAAAAATATTCTTCCTATAAATTTAAAGATGGTCACTATGTATAGAGTTCATTTCAAAATTTAGCAATTTTTCAAATCATGTATAAAATTGATATGCATATTCACTTAAATAATAATATACATATATATTTGATTGAAATTTTATCTTTTTACTTTCTCATCTCCATGAGAAGATATTGGTTTTATGTAAAAAATGACGTTGTCGCCGTCGTTGTTGTCGTTGCGTGTATATCGGATAACTTTTGAAAAACTACCCTGATTGGATTGTGCTTTGGCACACTTTTCAAGGGTGTAAAAATAAAAGACGAGTTCGTTAGCTAGCTATTTTGGATGCAAATTCGAAAAGTTAGAGCATTTAAAAATTTTTTGAGACCATTTTTTTCAAGATTTGAAAATTCTATGTACGGATATACATAGTACTCGGAAACTCGTAAATTTCATTTGAATGGCGTTTTTCGATAAAAAAATAATAATCAGAATCATTGTCAGAATCCAAAAAAATAAACGAAAATGAAGATTTTAAGCCAAATAACCCACGATATGACATTTTTTTTAATTTACTTGAAAAATCCAAAATTCAAATTATGATCGCAAAAAAAATAATGAAAAATAAAAAATTCCATTTTGCGGCCAAACTATACAAGATACTAAAAAAAACGAATCAACAAAAATTGTGCAGCCAAAAAAGGTCTATTTATTTATTACTTCCTGATACGACACGTAGTTTTTGTTTTATTCGTAAAAAATAACATTGAAAATTAAAAAATTAAATTTTTGGACTAACGACACAAGCTGAAGAGTCGAAGAAGAGTGAAAACTCATACAAATTTTACACCAATAATTTTTTGATAGGACGCGTAGTTTTTGTTGTAATCGTGAAAAATAACATTAAAAATAACAAAATAAATTCTTTGAGAAAGGGCACAAGGTACAAAAAAATTAATCGACAACAATTGTTCACCCATAAAGGATCTACAGATTTGTTATCAATAATTTTCAGGTAGGACGAGTAAATTTTCTTCTAATCGTAAAAAATAAGATTAAAAATTAAAAAATTGAATTTTTCGAAAAATGACACACAGGAGAAAAAAAATTAAGAGACAAGAGTTGTTTAACCAAAAATATCTACAAATTTGTTATATACTCTTGATATAAACATATATTTAAAAAAATCAAATTTTTGGAAAAAGCACACAAGCTACAAAAACATTTTTTTAAAGAAAATTTTCTGCCTAAATTATGACTACAAAATTTCTTGAAACCCATTTCACGTACTTGGTTGAAAATTCGTTTATTTTACTGATGATTCATCTTTTTCAGTAGAAAATTAATCTTGGTTAAAACAATCAACTTTTTGATAAAATATTAAATTCTCTTCTTTGAAGTTCATTCATTTTTTGACAATTCTTTATATTAACTGAAGATTCATCTTATTGGTTGAAATTTCAACTATTTTTGTGAAATTCGTTCTTTTGGAAACAATTTTCTTCACTAAAAATGTAACTATACCATTTTTGGTAGAAAGTTGATCTTTTCCGGTGGAAAATTCATGTATTTTGTTGAAAATTAATTTTTTTTTATTTACGATTCATTTTTTTGGTTACAATTTAATTTTCATAAATAAAAGTTCAAATATTGAACGCGCAAAATGTTGAAAATTCATCTCTTTTAGATGAAAATTCATTTATTTTGTTTTGATTATTCATTTTTTCTGTATAAAACTAATCTTCTTGGTTGAAAAATCAACGTTTTGATTAACTTTGAAACTTCATTTATTTTTTGAGGATTCTTCGTTTCAGTTGGAAATTCATCTCATTGGTTGAACCTTGAACTTTTATTTTGGTAAAAATTCGTTTTTTCCTTTAGAGTAGATTTTCTTCACTGAAAATGTGACCACTATTCTATTTTGGTTTGAAAATTGATATTTTCTGGTTCAGAAGTAATATATTTTGTTGACAATTTGTTTTCTTTGTATATTTCTGTAGAAAATTAAGCTTCCTGGATAAAATTTAAACGTTTTGATTAAATATTAAGCTCTCTTCTTGAAAGTTCATTGTTTTTTTGAAGATTTATCATTTTAGTTGAAAATTCAACTATTTTGTTGAAAATGAGTTTTCTTTTATTAAGAATTAATTTCCTTTACTGAAAATATAACTATTCTATTTTCAGTTGAAAATTCATCTTTTCTTGTTGAAAATTCATATATATTTTTTTTGTTAAAAATTCGTCTTTTTTGGACGAATTCAACGTTTTTTTATTCAAAATTAAAGTCGTCTTTTTATTAGAAAATTAATCTTCTTGGTCGAAAATTAACCTGTTCTGTCAGAGAATTCAACTATTCCATTAAAAATTCGTCTTTTTTGGTAGAATTCAACTGTTTTTGGTTTAAAATTAAAATCTTTCTTTGTTGAAACATTAACTATTGAAGGTTTCGTTGAAAATTCATTTTGTTGTTATTGGAAAATCAACTTCTTTTTTTCAGAGTTGAGCTACTTTCTAGAAATATCATATTTTTTTGGTTGGAGATTTATCGTTTCAGTTGAAAATTCAACTATTTGGTCGTGAATGGTCTTTTTTCTTGAAAGTTCATATTCTCTGGTTTAAAATTTAGCTGTTTTGTAGAAAATTCGTCTTTCACGCTTGAAACTTCAACAATTTAGTAGAATAATAAACTATTTGGTTGAAAAAATTTTCTTAGTAACATGAAAATTCCACTATCCGGTAGAAAGTTCATCTATTTTGTTAAAAATTTACCTTTTTCTGTAGAAAATTCTGTTATTGGTTGAAAATGTATTTCTTCCGGTTGAAAATGAAACGGTTTTGGTTAGGGATTAACTATTTTGTAGAAAACTCGTCTGTTTTGGCTGAATTCAACTGTTTTTGATTTAATATTAAAATATTTTGTGTTTATATATTACCTATCACATATTTCCTAAAGAATTCGTGGATTTTTCCGTTGAATAATCAACAACTATGTTTAAAGTTGAACTTATTTCTGAAAAATTTCGTTTTTTTGTTAAAGATTTAGTATTTTAGTGAAAAATTTGAGAATTCATGTTTTTTGGTTGAAAATTAATTTTGTCAACTGAAAATGTAGCTGTTCGCTTATTGAGTAAAAAATTAATCTTGTTTGTTGGAAATTCATTATTGTGGTTAAGAATTCAACTATTTTGTTACAAGTTTGTAGTTTTTAATATTAATTCAACTGGTTGAAAGTTGACTTTTTTGGTTGAAAATTAGTTTTTTCAGCTGAAAATTCTCTTCCATTTCCGATTCAGGACTCAACTGTTTTCTACAACATTGGTTTATCTATCTTGAAGACTGGGATATTTTGTTGAAAATTCGTCTATTTGGTTAGAAAATTAATCTTATTTGTTTCAAAATTCATTCATTTGTTTGATGATTCAACTACTTAGTCAAAATTTGTCTTCTCTCGTTGAATTCAACTGGTTGATAATTCGTTTTTTCTTGTTGAAAATTAGTCTTTTTAGGCTGTAAATTTCTCTGTTCCGTTTTTTGGTTAAAAACTTAATTTTTTCAATTGAAACTTCAACTTTTTAGTTGAAAATTTATGTGCCTTGTGGAAAAGTCGTGTACTTTGTTGAAAAATCGTCTCTTGCTAGAAAATTAATCTTCTTGGTTGAAAGTTCATATTTGTCAATTAAAAATTCAGCTATTTCGTAAAAAATTCAACTTTTTTGTTGAAAGTTTAATTATTTCAGAAACTTAACTATTTTGTCAGACATCTTTTTTGGTTAAAAATTCAACTGTTTTGTTAAAAATTTGTCCTTTTGGATTGAAATTTAATCTTTTATGGTAGAAAAATCATCTTCCTTGGTTGAACATTCATCTCTCTTCGCTGCAAATGAACTTTTTTTTCAAAAGTTCAACTTTCCGGTTTGAAAATTCAACTGTCTGTAAACTACTCTTTGCCACTTTACATTTGAATTTCTCTTTCGTGCTATATTAAAAATCTCTCTATTTTCCTCTATTTTATAAACTATTTAAATTTGAGGTTAGACAGTTCATGGACATCTTCAGGTCCATTATTAAAATTTTCAATTCGCTTTCAAACAAAAATTTATAATTTATAAAAATTCTGAATGTATGATTTTCTCTTTCAATTACAGTTTATTTCACGTTTTTCCAAGACTCGTAACACGAATAAAAAATTTCGTTATCTTCAAAGTGAGAGAGGTACAAAAAGATATATTATTTCGTTTTATGTAGTTCTTCCCTTCCATTATTATCTTTTCCTGCTTCATGTTATTCCTCCTTTATTTGTTAAATAGACTCACTTTTTTATCAATATTACCTGAAGTACGTAGAAATTTTTCAAATAAAATATCTCTCTAAAACTGTTTGTTGAGCGGAACACATTATTTGAAAGATTGTGATGAAAAAAATAAAACGTTTTTTTGTGCAAACATAAATTAGCTTAAACCAACGACAAAAATTTGCTGCACAAATAATAATAAACTTATTTTGTTGTCCGAACCAAATATTTTTCTCAGTATTCGATTTTAATATAAATGGCAAAATTCAGTAGCTAGTTGAGCTTTATAGAACAGAATACTGCTAAAGGGTTAGAGGTTTTGAACCTCTGAGCTCCTATTTGTAAAGCAAAACGTTAGTCATCACAGCCACATTACCACCCGACAATTCTAATTTTCATACAGGGATATAATTACGTATGAAGACACTGAACTCTGATTTTGAAAATTTTAAGAATGAAAATATTTAAATACCAAAAAATCGAATTTTTGGTCATTTTAATTTGAAAGATTGCAATAAAAGCATGCAAGATAAGGTGTAATGAGTCAAGAAAATATAATTAAAATTAATTTTATTACATTATTATGAAAATGGCATCGTAGAGAATACATATATAAGAACAATGTATCCTGAAACTTCAGTTTCAGGTCAGCCCTGAAAAAGTGAACTGCAATGTTCACGAAACGTCGGCAAAAACAACCCGATAAAGCTCTAAATTTTTAATTTATTATAATGAATCATTGTGAAAGCATTATATCTATTATTAAAGAACTCTACGGGGAGAGTTTTCTTACAAAAATTAACACTGCTAGTAAGCTCAGGTCTTCTCCAGCTAAGCTACTGACATCTTTAGGTTTCTTAAAATGGTGTCAGGACCATAACGTCCTCCCAAAATTTTTAAGTTGAAAAACCATTTGGGAACATCTAAGTCAAAATCAACTCTACATAGAACAAGTTTGCTTCTCTTGAAAGAAAGAATACAACATATCAAATTTGCCTTGCACACTACTTCCAGAAAACAATTAAAACTTCACCTTTTTCTATCAAACACTCTCAGATTTGACATTTGGTCTACATCGAACCGCATATAATTGGACCAGTCTCAACGGATTACAGATTTTTGCACTCAAAAATAAGAAACAAAATTTTACAACATACTTCCAGTAAGGCACGCACCACTAACTAACACATTAAAAACATCTCTAACCATCCTCTCGGCAATGAAATGATTTCAGCCTTATCTAAAGGAGATAATTTTGCAGGAGCTCTTACCAAAAGCCCCCCAAAAAAATCATCAGTAATTAGGAATCTACAATATATACCCTTCCAGCCGAAAAAGCAAATGAAATACGGCGTATGACGGCTAACATCTCACGCCAAGTCCAACTTCCCTCCTGAAACTTAACAAAACAAGAAAAAACAGCAATTGAAGAACTCAATGAGAATAATGACATCATAATGTTACCCAAAGACACAGGCAATACAACAGTACAATAGTCAGCAGAACAAAAACTCTTCTGAAAGACTCAAAACTTAACAGCGAAACAATATCTATATTAATACCTACTAATCCCATCTCTCCAAAACTTTACGAAATCCCAAAAATCCACAAAAACGACATCCCACTTAGACCGATCGTCAGCGCAATAAACTCACCAACTTACAACCTATCACGCTTTCTCGCCAAAAAACTGAATCCTTTCACAGGAAACTCTATCACACACGTACAAAACTCTTTTGGCTTCATCCGAAAGATACAACAGATTCACATTCAACTCTAAGACATCCTAGCGAGTTTAGACGTAGTATCTCTCTACGAAAGTACAAATCTCTTATACAATTGATATTATTAAATCCTTTGCAAACTTTCCCTTCAATCTTACACCTTCAATAGAACACTGTCTCACTGATACCATCTTCTCTTTCAATAAACAATTCTACGAACAAACCTCAGGAGCAGCAATGGGATATCTAATCTCACCTGTAATGGCCAACATCTATATGGAAAATCTAGAAACTTAAATCTCTAAAAAATCCAATCTTAAAATGGAATTTTGGTGCCGTTACGTTGCGGACACTTTTGTCATCTGGAGACATGGACTAGATGAACTACACAAGTTCTTTGATTTTATCAATAATTAAACCCTGACATCCAGTTCGCCATGGAAATTGAACAAAACGGAAAATTACCTTTCTTGGACGTAATAAATTACAAAAAATCTGATGCCACATTAGGACATGAATTTTACAGAAAACCTACCCATACAAACAGATACCTACATGCCTCCTCCCACCACCCATATTAAAGGCAATCGGTTATCAACTTCCTTGTATACAGACCTGTCTCCATAACAGATGAAGATATCTTGCAAAAGGCACTACAAAATATTCAACAATTCCCAATACAAAACGATTACACAAACAAACAAATTGATAAAGAAATAAGAAAAATACATCCAAACCATATTTAAACCACCTGCGAAAATAGGTCAACTTATAAACAACCTCAAAGATAGGAATGCACCTCTCAGTGATCCAGGAGTATATAAAATCCCTTGTTCTTGTGGCAAAGTCTATATTGGAGAGACTGGGAGGACGGTGAGCCAAAGTGTGAAGGAACATGAGAGTAAAGTCAGGCTAAAATATTTTATGCAATCAGCGTTAGCGGAGCATCATATCGACACAGGGTATAGCATTTTATTTGACAAAACAATCGTCATCGCAAAAACGTACAATATTTTCCCAAGAAAACATAGAGAAGTAATTGAAATTTTAAAACACCCTAATAACATCAATAGAGACAATGGATATAGTACCAATCCGATTTGGCTTTCCGTCCTTCCAGGTTTTTTCAAAAAGACTTCATTGGTCAATCAAGTTTGACTAGTCCCCAACATTGGGCACTCTGGCCAATCACAGGTATCGTAGGGAATACATATATGAGAACAGCATAACCAGAAATTTCAGTTCCAGGTCAACCCTGAAGAAGTAAACTGCAATGTTCACAAAACGTCGGCAATATTCGTAGTTTCGTATACGATTAGAACCCGCAATAGCTTCAAATTTCAAATTTATTATAATTTAATGACTATTACGATTACTGGGACTCTCACGATTACTGGGACATTTACCTTGCCTTCAACTAATCTACACAGAAAAAACAAAGTGAATTTAACGCTAATTTCCGGGTACCATTTCCCTGCAACAAAAATTAGTTTGGGTAGTGTGAATAGTACCATTACATAAGGTATCGTTGCCCTCGGACTTGGCGTACGAAATGTCAAATGCTGCCAATTGATTTTACAGTTTTGCGGCAAAAACAGTAGACGATAGTTTCGTACCCCAACTCTGAGCGAGATGCAACCCCATCTTGAAATAAAGGGCAACAAAAATTTATCTCAGAGTTCTTACTCTGCATGAAATTACAAAAAGTGTCTTGTAAACATTTAAAAATTGACAAAATGGCGGTGCTTCCTCTGAAAATCAATAATTCAATTTTTTTTTAATATTCGAAATACAAAAAAAGTTCACAGCGCAAAGTTGTTCCACTTTAAATACTTTACAAAAAGTTCCTTTTTACCTTTCAATATTTCACATGATTTTCCATTGATATAGTATCAATAAAAATAGACGCTTCAATCTTTTATGACTTCTATTGTGCAAAATTTTCGAAATTTATTATTTGTTGAATAACGAAATTTTTTTATTTACCTGTCTTGGATATTGTTTTCCTTCGAAATGGTCGAGATACAAACATTGGTATTGTACTTTATCACATAATATTGCCATTTAAAGCATAACATCAACTTGATTTATATGAAAAATTCGATTTGAACTATTTTAATTGTTAACACTCTCATATTTAATATTTTGCTTTAAATTGCAGCATTAGAAGAAAAAAACAATACCAATGTATGTATGTTGAACGTTTCATAGAAAAACGATACCCAATACGTATATTAAAGATTACATGAATACAATAATAAAAAACATGCGTTATTTTTAAAAATAATAATTTTTCAGAATTTTTTAATAATAAAATGTCAAATGATAAGAATATCTATATCTATGAATTTGATAATAGGAAAATCGTGAAAAACAATACCTCAAACGTATTGATGAAGAGACAGAAAGAAATACTGTGTTTTCGCAAAAACTGTCGCAGGAAAGTGCAAAAAGGGAATTGCGGAATAATGGCCTCAATTATTCCTTTTTTCTTTTTTTTCATAAAGATAATAATGAATAAATAAATTACAACTTTAATTGTATTCTCACATTAATTTGTAATTGTTTAAACAATTTTATTAGAATATCCCGAATTCTATACATGTTTTTAATGAACTTGGAGAGCGTATATTTTAATTTTAATTATATGTTTATTGTTTAAATAATTTATTTTTGCCTGAATCATACTTTTCATCAGCAGTTCTTCGGACATCACAGAAGGGGTGGAGGAGGGTTGAAATATAAAATTGATGAAGGAGTTGTTTTATTTTGTTAAGAAAAATGAATTTTATGGTTTAAGATCTTGGATCTCAACATTTGGGACAATATTTATTTTTAAAAACTTGAACTATGAAACTTTTTAGGGCTTCATATCTATATTTTCTGTCCTAAGTTTTAAAATCCTATATCATAAACGGTAAAGTCCATTACACTCAGTGTTTTAAAGAAGCTTCCAGTTGTGAGTGAGGCGGCTCTTCATATCAAATAAAGAAATAAGAACAAAACACGTATTTACTTTTTTAGGGAACCTTAGGAAATTAAGGGGAGTCGTAACAAAAATTTCGAACTTTTGGTTCTTCGAGTCATCCTAGCCTGCACTAGGGTGCTTTGAATTTGTACTTGTTGAAAAGCCTTTAGGACGTTAATTAGGTCGTGAGAATATACCTATTCCGTACTTTTCCTTCCCTACTGCCCCCGATTCCGCCTTCTTTCCATCCCTTTACTTCTCCTACTTCCCCTCCCTTATTCTACTATATCTCCCCTCACGACACCTTTTAATTTCCATGCCTTCCAATACTTCTCCCACCGTTAATTTTCCAGTCTCCTTTCCCCTAATGCCCGCCCCTTACTTTCCATATCCACGTCAACCCTACTTCTCCTTTATTTACTTCTCTTACTTCCTCTCTCACCACTTCCCCTTCTTTGCATCCTTCTTCTATTATCCCTCCTCTTACTTATTTCAATACCTATCCCATCCCATACTTATTCCTCTGATACTTGCCCCTCCTTACTTCCCTTAATTTCCTCCCCTCACTTCCGCTTTTTTCTCTACCTTCTACTATTCCTTCTCATGCTTACCTCTTCAATTCCCATGCCTTCCCCTACTTTTCCCTCCTGTTATTCCCTTCTCCTTACTTCCCCTAATTTCTCTACCCTCACTTCCTCTAATTCACCTTGCATCACTTACCCTCCCAGGTTGAAAAAGTGCGACGGACGGACACTCGCCCTAAATTATAAGAGTTTCCGCTTGGGCTAAGAAACCCTTAAAAGGTCCCTATAAAACAGAAATGAAATTTACAAAAACGTCTTTGCTTTTTATGGTAAGTACCTATTGAACTTCATGGAGCTTACGGGACCTCTAAATTTCATTTTTTTCCAACAAAAAAATTACGCATTTCTTTGTGAATTTGAATAAATTAAAGGGGGGATATAACTATTATTTAAAGAGATGAAGGGAAGTAAAAGTACAGAGTTTGTTAGCATGAGAAACAGCAAAGGTGAAATGCTATATGGTATAGACGGGATAGTAGACGCTTTAAAAGATTCTTTTAGAGAACTATTAGGAGGTGAAGATATAGGGCAACAAAACTACGACATTGAACATAATGCATTAGAGAACCCAATTGAAAAAGTCAGTGTCACTGAGGTCAGAGATATAATTAAGAACTTGAAAAACGGTAAGGCTGCTGGTATAGACAGTATTAGCGCTGAAATGCTTAAATACGGTGGCGAGTACATACCTCACAGGTTGTGCGAATTGATAAATTTATGTCTCGAGACAGGAGAAGTCCCAGACGATTGGAGAAAGGCGATTATTGTACCAATATGTAAAAAGGGAGATAAAAGCAACTGCAGTAATTACAGAGGTATCAGCCTACTAAGTACCGTAAGTAAAATATACTCAAAAATACTTATTCGTAGGGTAATGGAAATTACAGAAGAGAAGATATGGGAAGTCCAAAGTGGATTTATGCCAGGAAGATCATGTACAGATCAGATATTTAGCCTAAGACAGATCACAGAAAAAAGCTTGAGAGTAGGAAAGAAAGTTTTCTGTGCATTTATTGACCTACAAAAAGCATTCGACATGGTTAATAGAAGTAAACTTTGGGAAGTCCTTAAAGAGTATGGAGTGAATGGAGGGCTCCTACGAGCAATAAAAACAATATATACGGGTAGTAAAGCAAGTGTAAGTGTAAATGGGAAACTGAGTGACTGGTTCGATATTATACAAGGCGTGAAACAAGGATGCGTTATGTCCTCGTGGCTATTTATCATATTCATGGATAAGTGTCTAAGAACTGCCCTCTTCGACGAAAAAGGTATAGATCTCGAAACCGTCAAAGTACGTGGGTTGGCTTTCGCAGATGACAAGATTGTTATGGCAGAATCAGTCGAAGACGTGCAAAGAATGTTGAATAAACTTAACACAAGCATGAAGAACATGGACCTCAAAATTAACGTGAATAAAACGAAAGTCATGGTTTTTGAGGGAAAAAGTGAGAAAACAATATGCAACATTGTCCTAAATGATGTGAGATTAGAACAAGTTGACAAGTACGTATATCTAGGTAGTCTATTCACTAGCAACGGAAAAATAGATGGGGAATTAGATAGGCGCATAAATAAGGGTAAGCAGGTTATCGGTAGAGCAGGGTCCATCCTCACAAATAAAAACATATCAAAAAAAGCTAAAATGGACATACGTAATTCCATATTCGTACCAACTGTACTGTACGGTAGCGAGGCATGGACCTGTCAAGAAAAGGACAGGAGTAAAATCAACGCGATCGGCATGAAACCTCTGCGCATAATATGCGGAAAAACACTGATGGACAAAGTCCGAAACGAGATAATCCTCCAAGAATGTGGTACAGGAGAGACGCTAGTTGACATATGGGAAAGAAATCAGTTAAGATGGTTCGGACATCTTGAAAGAATGAAAGATGAACGACGGACGAAGCAAGTATATAAAGGTACAGTAAATGGCAGAATGCCCAGAGGTAGACCGCCGAAAGAATGGTTAGAATCTGTAAATGAGACATTAATCCGAAGAGACATAAGAAGTCATAGGAACAGAAGAGCTTGCATGAAGAAATGCATGGACGTAAAGGAAGCTAGAGTAGTATGCCAGGACAGAAATGTGTGGCGACAAATAGTTTATAAACAGAGTGACAATAGAGTGAATGATGCCTGAAACAAAGACCTTGGATACTAATGGGCCCAAGTGGGGAACCATACATAACAATTTTGTGAGGCTCCTCACTTGGGGTGATCGCTAGAGAGATTGATCAGCAACCTGGGTCGGAGCAGTGTTGCGGAGTGAACGTGTTATTTGAATAAATAACACGAAAACTCCAGATCAATCTAAAATATCTATACCATAACACATATACCTATATACCTATCTACCTAATACCATATAACGACCTACTTTACACCTATATACTTATCCCACTACTTTCCAACCGAGTAAGTCACGCCTACCCCGAAACGGAAATGGCCTAATCGTATAATAATAATAATAATATGCACCAAACTTCAAAGTGGAAAAAATTTGGACCACCCGAATGTGCATCCTAGCCCAATATAAAATTCTCGTAGTAAAAATCCCTTGTTTCAAAAATCATGAGAACCGAGTTGAAAATAAAAATTTTTTTTCTCGTTTATGGTTTCAAATGTGTGTGGTGATGCAGATCCAGTTGCGTTACATTAAGGCTTTTCATTGCCTTTCATTTAATAAAGTATGGTTTTATCGGGCTATACAGGTAGGGGGTAGTAGGGGATTCGGCGGTAGTAGGGGACTCGCGAGTAGTAGGGATAGTAGCTAGAAACTTACTTTATGAACATGTAGACTCCAGTGGTCTCCATAGACCTGGCAACGGCTTTCCAGCTGGCAATGATGGTGTATTTCTGACGTGCCGTGAGCGGAAGTCGCGGATCCGTGGCTGCCGGGGGTGGCGGGCTCTCACGTCCGGTTTGATTCTGAGATGTCGAGGACGCGAGCTTGCTAAGCTCGCAACCCATTGTGAATTTATGCTCCCTTCCCTTAATTCCCTAGCTCTCACACTTTCACCACCGATTTTCTATACCAAAGTCCTCCACCAACTTCACATGGCAAAGAATTTTTCTACGGCACTTAAAATTCAGTCTTCATCCACTATTTTCTTCTCACCTACCCCATCGTCCCAAAGAGGTTTGAACACGACGTGCCTTTTTTCGCTTTGACGTCATATTTTTACTTTATTTTAAGATCACGCACTTCACTGGAATGTTATAGACTTTTTTTTCAATTTCAGAATGTGTAAAGTTCTTCTACGGAGAAGAGTATCGTACACATTTCGTGTATTGGTTTAATTAATTCTCGAAGCTGCAGACTCGCATGAACTTCCGGAGTGATGCGGGATTCCGGAACTTCAGGTTATTGGATTTGCTGCGATGTCTTCATTTTCTAAACAGATTTGTGGAAGTTTAATAAAATTGAGAAATATAGAAAATTTCATATTAAAAAAGGGAAGGTTTTAATACCAAAGGAATAATTCATTCTTGTCAGAAATATATTCAAAGTTTTGTATAATTTGACAAGGTGAGAGTTCGGAGCACACTTTTTAGAAGTTGGTACTTCAGAGATTTCCAATGCCGGTTTATGAAAACCCTTCTTCAAACCTTTGCATATATTTTTGTATTTATTTTCTAATAAATCTGATCAAACTATGCTACTTATTATGTTAATTAATGAAAATTTTTGATTCAATATTAATTATTCATTTTATAAGCACATTATATAAACAAATATCCGGTAGAGACGTGTAATGGCTATACAAATTTCTCTTTCATTCATTCGTATAATTTGCTTTAAAAATCAAAAAATAATATCTAATGCCACATTTCAATTTTTCATTATACGAAATATTATTGGCCAAAGAAAAAAAATTTGAGGAGAGGAAAAAAACGTTCTCAAAATTCGAATTATTATAAAAAAAAAATAATGAAAAAATGCATTCGAGATTTCATAGAGCTCTATAGACCTAGAAAAAAGGCTGGAAAAAATCAAAAATCGTCTTCTGCCATAACCATGTGAGTGCAATGAAATGTCTTTCTTTTGTTTGAATTATTTTTTCAAATTCTAATTAATATAAAATATGTCAGTAAAACACTAGAAACATGTTACAAGACCAATAGAAGGTTCTCAAGTGAAACATGACAATTTTTTCAATTTTTCAAAACTTTCGAAGAAATTATTCTGTCATGTAATATTAAGAAGACTAATTAGCGTAAAAAATAACAGGCGTTTTTTTAAGCATTACTTTTTTAATAGCTCAAACAATTTTTGTAAAATGCGAGATACAAAAAAAAAATGATAGGGCTATTTGATTCATCTAAACAAGTTTTTGAAATCAATTTGTTTTGCCATTTTTTTTAACTTAATTGTTGACGTATTATAGGTAAACAATTACACATGGTTATGTCATGTATTTCCATTTTCCTTTAAATGTCCAAGTTCGTAATTTTTTCTCATCATTCTTATAAAATCCTCAAGTAATATCTAGCGAGACATTTTTATTACTAACTTCCACACTGGGAATTTGTTCAAAAAATTAAAAATGATATCGAAAGATGAATTTTCATCGCTAGAGTGTGTGTTTTTAAAAAATAAAATTTGTTTTTAAACTTAACTAAGAATATCGGATAACAAATTTTTATAGTGAAGTATCACTTGGTGGATGAAAACAAGTAATTTCAAGGCAGAAATACAAATTTATTTTCATTTGAATACATCCGCTTTAAATAAAAGTAATACAGAACGCTAGCATAAGTGACAAAAATTAAATTTCAAATTAAAAACAGCCCAGTACTGAGAAGTTTAATTTTTTCAAACTATCCTAACATTTTTTTGCGCATGAACAGATTTTAAATTTAGCCGAAAAATGGAGGCTTTCAGTAAATAAAATGGCCAGACCCGGCGCAAAATCAATACAAAAAAATTTATCATTTCCAGAGTTTTACCAAATTCGATATTATTAACTTTTATTGTAATCTACATATTATGCCAATATTTCAAATTATTGTCAATTTTTCTGGGACGAAATGTCATTTTAATAAACTTTATATAATTAAAGTAATCTTTATAAGCCTTATCTATCTTACTATCTTAAAATTAATTGCGAATCTAGAAATTTAAAGGAAATGTTGAATTACAAATTATTTTCGTTTTTTGAGATTTAGAAAAAATGAGATTCTGGCCTAGACAATCTGCAATTATTGAAATCTTGCAAGATTTTGACAAATTTAGTATATTGTGTAAAATACGAGAAAAAAATATATTATTAGCAATTTTTGCAAAATTCTGAAAATTACAAATTTTTCAAACTCATTTTCGCTATGCCGAGAAATTACTTCTGTAAGTTATGTATTTTAAATCTCATGTTTTCATTTCCCACTTTTCGCCCCCAGGCATTTGCCTATCTTTGCCTAATTGGTAAACCGGCACTAGACTTTTCCACGTAGAATTTCCTTTTGATTTTGAAATTTAATTGCTATTCCAGTTATAAATTAATTATGATTTTATCATTCCAAGGTCCTACATAAAAATTGGTCAATTCCTCTTTTAAAAAGTGTATTCATAATTAGATAGTTACAGAGCCTATATGATGTTCATATTCTCTTCAGTTTCTGATGTTTGATTTTATTTAAATTTTAGTGTCTGAATGTTTCCAAAGTTTCCATTTTTAGCATGCTGTATTACGTGATCCTTAAGGCAGTGAGAAAATTAATGTGTATTTTTATTTATTGAAAAATAATAATAAATCGCAGTTCTGTGACTACAACTGATAGTACCAGACGTCGACAAAAAAATGTATTCAATCCGAACAAAAAAAATACCCCTAGGTGTAAAAAACTACCCTTTCTAGAAGTAGAAATATCAATTTATTTTGGAAATTTAATTTTCAATTCTTTGTATATTTTGTATTTCTTGCTGAGCACTTATTAATTTCATGGAAAGCAATGTTAAGGAATACTTTTAATCATTTTTTGGCGCATTTAATTTCTTTCAAAATGAAAATGTAAATGTCCATGGTTTTTTGTTTGTTTTATTTTCGCAAATATTAACACATTTTTGAAATTTTGCGATTTTTTTGCACCGAGTTTGACCCTAGGGCAGAATATAGGGAATAGATTCTATGAATATTTTCACAATTTTGGAAAATATTATAGAGACTCGCATTTATAATAGGCCTAAGAGTTTCAAAAATGTTAATTATTTCCAAATTTATTACAATTTTCCAAAACCATTGAATTTTTACGTTTTTTTTTAATATCTACTTATAAAATTCACATTTTGCCTTCAGCTTGGTCTCATTAGACGCAGAATTTTATTACCTTTCGCGGTACTCATATTACGATAAAAAAACCAGGCGTGCAGATAATTTTCGCCAGTCGTAAATCACTAACCATTAATCAATAATTGAACATAAAAGTGCTAAGACTTGTAATTTTCCAATACTGAAGAACATTATGTTGTAATAAGTTATACCAGTTTTTTTCGATTTCGTCAATAAAAAGTTGATTTCCAAATTACACACAAGAAAAAATTTCACACATTTGAAAAGTAATGTTGAGTTTCCGAATTTATGAACGAAATTAAACTGAATGTGCTCACAGTTCCGATTTATAAGATCCATTTTTGGAAATTTAATATTAATGGCAAATAACAGGCACGAATAACGTTTTGTCCTTCTTTTTGGTATATCAATTATAATGTTATTCCATTGAAAATAATTAATTTGTGTTTAAATGTCACATAGTAATTGATTAAACTGAACGGAAACTTAATCAAGTAGCATTATAATACCCAGAGCTAATGATATTTTTTAATCTTCCTCTTTAATTGAATAAGGGCTAGTAGGAATGAATATTTTATTATATTAATGAATCGTTTATGTTGAAGTACGAAATTCTTTCTCCATACATTTATCATTTGCATTCAATGGTCATAAAATGACACCTAAATTGTGTTTGTTATGAGAATAACAAATTGAGTATACGATAACATTTTCCACAAGAGAGTATTAAAACGGGTCGATTTCTGACCTCCTTTATGGCATGAATGTTTGTGTAAAATTTATGTGTAGTTTCATCGAACTTTCAATAATCATCATTTATAGGCCAAAGCCTATATAAACGTGTTTGGATTAAAAAGTCGTGTGACTTATGAGAAGGGAAAATAAATTATTCAAAATTAAAGTCGCACTAGATGGGGTGCATTTTTTAGCCTTTGAGCTGCCTTGACTCTCAAACTAATATTCTAATATATTCCCAACACTAATACAAATATAATTCTTAATACTCTATGGTTCTAGTTATGTAGTTCTTAAGATCTTATTTTTGATGTAATTTAAACTAATTTAATTAGATGTTGAATTTTTCGGTATACTGGTCCATATCTAAATAGTTTGCTTGTTACCTTGTTTTACCTTCTCTCAACCTTGTTGTATGATTATCTGATGCTAATTGATGTTGACCAGGTAATAATTATATTGTAAGCTGTTGAATTTTGTTGGTACATATGGACCATTATATTAAGAGAATTCAACATCTTTGAATTCAATTCTTACCTGGTCAACATCCATTAGCATCAGCTAATCATACAACAAGGTTGAGACAAGGTGAAACAATGTAAAAAATAAACTATTTAGATATGGATCAGTTTGCTGATAAAATTCAGCATTTTATTCAATTCTCACCTGGTCCACATCAATCAACATCAGATAAACTAATTTAATATTCATTATAAGAATTTTGTTAGAGATAAATCAGATAAATTTTTACTTTTTGCCGGATTTACATTTGTATGTGGGACGCAATATGCGTAGGTGATAAATTTGTCCATTTATGAGATTTATAACCATACAATAAAGTTCGGAGTTTTCCATTTCTTTATTTTCTAGAGTAAAATCTGCCATGTATATTTGCACATCATTTCTTACTATGACAGTATCTCGAACATGAAAACATATTTGCTGTCACAATATTTCATCCCACACGATGTTTGCAAAAGTTCAGAATTCTATAGGTAATATAATACTAATTTCGAAATGCATCATGATTATATGCAAACTGAATTTCGTTTATTTATGCATTCATGATATTATATGTATTATTTTGACGATCCTATTTTGTTTATTTCCATAACAAAGCTTTTTTTTGACACGCAGAAACATCAATTTTACAGCACCATTTACAATCTTTAATCTCAAATAGGGTCAGATATTATCCCCACAGCTTCAGCGAACTCGTAAAAATCGATTCATGCATATAAATTTGAATCGGTAGATATTTATTGCTAATATAAACATATTTATGAAGATCGACTCCCACATATAAATTTAAAACAGAAGAGTCTTATTTTTTATATAAAAAAATCATACTCCAGAAAACTGCGTTATATTTTTTGTGAACTTAGTATTGTTGAAACACTATTCTCAGTGAAAGCATTTGCAAACTCATTAAATTTTATTTTGCAAAAGAACCAAACATTTTATTAAAAGTGAATTCTGTAAAACAGGATCTGTCACGAAGGGTAAGTTTGTTATAAAACAAAAGCTCTTTCAGTATGAATTTATATATAATGCTACAATATTTTCAACTACATATTTCAATAATTTTTGAAAAACTTAT
>CAKNXH010000033.1:1881884-1927438 GCA_932178445.1 Andricus quercusramuli | reverse complement strand
TATTCTCACATCTCATGCGCTCGATCACTCTTTGACGCGATGTTTGAATGTTCGTATTTTTTTAACGATTCATTATATTGAAGTAATACTTTCTAGAAAACTTCACTAAACCCTAATGAACATTTCTTCCGCTTCAAGTTTGGGCTTACTCAAAATTCCCTCGATAAACGAAGCGTTTGAAAGTTCCGTAAAATTATTTTGATACTGCTTGACAAAAAAATTAACAGCTTTTTTTGGTAACAAACTAAAGAAGTTTAAATAAGCATATCATCTTTAAAACAGTTTGAAGCATAACTCCTCTAATTTTCATCTGAAAATATGCAAAAGTTTCTCTTTTAGAGCGAGTTGAAGTCAAAATATTTATTAAATTTTGTTTTTCACAAAATCCAGTTTTTTCACTTTCTTTCAGAAACAGTAAAATATACAACTTTTTCATAAGAGGAAAAAGGATGCGCCATGGAATTTTCTACAAAGTCATATGTTTCAAAAATTTAATTTTTGAAATCGATTTTAAAGACAACAGGAGCCAACCGGAACGGCCATGTGAATTTTATATGCCCTTACACTATCCAGCGGCTCAATTGAAAAGTCTGACTTATTGCTTCTTCTCCGTTAAATGAAAAGCAAAATACTTTTCAGGAAAACTTTACTTGTAGTTGATGTTTATTTGTGATGAATATTTACAGCTTATTCTCCATCATCTACTTCTTTGTTTTTCTTTTTCATTAATTGAGTTGTACTCTCTCCTCCCTCTTCTTCTTCATTTCTTTATACCCAATGCGGTTGGTGATTGGCGGAAGATAAAATTAGTGACAATTTTTCAGTTTCTTACATAAAATACCTAATCTACTTTTTTCTATATTGAAACTAGTGATGTTACAAACCTAAATCGAAGGCACGAATCTTCAATGCTTTTATCGTATAGACAAATAAATTATCTATCGAATTTTTTGCGTTCATATTTAAAATCTCCACCAATGATTTCTCATTTTTTTGTTTGGATTCTAGTACCATTATACGCCGGACATTCCCTAATAAAATGCTCTAACGTATCTATTTTTTACAAGTTGCAAATCTGAAACAAACTTTCGCAATCATATAAATATTTTTTTACACTCCAGAAAATTCTCGGGATTTCAGAACCACTCAAACGTAGCAGTTGATTTCTTCCAACGAATATTCGTTAGACGAGACATGCTCTTAGAAGTGCAAGAATATGTTGAAATGTTTGCTGCTATTGAATCATCGTTTTTAATTTTTTCTTGCAATTTTGACATTATCTCCCCCAATTGCTGTTTGACAACTTCCGGACATTGCTTTATGAATATATGCTTAAAGCCTAGGTTCTTCAGTATATGTTCAATTTGAGTTGCCCAGTTATACTTTATCTTATTTGATTTTGATTAATTTAGTTGAATTAGTTCATTGTAGCAGCTCTTAACTAACCTTCCATCAGGCATCTCTAGAATTTTGACCCACCATCTAATTCCCCTTGCCACACATTCATATTCCAATTTAAAACTGATTTAAAGTATTTCATTTGGGTAGATTCAATTTCATTGAAATATCTTACAGATCAATTTTCAGCTGCATATAATAAAGTCCTTAAGGTAACCGAGTTAAAAAGATGGTTTGCCGCTATCAATGATCTTCGTTTTACTTTAGAAAGAGTTCGTCGAGTTTTTTTACAGAGAATCAATGAGTGACCCACCTGGCAGTATTCGTCCTCCTCTCGATCATTCTCTAATTTCATACATTGTGGTATTCTAATATTTCCGTGTAAATTCCTCTGCAAGTTTTTAGATTGACAGTGAGGTAGTCGCTTCGCATACAGAACCACGAATGAATTTCAGAGTGGCGTCCCTGTTCTCCCTCCCATAAAAATTGGAGCGCCACTCGAGTACGAGCGTAGAACTACAGAGTGAGAGGACGAGCAAAGGACAAGGAAAATCGCCAGGTTCGGTAACCCGCAGCGTGGTGGCGCATAGCCGGGGTGCGTTCTGTACCACGCAGAACTTCGAGGTCTCCCGCTACTCGATCGTCCAGGGGTGGCTGTCTCGGCTTACCGTGCAGACTCTCTGCGCCAGCTTGCTCCTAGTTTTTCCGAGCGCTCTCGTACGTGCGGAAATCCCGTCCACTACGCATGCACCAGGAAAATCTCCTCTTCTCAGCCCCTGGCGACAGCATACCTCCATTGCAGGCTCTACAAGGATGCACGAACCCTTTCCCTAGCTGCTTGTGGGAACAACAGTGACACCACCAAAATACCAAAAAGTTGTAGATGGGGCATAGGTCAATCGGTTGGCAAGTAATGCCGATCATCCTAGAGTTCGAGGTGCTGAAAATAATTTAGATGGAAACACGATGACGAACTGGCGAAACGCCCACATCGAGTGGACGGATCAACTCAGGGATGAATTGCTAGACTGCTATGATGATAGCATTATCCCTTGTCGCGGAGGCTTCACGACGCGTATGCACATTCTGTGGCGCCAGAAACACCCAGAGCTTCACCACTTTTCACATCAGTCATTGCGAAATCAAGCCGATTACCTCCGGAAAAATGCATATGTACGTGGAGCACTTTTCAACCACTGCTTGATCAAGCTGCAGACGAAGATGAGAAAGAGAAATCAGAACCAACCGCGGAAAGCAGGCACCTTCTGAGAGACGATCGCGATTTCAGGACAAGGAGAAACATTCACGTCCAAGTTCCTCCTAAGCCCCAAGATCTGGCTGAAATGGATGCCTCCCTCCGTGGAGATATTTCGCAAGAGTTCGAACTCTGGACTAGCTCAGTTTATGCTGGTGCGAGAGCTTTGGCTGATTCGAATTAAAGGCGGAAACCGACGATGGATTAAACGGCCAAGAGACGCTTGCATGAACTGAATAAGAAGATTGGCTGGGCCAGACAGAATGCACCTTGTGTTCAATGTGTGATTGACTACATAACATCTAGAAGACCGTTCACGGAAAGGTTCCGAAAATTCGCCCAAGAACTAAGAATCTTGAATCACACACTGAACAAGTTATCTGGCGCAAAAAGGAGAATACAGAAGAGGGAGATATGGATCAGGGAGAATCAACAGTTTCTTGCTGACCCATCGTGCCTCTTCAACAATTTTCCTGTTTTTGTGAAGAATTCACCCAAGCCCGAGGAGGCAGAGACTTTTTGGAGAGAGGCATACAAGATACCGAAAACACTAAAGTTGGAAGGTGAAAGAAGCACTAAGAGGCACGAAGAACTTTTCCGCTGCTGGATCAGATTGTATCAAGAACTTCTGGTGGAAACATTGGAGAAAAAACAACATTTGGCCCGCATAGTCACCTCATATTCAAATTCGGAGACGCCCATTCCGCAGTGGCTGATGTTAGGAAGCACTATACTCTTGCCGAAAAAAAAGTGTAGCACGCTGTCGAGAGAACCTGCTAATTGACAGGTGTGTCTGTAAGGATGCTGCAGCCCATCAGCGTGTCCTGTCAATGGCCTGGATTGACTATCGAAAAGCTTTCAATTCAACCTCTCACAGACTTAGCATTTGTCTTTCGGAAAGCTTGAAGGTACATCTACACATAGTGAGATGCATAGAGAGATTGATGCCTCTTTGGAAAACTAGATTTACTATCACATCTAAAAATTATCGTCTGACAACGAACAAGGTCACCTTCCAGAGGGATCACTTCTGCATCACACTTCTGCCTCTATCTCTCGCACTACGAAATTCTCCTGGATACCTCTGTGGCCACACCAATTAGCGCGATCATGAGGTCACTCATATATTTTATATGGATGACCTGAAGATATATGCCTCTGGTAGAAGATAACTTTAAACTGCTATAAATATCATCAAGAACTACACGGGAGAGATTGGGATGAACTCTGGTATGGCAAGTGTGCCAAAATTAATTTGAAGAAAGGGAAGATTACTGGCGTTCCCAAGGACCCCAAGCTTGTGAAATATGGGTGTTTGAGACATATTTATACTGGAGAGACCTATACATACCTGGGCGTGCCTCAAAGCTGCATTCCGGACGTAACGTCAGTGAAAGAGTCTTTTCGAGGCAGATACAAGAATCTTCTTCGACAGATTTGGTCTTCCAATCTGTCGGCGTTGAACAAGGTATCTGCGACTAACATGCTTGCCGTAGCTGTTCTTCTCTACTCGTTTTAGGTTGTTCAATGGACGAAGAACGAGCTTAAGGTCCTTGATGTCACCATACGTAATATCATGCATATGCATAGAAACTTGTATATCAGTTCGTCAGTTCTGCGATTATACATTTCAAGCCGTCAAGGTAGACGCGGAGTTTCGAATCTCCAATGTCTTCATAACCAAATTGTCTTAAGTACAGCTTACATCATTGCAAATGGCAGAGATTCTCTTCTGAAAAGGGTCAGGAACCACGAGATGATTGGCGAAGGAGCGTTTTTTACAAAGCCGCGGAACAAGTGGCCGAGACCCTTGGCCTGAATTTTAAAATCAGAAGTGAGGAAAGTACATTACTTCATCTAGATGCTTCACTTCTGAAAGCCGAAGTGAAGAAAGCAGAGGTTGGCCAATTTCACCAACAGCTACTCGACGAGAAAATGTACGGAAACTTTCACAGAAATGTAGAAAAACAGTCCTTGTCGAAGGAGCAAACTTTTGCTTCTCTCAGATCATCAGGGCTCAATTCAGGTACAGAATCTTATACCTTCGCATGTCAGGAGGGTGTCATTTCCACCCTTGCATATCGTCACCGCATTCTATGTCAAGATGTTCACAGTGATAGGTACAGAGCATGTCATGCAAACGTTAAGTACCTAGAACACATACTATCAGGGTGTCCGACCCACGTAGGAACGACGTATATCTATAGACATAATGCGGCCCTAAGAGTACTTTATTACCACCTTTGTCGCTCTTACGGTGTTGGTCGCGATTCTGCCCTGCCGAACGCTCTGAGGGAGATAGAGTCAATTGTCCAAAACGAGAAGTGCCAAATTTTCTGGAATTACAATTTCAGGACAGCAGTCTCCGTTGCACCCTCGAGGCCTGACATCGTTCTCCAAGACTTCGAGAACCCAAATATGAGTGATTGTCCTTGAGATAGGTGCTCTTGGAGATGCGAAGCTATCACTGGTTCGTAACCTGAAAGCCATACCCGTGTGCCAAAAATATGCTAAGGCAATTGCGAGATGGATGCAGAAAGTTGTCATCCTTGGGCCGCTTCGTGTCCTCAAGACACACGAGGGCTTAGCTGGCCTGTCGTTGTGATTTCATCATGCCCTGTGACCATCCATCTCACAGTTGTGAGACGTGCCTATAAATATGATTTACCGCGGTGTTACTGGGAGCTGGTGTCTTTTTTCTTTAGATGACAGTTACTCTCAGGAGAACCCTGCGGTGGTTGTTTAACCTTTTTTTTTTTAATTGTATATATATATATATATATATATATATATATATATATATATTATCCTTATCATTATTCATCTTGGAGCGTTCTGGTGGATGAGCAAAATAATTATTTTTTGAGAAAATTTGGCAGTCGGAACTACGGTGAAGCCTAATGCGACAATTTTGAATATAATTCTTGGAAACGTGGAACTTTCCATAGCGCATGAAACGTAGTTTCAATAATCATAGTTATTTCGGGTAAATCCTTGTATTTGGCTGCATCACTGGGTTTGATGATATAATATCCAATAATGTCCACCAAATTCCAATGTTAATTAGATGTCACGGTTGTCTATATTTTCAGCATTGTGTTTGGAAAGCAAATTTTAGGAAATGATGTTGCTTGAGTTTTTGGCTGAATGGAAATATACGCGGTTAAAAAGATTTGTTTTGTGAGAACCAATTAGAGACTTATCAGATCTTAGGAAAATAGCCTGTCTTTCAGGTGCATCAATATTTGCAACTACGTATAACGTTTGAGACCTTGCGTCAGTGATATACTCTTCAAGTCCTGCAGTTTCTTCACATAAACTACTTTCCCATTTCCGAGGGGCTATTCACTCGGAATTCAAGACTGAAATCAGCGAATTAAAGAGTGAACTCACTGAGTTCAAAACTGAAATCACTCGCACTCACTGAGCAGTCAGGAAAATACGTCGCCATGGCAACCCATACGTCGCCTTCTTTCTCATGCATAGAACGGAGACGCATGATGAGGTCCTCGCTCAATTAAAGAATGAGCTCTCTGAATTCGGAAGCGGAAATCAGTGGAGATCGGGTGAAATCACTGAACTCAGCGTCTTCTGATTTCAGAGTGAATCGCCCCTCGCCCATTCCAACCTCCATCAGTGCCACCATTTTTTATGAAGTCCGTAATGCCACTCAGTCTTTTATCTGGATATTGATATTTTGCAGCATTTCCTGCAGCATATCCTGCGAAAGATGCTTGGAGAAAATTGTGAATAATATTTCACATTCTAACATCATAATATTATAACTATAGTTACTGCGTTTCACGAAAAACAAACCTTTTTCTCGAGTTTTTCTGTGCCGTATTAAGACGCCTGTTCTACACCTGCACTTAACGATCAATTCCGGCTCTCTTTCGCTCAAATGACAACTCACCCGTCTTCGCAGTTAACGCTGTTTCCCAAACATTATGCAATAATTATTTCTGAAAATATTAACAATTTCAAGAAATTATTTCAATAGTCAGGTGTATCTTTTATTCACAATTCCAACAGCGTGAATAACTTATTTTTCGATTTTTGCAGTTAACGGTGTTTTTCCAAATCATGTCAGTATATATCGTAATTCAAAAAAAAGATGCGCTTTTCATATAGAATATGTTTTTCTATTGAGCAACCTATTTTCCAGAGAATTGCGTCAACTCAGACAATTTAGGTGTACCATACACCAAATTTTTTTATGGATGTCATTTATGAAAAAAAATGAAGATAATTATTTTTCGAAGTAAAACCTTTTTGAAAATCGGTCTGATGGGTTAGTTTTTTAAAAAAATATCTTGAAAGGGTATTCAATTCTTGAATTATAACTAATGATTTTGGTGTTTAAAATAAATTGTTTATTAACAATAAATATCAAAATGTACATCAGGGTGATTCATCTTATGAGGGGAAAAATGGTTTCCAAAACTATATACGCTCACCAGCCTAAGTTGTACCTTTTCAGTCAACAAATTGAAAAAATAGGAAAATCTCACATTTTGTTGGTTGGTTTTTGTTTTTATTTCCTTACTCTCTTGAAAATACATGTATTAAATTTGTATATGTCTATAATTATTCCGTTTTACATTACCATCATTGCACATAATTCAATGAAAATTTCTGAACTCATCTTTAACGGAAAGGATAATTTTTTCCATTCTGTCTTACATCTTTCTATAAGAATTTGACATATGGTGTGCCAATTATAAAATACAATATCTGCATTAGATAAGTTACTTATTATAGAAAAATGTAAAACAAGTAAGAGAAAATAATTTTCCTGACAAATCAGTTTTAAAGTTTTCATTTAATTATTTATAAATTCTTATAAATGTTCAATTTTTCTTATTGGCAGCAAATTCTAATCTTTTGTCTTGAATGCCAGACGCTTTTGCACAAAATGTTGTGGTGTAACCTGTTGTGTGTACAATGTATTGATAATCTTCAGTTGGACGCCACTTTACTTCCTTAGATTTGGCTCTTCTCGGCACCGATATACTTCCAGAGTCTTTGAAAAAGCCAGTAGCCATATCAGCAAGCACCGCGGAGTATTGCTTAGGATGAGTGAAAACATTATTTTCTGAGAAAATTTGAGCCTTGATACCGATGGTGAAACCTAGGGTGAAATTTGTAATATAATTATTATAAACGTGGAACTTTCCATAGCGCATCAAACCTGGCGCTCGGTCAACAATATCTTCGAAGTAATTGAACTTCAAAGTTAGTTGAGGTAAATTCAGGTATTTAACACCACCAGTTGGATTCTCTGATGGATAGCCGAATAACGTACCATATCGATGGTGCAAAAACTTACAATAGCTAATTGTCACAAAATTAACAGCTTCAATTGAGAGAAGTTTTCCTAAATCTTTATTGTTTACATGTCGTCCATCAAAGGTGCAATGATCTATCCAATAACGTTCACCGAATTCCAAATTTAACTGTATATCGCTGTTGTCAATATTTTTTTCGCTGTGTCTGAAGAGCAAATTTTGAAAGATGATGTTGCTTGAGTTTCTTGCTGTATGGAAATATATGTTTTCGAGAAGATTTGCTTTGTAAGAACCAATTAGAGATTTATTAGATCCTAGGAAAATAGTCTGTTTTTTAGGATCAATAATATTTGAAGCTATAACTAAGGTTTGAGGCACTGCGTCAGCGATGTATTTCTTCAAGTCCTCCAGATTTTTCAGAAAAATCACTTTCCCGTTTGAACCTCCAATAGTGCGACCTTTTTTTGCGAAGCCCGTCATGCCAGTTAATTTTGTATCTGGATAGGGAACTCGGGCAGCATCTTTTGCAGGAGGTCCTTTTGCAGGAGGTCCTTTAGCAGCTTCTGCAGCATATCCAGCAAAAGATGCCTGGAAACAAATTAAAAAGAATATTTAACAATTTCACTTTATAATATTACAATTTCAATAGATAAGCTTCTTCGAAAATTCATTAGATAAACTTCCCGATTTTTGAATGATTGAAAAATACTGATTGTTTCTTGAGAAATTACTAAATAATATTTCAGGGAATATAACCTAAAACATTTTGGAAATCGATTTTGGATAATACAAAGGTCGAGAATGTATCAACTATTTTATTAGTTCTTCTTTTTCCAAAATCCGTTCCCAAATTTAATAAATTCTAAATCCACTTACCGCAGAGCACCTCCTCTGCGTGGGATTCACGTAATTCAGAGTATATTCAATTTGACAGCTCTGCGTTTGAGTTGGAATGCTCACTTGCCGTATAAGTTTTATGGATTAGATGATCCAGAATTATTTCAGATATAATTGTGCATAATTAGTCAATAGCAAAGTTGAAAAAGTATAGTGGTATGATACTCAATTGAGGTTCTCAATCAATGAGTCAATTAAAAAAAAAAGAAATATTAATTTTTTGCAAACAGAATGATAAAGTATTACACAAAAAATACTTGAAGATTTTTGAAAAAATTAGAAACAAAAGATTCGGATGCGTTAAATGATCTTACCAAAATTAAAATGAACCTAATCCGCATTTCCCTCAATTGAGTATGTACGAAGCTCAATTTAACACAAGAATTTAATTTCTAGGAGTTTACTCTTAATAAAAAGTGGAAACTATGGGCCGACTGTAGTTCTACACTAACTCATCCGGGTTTGCCTTCTATAACATGTAGGCTGATATAGATAAAATGCACTAAAAGTTAATTGAGCATCTGGTTCAGGGCCCACCATGACTCAGGCATTAACTTACGTGGCTGCCAGTGTTAGCCAAAAAAATAGGTCAAACGGTCCTTCTACCTTTCGCTGCACTTGGAATGAATTATATTTTTCAAAAATAAAATATAAATAAAAATATATATGAATATTTTATTGATTAGGATTCATATTATTCAAATAATTGAAACGATAATATTCAAAATTTTAAGTTATATATTTCAAATTTATTTATTGAATATTCATTGAAATGAATTGTATTGCAATATTTTTTGTAGTAGAAATATTTTCAGACATGAGCATATTTTTTCTTGTTTTTGTCCTTTGTCTTTCTTGCAATGTCTTGTACATCTTACAATCTTCTCGACAGATTCTTTTAATTTTCATATAATAATCTTTGTCCTTTCAAAAATGTTGCTACTTGTTCTCGAACATCGGGGTTCGATTTTTATCCTAGAAAATGCAATACCTAGAAAAGTATTCAGTTGAAGTAAAATAGAAGTTATTTTTTGCGTTTTTGTACAAGGAAGTTGGAAAAGGTTTATAGTTCAAGCAGCAACTGTTCGCCAGATGCGTGATGTGAAAAGCATCACTAACTATAAATTTTACAGTAATTTAAGTAAATTTATTTTAGTCATAGTTTACAAATTAATAATTTCTCAATGATATCTTGATATCTGGAATATTAGATATTGAAGGTCAGAAAAATACCTGAAAACACTCACGTGATGCTATAATTGTTAAAGAAATAGCCTTCTGGAAAATGTCGAACATGTGTGTGTATTACTGAGCGAAGTAGAAAAAGGAAAACATGTCACGGTCAGACTCATATAAAAAGTCATCCTAGACCAAAATAAATTTTAGCAGATAAAATTTTAGCTATAAAGCTCGTAGAACCGTAGACCGAAGGAAAAAAATTATAAAAATATAAGCAAGAGTTGATTGATTTTTTGAACGGCATCAATAAAAGAGTAACTGCTATTTGCGCATTTTAATAAAAACATACCATTCCGACTAATATGAATAACAAATATTAGAACGAAAACTCAGGCATTTATTAACGATATATACGTTATTTTTGCTCGAAGCATGCATTTTTGACTAATAATGGTATTATATATATATATATATATTGAAAATCCTTTTAAATTCCTAAGAATCTTTTGAAGTATACAAAAATGTTTTAAATTCTTTGGAAATACCTCGAAATATTTGAAAATCACTTCCAATTTTCAAAATCCTTCAAAATCCGTCAAATCTTGTGAATACATGCATGAAACCTGACGATATTCCTTGAAATTCCTTGAAAATTTTTCAATCTCTTAAAACTTCCTTGAAATCCTTGAAAATATCCTAAAATATTTCTGAACCTTCAAAATAATCTGAAATCCTTTGATCAACTCAAATCAATTTTAGGAAAAGTTCTATTCTTGAATCTATCATAAAATTAAAATTAAAACCACAGTCAAAATATTATATCAAGAATTGTATATACAGGGTCGATCTTTATCATGTGTCTTGTGTCATGTCTTGTCGTGTGATGTGTCATGTCATGTTAAATATCATGTCATGCGTGACGTGACACATGACATGACACGAAATGACACATGACATGATACATGACATGATACATGACATGACACATGACATGACACATGACATGACGCATGACCTGACACATGACATGACATATGACACATAGCATAACACATGACATAAAACATGATATGACACATGATATGACATATGAAACATGACATGACATGTCATATGACACATGACATGACGTGACATGGCACATGACACGACATGAAATGAAATTTCATGTCATGTAATTTCATTTGTCATATGACATGTCATATCATGTTCCATATGTCATGTCGTGTTATGTGTCATGTCATGTTACATATCGTGTCATGTGTCATGTCATGTGTGACATGACACGAGAGATGACATGATGCAAAATGGCAAGATATCACATGACACATGGCATGGCATATGATTCACGACATGGCACATAACACGACATGACATGGAATATCATGTTATGTCATGTCCTGTCATGTGTCATGTAATTTTCAGAGTCATTTGTCATCTCATGTGTCATATCATGTCATGTCATATCATATCATGTGTCATTTGTCATGCTAGTGTCATGTCATGTAGCGTGTCATTTGTCATATCATATAATGTCATCTCATGTCATGTCACGCATTGTTTCGTGTCACGTCGTGTCATGTTATGTGTAATTTTTATGTCCCGTGTCAAGGCATGTGTCATGTCATGTCATCTCATGTGTCATGCAATACCATGATATGTCATGTGACATGTCATTTGTCATATCCTATAATGTCATCTCATGTCATGTCATCCGTCGTGTCACGTCGTGTCATGTTATGTGTAATTTTTATGTCTCGTGTCGAAGCATGCGTCATGTCATGTCATCTCATGTGTCATGTCATATCATGATATGTCATGTGCCATGTTTCATGTCATGTGACATGAAAAGGTAATTTTACAGGTATATATGGGAAATTTCCACAAATAACCGTGAAATTCTATTATCTGCAACCAAAATTTCCTCTCAGTTTTTACCGTGAGTGGGCCAATAATCATAAAATGCAAGCTCATAGTTGCATAATTTCCATTATTCCCCTCTGACGTCATTGAATTCGTCATTGAATCATTGCAAATGATTTCTTTCAATAAATAGTCGTTAGAAGAGATATTGCTCTCGGAAGTGCAAGATTATTTCGAATTGTTTGCTTCTAATAAATCATGGTTTCTAATTCTTTTTTGCAATTATGAAATTATCTCCTTCAATTGCTCTTTGACAACTTTTTGATCCACCATCTAATTGCCGTTGCCACACACTCATATTCCAATTGATATCTATTGGTATATAATCTAATCATATCATTAAAAGTGTTGCGGGGAACGTTCAATACTGATTTAAATTATAACATCTGGGTAGATTCAATTTCATTCAAATATCCTAAAGACCAAAGTTCAGCTGCATATAATAAAGTTGTTAAGATAACCGAGTGGAAAAGATGGTTTGCCGCTATCAGTGATCATGGCTTTGCTCTATAACGAGTTTGCCGAGACATACCTGTCGCTACATCAGCTTTAGATTTTCAATCTTTCACATTCTCGCTATGCACCCCTGTACTTTGAAGAATTTTTCCTAGGTAGCAGTACGATTTCACCCGTTTCACCACTTCCCCACCCAATGTGCACTTCACAAATTTCTTATATTTTGGGCTCTTATGAAGAGCCAAGACCTTAGTCTTTTCTACGTTGACTTGTAATTGACTTATTTTATAGTAAAGCTCTGAGGCATTTAACTTTAATTGAACGACTCTTGCGGATTCGGCAAAAATCACAATATCAACCGCGAATTCCAGGATCAGAATCTCTGAAAGACCATCCAATCCTACCCTAGAAGCTCCAAATGCTTAAAAAATGTCTCAATATCGCATATAAATAATAAGAATAGAATTTCACTGAGTGATTTCCCTTGCGGTGTTCGTAAATGGATTTTCTTATTCTTTTATCTATCCCCATTTACGTCATAATGCATTAAGAAGCTCTCGTAGAGCTTTATAATTAACCTGAGAAGTCTGCTACTGAGTCCAAGGTCTCTGAACTTCGCCCATGATAAGTTGCGCCTTACTGATGGGGATGCCTGCTTAAAATTGAAAAAGATTGCGGAAAGAGTGCTGCCTTTAATTCTTATTATTGAATGTATTGCTGTATTTAATATAAAAATATTGTCAACGCAACTTCGACCTTTCCGAAAACCAGCCTAACCTTTCGAAATTATTTTTCTACTTTCTACGTACTTTATTATATAGAAAAATAGGTCCATAATTGCTGGGGTTGTCTTCGTCTCCTTTTTTGTATATAACAACAGTTTTTATTCTGCTCCAATTTTTTGAAATAATAACAAAAGTTGAAATTTCATTGAACATGCCTAACATGAAGATTGCAACATTCGGAGTTATATTTTCATAATATTCGTTCCCTAATCTATCTGGGCTTGCGGCTTTTCCATTTTTTAGTCTTTCTATACTATTGATCAATTCTTTAATTTCTATTTGTCGATCCAATTCCACAATAAAATCCGTACTGACTATTCTAAATTTATCCTGATTACCCATTGCAAAGTTTTTCATGTGAAAGTCCTCCCATGTTTTAATAGGGATAGGGCACTTTAGATATTCTTTGTATGAACATTTTTCAATGGTTAGCCAAAACTCTCTCGCGCTCTTAATATGTAAATTAAAGCCTTTGGATCCTTATCCCTAAATATTTTATTTTTTTTTGTTTCATCAGAGTGAATTTTAATACTTTAGCCTTCTTGAGGCTTTTATTGAGTTCATCTTCAGATTTTATGTACTGTTCGTCCTCCTAATCTTTGCCGCTTAACTTATTTGCATTACTTGTTGCTCGTGTTCCGCACAGATCAGCATTAGTTGCAGCAACTTTGATCGATATTTCTAACCTTGAACTCGGTTCGTCTATTGTTAATTCTTTATTTTGAATAATTTTCGGGGATTCTACATGCAACCTATATGATTCTGAATTTTTTTCCTTTCACCTATGAGTATCCTGAATCAGTTTTTCAATATTTTTATATCTCAAATCTTATCTATCCTTCTTATTCTGTCCTGGGACACCCATTTCAAGTGTGCTTTGAAAATTATCTGTAGTTGTTGTTGATGAAATTATCTTACTGTCCCTCATGTAAGGAGAACCAGCTACGTTAACCCAAATCAATTCAATCGTACTCCTACCCAGGTGGTTTACAAATGTAAATTTCGTTGGCGTATTGCTGGGAGATCCACCATTCAACATTACAATGCTTTCAGATTACCTTACGCTTGTCAGCAGCCTACCTCCATAATCTACCTCAGAATTGCTTCTTGTTTTAACGCTTGATAGTGGGGATCCCTCTACTGTCTAGGGGGTACAACTCGTTGAGGTCTCCCACTTTAGAGTTGAAGTCTTCACCGATTATAACAGGCAGAGATTTATCCCCTCTAGCTAAATTACGGATAGCATCAGAGAACATATCTATCATAGTTTCAGAGTCCAGTTTCGATTTCCAGTATACTTACGGTACTTAATGACCTGATACCTCTGTAATTAGACATACATAAATTTATCAATTCGCACCATTTTTGAGGCATGTGCTTAACGCCCTATTCAAGCACTTCAGCGCTCAGACTGTCTATACCAGCAGCCTTATCGTTTTCTAAGTTCTTAATTATATCTCTAACCTCAGTGACACAGACTTTTTCAATTGGATTTTCTAATGTATTATGTTCTATGTCGCAGTTCTGTTGTCCTATAGTTTTACCTCCTGATAATTCTTTAAAAGAGTCTACTATCCTGTCTGTATCATATAGCATTTCACCTTCGCTATTTCTCATGCTGACAAACTCTGTACTTTTACTTCCCTTCATTTCTTTAAATAATAGTTTCATGATTCCTTCAAAGTCGTCTCGTATTTTCTTCTCTCGTTTTGTTCTGATTTTATCTTTACTTCTCTTGAATAGTCATTTAAGTTTCCTCTTTTTGAGTCTGTAATCATCATTCTGTAATCATAATTCACCATGCGTCACCAGATTTCCTTCCTACCACCGCCGTACCACATACTTCGGTCGCAGTTCTAACAATAATATGCCGTAACACAGTCTACGCTCCATCTATATCTTCACTGCTTCTAGCGCCTTCCAAGTTGCCATATATATATATGCGTTCGTTTATCTTATCCTAAAATTCCATTCGCACTTGCGGTTTCTGTAAATTTTGAATCTTGATTTGCGTTTATTTCGTTTTTTTTGTTCTTCTTCTTCTTCATCCCCACCCTAAGTTTATTTCGGAGACTAGAAGGCAACGCTTAGTATTGCATTCAGAATCCCTGATGACTCTTGTATGCTTTACTAGTTCTCTGAATATTTCGTCCGCAATAACGAAGTCAATTATACCGTGACTATTTTCTCTACGCCAGGTGTACATGTGGATCACTCTATGTCTAAACTAAGTATTTGTATAAATAGGCCCTTCTTTAATCATGAGCTAACTAATCTTTCGCGTGATCATTCTTTCTTGATGGATCCCCAAAATTACCTAGCACCCTTTCTGTATCTGTATCCTGAAGATGAACGTCGACCCATCCGTTCATATCGCCTAGCAGAATTATTCTTTCACCTTGATCTCAATAAGTTATTGTATCATTTAAAGTGTCCGAGCTATGATGAATAATCTTCTGATTTCTACCTTCATTCTAGCCCACAACAATCTGTGAGATACAAAATCATGATCTTTGAGATGCTTTTTTGCTTTTTCATTCATAATCAAACCGACTCCTTGACTACCATGTGATTCACTATCTACTCGTGACCATATTTAAAAACCGCCTTTCAACACCCAATTTTCTATGTTTCTACTTTCGCATCCATTTTTCTCTGTCTCAGGTACACATGAAATATCTAGTTTCCTTACGTGCATAGTTTCTCGTACACTGTTAAGAATGTTTGGAATTCTCCAATACTTCTACAATACGAGCGTAAGGCAAAATTGCAAACACGGTATTGGAATGCCGAAATTGCAATACATGTTTTGTAAGTGTCATAAATCGTGAAGTCACCGTCGAGAATTCCAATACATGTATTGTAGCGTTTATAAGTCGAAAATCGTGCGCATGCGCCTCATCCAACCCATGTATCGTTGCATGATTCGTTGCATTTAAAACTTGCAACATTATGTATTGTAGCGTTACCCTATATTTCGGAAATAAACTTTCAATACATTTAGTGGAAGTTTTATGCTGAAATTTTTAACAGTGTAGTTCTCTTACCTCAAAATCAGTCACCCCTCTAGCATTCCAAACACCCAGTCTCCATTCATCGCCTCAAACTCGACCTTTGGGTTTACCGTGTGTATGCTGTTCGTCAATCTAAGCTTAAATCCATTTCGAGGCATTGAGTGGACGGATCAACATAAGAATGACGTGCTTGACTGCTACGATGCCAGCATTATCCCTGTTCACGGAGGCTTTATGGCGCGTATGCACACTCTGTGGTGTCAGAAACACCCAGAGCAGTCTGTGCGAAATCAAGCCGACAACCTCCGGAAAAATGGATATGTACGCGGAGCGCTTTCCCAACCGCTGCTTGGTCAAGCTGCAGACTAAGATGAAGAAACGACATTAAGACCAACCGCAGAAAGCAGGCACCTTCTGAAAGATGATCTCAATTTCAGTACAAGGAGGGACAGCAACACGCAAGTTCCTCTTAAATTCTGGCTGAAATGGATGCCTCCCTGCGTGGAGACATCTCCCAAGAGTCTGACCTCGGAACCATCAATTGCTTCTTTAATGATGCTGCGAGAGCTTTGGCTGATTCAAATCGAAGGATGAAACCGACGATGGATCAAAAAACACAAAGACGCTTGCATCAACTGAACAAGAAAATTGGATGGGCAAGACAGAATGCGTCCCGTGTACAATGTGTGATTGACTATATAACATCTGGTAGACAGTTCACGGAAAGGGTTCGAAAGTTCGCCCAAGAACTAAGGATCTTGAATCACACACTAAACAAGTCAAAGCTGCTGACAATCAAGCAGCATATTGTTGACAAAATACGGCTGTTATCTGACGCAAGGAGGAGAATACAGAAGAGGGAGAGATGGATCAGGGAGAATCAACAGTTTCTTGTTGACCCATCGCGCCTCTTCAGCTATCACCCTGTTTTTGTAAAAAAATCCACCCAAGCCCAAGGAGGTAGAGACTTTTTGGAGAGAGGTGTACAAGATCCCGAAAGCACTAGACTTGAAAGAAGATACTGACAATATCATCCACTTCAAGGGGTTTTGCGACAACCTCATAAAATCTGAGAAGGAATGTCCATCAGTCACTGCCGAAGAGGTGAAGAAAGCACTTAGAGGCACGAAGAACTTTTTCACTGCTGGACCAAATTGTATCAAGAACTTTTGGTGGAAGAAGTTGACTTTCATACACCAACATTAGGCCCGCATATTCACCTCATATTCAAAGTGGGAGACACCTATTCGGCAGTGGCTGGTGTTAGGACGCACTATAGTCCTGAAAAAAAAGACAACTTGTACAACCCAGAGGATTACAGGCCAACTAATTGTTTGAACACACTGTATACGATTTTTACAGCTTTCCTAAACAACAGGATTGTTCGAGGAATTGAGCCTGTATGACGAGAAATGTACGATCAACGTGGCTCGAAAAAAGGTGTAGCAGGCTGTCGGGAGAACCTGCTAAATGACAGGTGTGTCTGTAAAGACGCTGCAGCCCATCAGTTTGTCCTGTCAATGGCCTGGATTGAAAACCGGGAAGCTTTCGATTCAACCTCTTATAGACTTATCATCTGTCTGTTGGAAAGCTTGAAGGTATACATCTACACATAGTGAGATGCATACAGAGATTGATGCCTTTTTGGAAAACTAGATTTACTATCACATCTAGAAATCATCGTCTGACAACGAACAACGTCACCTTCCAGAGGAGCGGCTTTGCTTTCAAGGTAATACTATGAGCCCTTTCCTTTTTTGCATCACACTTCTGCCTCTATCTCTCGCAATACGAAATTCTCCTGGATAACTCTGTGGCAACACCAATCAGCGCAAGCATGATGTCACTCATGTATTTTATATGGATGACCTGAAGGTATATGATTCTGGTATAAGCAAACTTTAAACTGCTATAAATATCGTCAAGAACTACACAGGAGAGATTGGGATGAACTCTGGTTTGGACAAGTGTGCCAAAATTAATTTGAAGAAAGGAAAGATTACTGGCGTTCCCGAAGACCCTAAGCTTGTAAAATATGGGTGTTACGCATTCAGGACGCAACGTCAGTGAAGGAGTCTTTTCGAAGCAGATACAAGAATCTTCTTCGACAGATTTGGTGTTCCAATCTGTCGGCGTTGAACAAGGAATCTGCGACTATCATGCTTGCCGTCCCAGTTCTACTCTACTCGTTTGGGGGAAAAAAAACTTTTTTAAAACTCGGTCTATTGAGTTAGTTTTTCAAAGAATATTCTGGAAGGATATTCAATTCTTAAATTATAACTAATGATTTTGGTGTTTGAAATCGATTGTTTATTAACAATAAGTATCAAAATGTACATGAAGGTGATTCATCTCATTAGAAGAAGAATGTTTCCCAAAACTAAATATGCGCACTAGCCTAAGTTGTATCTTTCTAGTCAACAAACTGAAAAAAGAAAAATCTAACAATTTGTTGATTGGTTTTTGTTTCTATTTTCTCACTGCCTTGAAAATACATGTACTTAATTTTTATACGTCTAGAATTATTCCGTTTTACACCACCATCATTATATATAATTCAATGAAAATTTCTGAACTCATTTTTAACGGAAACGATAATCTTGTTCAATCTATTTCACATCTTTCTATTAGAATTTGTCAAATGGTGTGCCAATTAAAAATACAATATATGAATTAGATAAGTTACGTATTATAGAAAAATGTAAGACAAGTAAGAGAAACTTATTTTCCTCACAAATCAGTTTTAGAATTTTTTATTTAATTATTTATAAATTCTTATAAATGTTCAATTTTTTTTATCGGCAGCGAATTCTAATCTTTTGCTCTGAATGCCAGACGATTTTGCACAAAATGTTGTGGTGTAACCTATTGTGTGTACAATGTATTGATAATCTTCAGTTGGACGCCACCTTACTTCCTTAGACTTGGTTGTTTTCGGCATTAATGTACTTCCAGAGTCTTTAAAAAAGCCAGTACCCATATCAGCAAGCACCGCGGAGTATTGCTTAGGATGAGTGAAAACATTACTTTCTGAGAAAATTTGAGACTTGATACCAATGGTAAAACCTAGGGTAAAATTTGAAATGTAATTATTATAAACGTGGAACTTTCCATAGCGCATCAAACCTGGCGCTCGGTCAACAATATCTTCAAAGTAATTGAACTTCAAAGTTAGTTGAGGTAAATTCAAGTATTTAACACCACCAGTTGGATTCTCTGATGGATAGCCGAATATCGTACCATATCGATGGTGCAAAAACTTACAATAGCTAACTGTCACAAAATTAACAGCTTCAATTGAGAGAAGTTTTCCTAAATCTTTATTGTCTACATGTCGTCCATCAAAGGTGCAATGATCTATCCAATAACGTTCACCGAATTCTAAATTTAATTGTATATCGCTGTTGTCAATATTTTTTTCGCTGTGTCTGAAAAGTAAATTTTGAAAGATGATGTTGCTCGAGTTTCTTGCTGTATGGAAATATATGTTTTCGAGAAGATTTGCTTTGTAAGAACCAATTAGAGATTTATTAGATCCTAGGAAAATAGTCTGTCTTTTAGGATCAACAATATTCGAAGCTATAACTAAGGTTTGAGGCACTGCGTCACCTATATATTTCTTCAAGTCCTGCAGATTTTGTAGAAAAATCACTTTCCCGTTTGAACCTCCAATAGTGCGACCTTTTTTTGCGAAGCCCGTCATGCCAATTAATTTTGTATCTGGATAGGGAACTCGGGCCGCTTCTTTTGCAGGAGGTCCTTTTGCAGGAGGTCCTTTAGCAGCTTCTGCAGCATATCCAGCAAAAGATGCCTGGAAACAAATTAAAAAGAATATTTCACATTTTCACTTTATAATATTACAATTTCAATAGATAAGCTTCTTCGAAAATTCATTAGATAAACTTCCCGATTTTTGAATGATTGAAAAATACTGATTGTTTCTTGAGAAATTACTAAATAATATTTCAGGGAATATAACCTAAAACATTTTGGAAATCGATTTTGGATAATACAAAGGTCGAGAATGTATCAACTATTTCATTGGTTCTTCTTTTTCCAAAATTCTTTCCCAAATTTAATAAATTCTAAATCCACTTACCGCAGAGCAGCTCCTCTGCGTGGGATTCTCGTAATTCAGAGTATATTTAAGTTGACAGCTCTGAGTTTGAGTTTGAATGCTCACTCACCGTATAAGTTTTATGAATTAGATGATTCAGAATGATTTCAGATATAATTGTTCATAATTAGCCAACAGCGAAGTTGAAAAAGTATAGTGGTATAATACTCAATTGAGGTTCTCAATTAATAAGTCAATTAAAAAAGGAATAATAATTTTTTGCAAATAGAATGATAAAGTATTACACAGAAAATATTTGAAAATTTTTGAAAAAATTATAGATAAAAGATTCAGATGTGTTGAATGATCTTACCAAAATTAAAATGAATCTAATCCGCATTTCCCTCAATTGAGTATGTACGAAGCTCAATTAAACACAAGAATTTAATTTCTAGGAGTTTACTCTTAATAATAAGTGGAAACTATGGGCCGACTGCACTTCTACACTCACTCATCGGCGTTTGCCTATTATAAGAGGTAGTCTGATATGGATAAAATGCACCAAAAGTTTATTGAGCATCTGGTTCAGGGCCCACCATAACTCAAGCATTGGCTTACGTGACTGCCAGTGTTAGACAAAAAACTAGGTCGAACGGTCCTTCTACCTTTCGCTGTACTTGGAATGAATTATATTTTTCAAAAATAGAATATAAATAAAAATAAATATGAATATTTTAATTATTAGGATTCATATTATTCAAATAATTAAAACAATAATGTTACAATTTTTAAGCTATATATTTTTAATTCATTGATTGATTATTTATTGAAACAAATTGTATTGCAATATTTACTGTAGTGAAATGAAAATTGTGAATATTATATAAAATAAAAATGTTATCTATTTGTATCTTGTAAGTTTTTTGTTTGCAATCACTCATTGCTGGAACTCGAGATTTTACTACACAATTGTACAATTCTGTAGCTGTACGCGTTTACGTAAACTATAGAAATTCAATTTAAATTCAAATGAAATGAACTAATTGAATAGAAGTTGAATTGAATCTTTTGTTCAGATTTAAAGGAGGGATTAAAACAAGCACTATTTTTTGGAAGAAAGCGAATTTCGTTCTCCATTCATATTTGTATATCATTTTAGTAAAATTAAACGAAAGCAATAGCCATAGTGCGTTCTTGGCCCTCAATTATTTAGTTATATTTTATAACAAACGTTTTGGTGAAAAATATTTTCCTACACTTGCAGATCGTGAAAGAAGAAATATTTTCAGTCATGAGCATATTTTTTCTTGTTTTTGTGCTTTGTCTTTCTTGTAATGTCTTGTACATCCTACAATCATCTCGGTAGATTCTTTTCATTTTCAGACAACAATCTTTGTCCTTTTGAAAATAATGCTACTTGTTGTCGAACATCGGGGTTCGATTGTTCTCCCAGAAAACGCGGGAACTGTTCGCCAGATACGTGATGTGAAAAGCATCACTTACTATAAATTTTACAGTAATTTGAGTGAATTGTTTTTAGTCACAGTTAAAGAATAAATAATTTCTTAATAATATCTTAATATCTGGAATAATATATATTGAATGTCAGAGAAATACTTGGAAACACTCACGTGATGCTATAATTGTTAAAGAAATAGCTTTCTGACAAATGTCAAGCATGTGTTTGACATTAGAAAGAGAATGCGCGAAGTAGAAAAAGGAAAGCATGTCACGGTCAGACTCATATGGAAAGTCATCCCAGACCATAATGAATTTTAGCAGATAAAATTCTAGCTATAAAGTTCGTAGGGCCGTGGACCGTAGGAAATAAAAAATTATAAAAATGTAAGCAAGAGTTGATTGATTTTTTTAAACGGCATCAATAAAGAAGTAACTGCATATGTGCGCATTCTATTAAAAACATACCGTTTCAACTAATGTAAATAAAAAATATTGGAACGGAAACTCCGACACTTATTAACGATATATACGTTATTTTGGCTAAAAAATGCATTTTTGACATATATATATATATATATATATATATATGTATTGAAAATTCTTTCAAATTCTTTGGAAATGCCTTGAAATATTTGAAAATCACTTCCAATTGTCGGAATCCTTAAAAATCCGTCAAATCTTGTGAATAAATTCTTTGAAATTTCATTAGAATATTTTTAAATCCCTTGAAAATTTGTAAAGTTGCATGAAATCTGACAATATTCCTTGGAATTCCTTAAAAAATTTTCAATCTCTTGAACTTCCTTGAAATCCTTGAAAATATCCTAAAATATTCCTGAACCTTTAAAGTAATCTGAAATACTTTGATCAACTCGAATCAATTTTAGGAAAATTTCTATTCTCGAATCTATCATAAAATTAGAATTAAAGCCACAGTCAAAATATTACATGAAGAATTTGGATTCAGGGTCGATCTTTAAAAATTCAGATGAAAAATTGATTCTCACTACTAATATTTGTAGCATATGGAATTGTTTTAGAAAAATGGGGGCATAAATGTTGCAAATATTACCAATAGGTCAATTAAATTCATTCACACAATATTTTCCACAAAAATAAATGAGAAACTCTGTAACATATCTCTAGATGTATATACGTTTCTTCAGATTCTTTCACATTGAAAAGTAATCAGTAAAAATTTATTAATAAAAAAAATGTATCTGTATGCCTCCGCCGAAATTTATTTCAGGCGTTTCACGGGTTTAACTAATTTCATGACAGTTTTACGTGTGTCCCAAAATAATATGAAACATTTGAGTATCAAGAGAAGATTTGCTTTCGAATTTGATGCTCAAGCTAAAAAATTAAATTCAAGATCATGCAAACATTATAGAATGTGGCAAAAAAAAAGTCAATTTCAGTTGGCTTTGATAATCTTATTCTCAATAAATTTGTCTAACGGAAAAAAGTTCCAAAAGCAAATGTGCTCAGAAATTATGCTCTTTCCATTGTACTATTATCTCACGTAATCCCTTAAAAAATATGGTTTTTATCTGTTTTCTATCAAGGAATTAGTTGCATATATGTAGTTGTTTATGTCCTAGTTCCAAAACCAGATGCGCTTCATACATTAAGAAGTTTTTCTAAATAACAAACAGTTTTTCAGACGATTGTGAGAACTCGTATAGCTCAAAAACTTTTTCTACGGATGCCTCGTCTGGACAAAAAATTTCAAGGTAGATATTTTTTTTAGATAAAACCTTTTTGAAATTCGGTCTTTTGAGCAAGTGTTTTCAATGAATATTCAAGGATGATTAATTATAAAAATTATAACAAATAACCTGGGAGCCTTTATATAAATTCTTTATTAATGATACATATAAAAGTGTACACTGAAGTCATTCATCTTATAAAAGAAAAATACGTAGCCAAAGTTGTATCCTTTTAATAAAAAAATAAAAAAATATAGAATTCAAAATCTGATTTTTTTATTTTTCGTTGTACTTATTTTATCACGGGCTCAAAAATGCATTTATTAAAGTTTTATACATACATAATTACTCGCTTCTATATTAACATCACTTAAATAATTGCATTAAAATGTCTTAACTCATTTTTAACAAAAAAAAAAATTAACTTACACGATTCACATTTTTGTCAACAAACTTGACATATGGTGCGTCAATTAAAAAATACAATATGTAAATTGGAAGAAAGGTTACCTGATATAGGAAAATGTAAAAAATGTAAGAAGAAATTATTATTTTCCTTACAAATCAGTTCTAAAATTTTCATTTAATTATTTATGAATTTTTATAAATGATCAATTTTGGTTACCAGCAGCAAATCCTAATTTTTCGCTCTTAACGCCCGTAAATGCTTCACAAAATCTTCGAGTGTAATCTGTTGTTTGTACAGTATAGCTATACTCTTTCTTTGGATGCCACCTATCTTTCTTAGACTTGACGTTTTTTGGCATGTCTATACTTCCAGTGTCTCTGAAGAAACCATTACCCTTATCATCAATTACCTCGGAGTGTCCTGGTGCATGAGCAAAATAATTATTTTCTGAGAAAATTCGGCATTCGGAATCAATGGTGAAGCCTATGCGACAATTTTGAATATAATTGTTGAAAACGTGGAACTTTCCATAACGCATCAAACCCGGTGCTCGAGCATTAATATCATCAAAGAAATTGAACATCATAGTTAGTTCGGGTAAATCCCTGTATTTGGCTGCTTCAGTTGGATTATCTGATGGAAAACCAAGTATCAACCCATAATTATGGCGCACAAACCTACAATAACTAACTGTCACGAAATTAACAGCTTCCACTGACAGAAGTTTCCCTAAATCTTTCAGATTTATACTTCCTCCGTCAAAGGTACAATGATCTACCCAATAACGTTCACCAAATTCTAGTATTAATTGGATATCACTGTTGTCAATATTTCGAGGGCTGTGTTTGAATAACAAATTTTGGAAGATGATGTTGCTTGAGTTTCTCGCTGTATGGAAATATACGTTGTTGAGAAGATTTGCTTTGTAAGAACCAATTAGAGACTTATTAGATCCTAGGAAAATATTCTCTTTCTGAGGTGCCTCAATATTTGCAGCTACGACTAATGTTTCAGGCACTGCGTCAGTGATATGCTCCTTCAAGTCCTGCAGATTTTGTAAAAAAACCACTTTTCCATTGGAACCTCCAATAGTGCCACCTTTCTTTGCAAAGCCCGTCATGCCAATTAATTTTGTATCTGGATAGGGAACTTGGGCAGGAGCTCCAGTAGCATGTCCTGCATCATGTCCTGCAGCATGTCCTACAGCATGTCCTGCAGCATGTCCTGCAAAAGATGCCTGAAAAAAATAAAAAGCAATATTTTACAATTCCACTTTTCAATGTTACAATTTCGATAGATCATGACTTTCAAGAATTCATTAGATGAACTTTCTGAGATTCGAATAATTTTTCGAGAAATTACGAAATAATGTTTCAGGTAGTATAATCTGAAACATTTCGAAAATGAATGTTGGATAAGACAAATGTCGGGAAGTTATTTACTTATTTATTGGTACTTGTTTTTCCAAAATCTTTTCCTAAATTTAGCAAATTTTCAATTGACTAACCACAGAGCAGGTACTTTACGTGAAAACGTTCGACATCACATGATTTTATGCAAATTCAAACAAGTTTAATTAGAAATTACGAGGGGTCGACCACTCTGATTTTTCTTGTACCAGGAATATGTTACCTAGAGAATGTTCAGGAATACAAAGAATATGAAGAATATGGGAATGTGTAGGAGTATCAGGGAATATGTAGGAATATCAGGGTATATATATATATATATATATATATATATATGGGGATATAAGGAAATGCGTAGGAATATGAGCGAATATTTGAAAATATGAGACAATATTCCAGAATATATTTAAATTATGTATATTCAATTATATATATTCTCACCCCTCCCTTCACAACACTATAATTTATGTTTTATTCACCTTAATTTTGAGGCCCATGTTCTTCAGGCTAATATTCAGTCTGCTCAACATTCTCTGCAAATCTTTGATTGCTTTTGCTATAAAAACCCTATCATCTGCAAACGCTAACCCACGTACCCTTACTGTCCCGTGATCCACAAATAATTATAAATTCACGAAATAATATTAAATGAATAAAAAAATAAGGGTTCATCCACAATTCACGTAAGGTGTTTTTCTGAAATTTTCACCACACTCTCCCCCTATGTAAGATACCGTGAGATTTGCTTTTCCCTCCCTCCTCTTCAAATCTTGCTAAGATTTTATAAACTTAGGGAACGAAATCACATATATAAAATATAAATTCTGTTGATTAAATAAACGTAAAACCTTCATGAAATTAGTTCAGAAAAGCAAATGGGTTGATAATAAGTATTTAGTTACAATTTTAGTACAATTTAGCACAATTTTGTAATATCTTCAGCGCCTAAAATGTTGCATAGTCAGACACACTTTGTGTATTCTATTCCTATTATTCTTTAGTCTATAAATCAACGTAATTCCAATTTACTTATCGCAGACTTTCCAAACGTTATCTTTTTTCGGGTTTTATTTAAATGCGAACTGAATTATTAGAACCCAATAAGAAAATTCAACTATTTCTGGCTGAAAGTTCATTCAGCATTTTGGCTTGAAAATTCTACAATTTGATTAAAATTTTTGTCCTTCTTGACTAACAAATTTTTCTTTGGTTGGAAATTCGACTATTTTGTGGAACATTCTCCTTTTTGGTTTAAAAATTCTTGTCGTCTTGCAGAAATTTCATCTCTTTTGGTTAAAAATGTCACTGTTCAGTTAAAAATTAATCTGCTTAGGTTAAAAATTAATTTTGTCGTTTAAACTTAACATTTTCGGATTAGAAATTCAACTGTTATGTAGCAAATTCTTATTTTGAGCTCGAAGATTCAAAAACATGTTAGAAAATTCAATAACTTGGTAGCAAGGTCCAAAAGAAGTTGAAAACATCGGTTGATAGTAGATTAAGATTCATAATTTCAGTTGAAAATTAATTTCTCTAGTTCAAAATTTAACTATCTGATTGAAAATTCGTTTTTCTGGCCACATTTTTTTTACTGAAAATTTGACTATTACATTTTTTGCGAAAAATTTATCTTTGTTAGTTGAAAATTCAACTATTTGGTTGGGAATCCATATTTTTTGTGAGAAAAATAATCCTATTGCTTGAAAATTTAAGTATTTGGTTGAAGATTCTTTCTTTTTTTTAGAAAATCCATTTTCTTCTGTAACTGCAACTGTTTGATTGAAAATTAATCTGTTTTAGTTGAGAATTCACGTACTTTTTTGAAAATTCGTATTTTTTGGTTCAATTTAATTGTATTTGATTTAGAATTGGAATATTTTTGTTTAAATATCTACAATTACATTTTTGGTTGAAAATTAACCTTCTTAGATTGAAAAATCTTCTTCGTTAAAAGTTGAACTACTTTCTTCGAAATTCATTTTTTCGTATGAAGATGCATAATTTCAGTCGAAAATTCATGTATTTGATTGAAAATTAAACTGTTTTGTACAAAGCTTCTCGCTTGAAAATTCAACATTTTGGATGAAGTTGTTTTTCTTTATTGTCTGGAAAATCTTCCTTGGATTTGACAGTTTATCTCTTTTATTAGAAATTTCATCTTTTCTTCAATTCAACTGTTTTTGATTTAGAATGAAAATCATTCTTGGCTAAAATATCAATTATCACTTGTTTTTTAGAATTCATCGATTTTGTCAGCCCCATAGATCAGATTGGAAATTTTACAATTTAAAAGTTATGCATAGTATCAGATTAGGGAGACCAAAAATTCCACGTCGTAATCGGTCATTATGAAACAATAAATAATTTCGAAATTGATTTAATAAAATATATTCCAACTGAAGCAATTTTTAATTTGAAGTATTTCAAACTAACAATCTAAAATTAGTCATTCGAAGTCAATAACTTTTAAACTTGTATGAATTACAGGAAAATTATCATTCAATTTATGCGCAATGTACAGTAATTGCATAATAATTTCAAAGGCACCAAATAACAATCTATACGAACACAATCCCTGAACGGAAGAGTAGGAGTCGGGAAATTTAGGAAAACTTCGGTGTATGTGGAAATATGTTGGAATCTGAGGGAATATTTGGGAATATTTGCGAATATCAAGAATATCAAGAATATTTAGGAATATAAAGAATATCTGCAAATATTGGAAGAATATATGGGAATATTTAGTGAGTATACGAGGAATATCAGAGTAGTCGACTCCTCGAGAAATTGTTTCAAAGCGCTACGATTGCAATTTGATTTTACGTATTTAAGAGCATACTTGATTTTAAAGCTCTGAGTTTGAGTTTGAATGCTCTCTTGCGACACAATATTGATAAATTAGTTGATTTTGAATCATCTCAAATATAATAATTTATAATTAGTCAATAGAAAATTAGGAATTTTAATATGATATAATACTAAATTAAAGATTTGGATCAATGTGTCAATTAAAATACAAATGGAAATCACTTTTTTGCAACCAAAATGATTATATATTACACAAAAAGTACTTTAAAATTTCGGACAAAATTATATATAAGATTCTGATGTGTTGAATAGTCTCACCAAAATCAATGTAAGCGTTATCTGCATTTTCCTTGATTGGTTACGTATGTAGCTCAATTGAACACAATAATCTAATTTTCAGGTGTTCAATCTTAGTTATAAGTGGCAACTATAAGCCGAGCGTAATTCTACCCCCCACTTATCACCTGTTTGTACAATTGTCTGGGTCTATTTTGGCTAGGAACCTGTTTTTGTTTGATTAAAGTTTATAAATAGAAAAAAAGCGGTAGGTAGATAATAGATGGTATTTCCCGGAAGTGTATCGCTAATCTAGTTATTCTAGTTGTATAAGGTCGTAACTCACAAAAGTTTGTAACCTCAATCTAACATGAGTTGTTTTTCACTGCACCAAGGTTATGACTTTCCGAATTCATGAAAAACATTTTTTTTCACTCATGAGATACCAACTTTTTTGTCGCAAAGGACAATATTCTGGAAAACTAATCTCAATATTAATTTTTTTTTCTCCATTGTAAATTTATTGCCCTTGTGGCTTACCACCTTATGCAACTAGATGCAGGGTACACTTGTGCAGGGTTGAAGGAGTTTCGGAATGTTCATGTGCTGTAATATTTTGAAGCTTTAGCTACGGTTACTCAAATTTTGGAATGGTTGATAAATAGAAGAGATTACGGTAGCATTCCAAACTGATAAAATAAATTCATTTCGTTAATTAAAGAAAATTACATCTATTTACAGCTAGTAGAACAGGTTCATGATAAGTTAAAAAAAGCCTCAAGCTAAAAGATAATCTACTAAAAATTAGCGATTACCATTATGATTATGAATATCATGACTTATTAAACATCGTAGACTGGGACATCATCTCATTTTATTAAGTAAATCACACTTTCGACTTTTCCAAACGAGAATTTTCAATCAATATTAAAAGAAAAGACGCATAAGTGACGCAGCATGAATGCCGAAAAAATAAATTTTGATAAACCCTCAATTAAGTAACACGTAGCGCACACTTGAAATCTGTCTTCAGATTTATGCAGAAGTTTCGGATGTTTGAACAAGTGTTTGGGGCTTGTCTAGCTCGAAGCTTGTGTTTCTTTGCTTAAAGTCTATAAATGGAAGATAAGAGGTAGACAGATAATAGACGGAATTTCCCGGAAGTGTACCGTGCGTCTAGGTCAGGGTACACCAGAATTCAGCTACTGGATGACTCGGCTGCCAGTGTTAGCCAAATACTAGGTCAAATGGCCCCCAATCGAATTTTACAGTTTGACCACTCATGCTGACTCGAGGCTAATCTACAAAATCTACTGAAATTTACCTGAATCAGCATCACAGTAAATCTCAGAGATTTTTTCTCTAAAGTTGGATAAAACTGTTGCAAACAATTGACCGTTACAATCAACCAACGTCAGATAATTTCCATTGGGGACAGATTTTCCAATCTGTATGCAGTTGTCAATAGTTGTCAACATTTTTATCCAACTTCAGATAGGAAATGAAATTATTTTCAACTTTCTTGAAATCTGTCCAATTCCACCAAACTCTTTTGATTCAGGTTCACATGAATTGAGGTGAATTTATTCAAATTTCCTACAATTTATTTTGAATTTCCAATCAAAGAAATTGCAATCAGTTACGGTTTCTTCATGACGGATCTTGCGCTGAAATGTGGGACGATAGACTTTGTTTAGTATGAAATGGAAGCTTCTAATGCGTCCCCTAAGGGTTTACATTTTCCTTGAATCTCTTCCCTATTCCTTTACCCCGCCATATACTCACTTGGTGGTGGGAGGGGGGTCGAAAGTTCAAGGAGGGTTCTGAACCACCAAGAGCAACAGCTTTAAGTACTTAGAGAACCTTTTTCTCTGGAGGTACCGGTCCCACGCATCTCCGGAGATGAACAACTCCCTTGCTAGACTCTTCATCGCATCCTCCCACTTGAATTTGATCGGATTAGAAAATGAAGAGAAGTGTCCCTTATTTGATTTTAAAAAAAAATTATTATTCGCCTAAGTATATCCATTTTTTATAAAACCGCATTTTCGAAGATTTCTGTTAATTTCTCGAGAATTATTTAAGTTCTTGCAAACAGAAGGGGGCTGTTGGACGAAGCGTTAAAAATCACATGTACATCATGTGACTGCTTTCGTTAAAAAAATTGTTCTTTCACAGCATGGTTTATGGTTGACAGCAAATCATTTCTGGAATAACAGATACTGAAAGGTAGAAAAATACCTCAAAATACTCACGTGAAGCTATAATTGATTCACAAAAAGCCTTCTGGCGAATGTCGCACATGTGTTTGTACTACTGAGCTAACAAGGAAACATGTTGTAGTACTCGAGAAAATATGCAACACGTTTTTTTCTTATCTGCCCAAATCTGGTATTTTGGGTAAAAAACTGACCACACATAAAAGCAGTATGTTTCACAATAAAATCACCTGGATACATTTCCTCGCAATGTGCGATCAAAAATGTGATTTTCTAAAATGTTTGCGAAGAATTGTTATGGAGGTGAACTACCAAGCAATTACTTGTCATTAGTCTTCATGGCACAAAAAATTGAAAAATAGAAGTACATTCTAGCCAAAAAATTTGGAAAAGTATATGTCGCTAGCTATGATTTATTAAAGTTTACGTGTTTTTAGATTCTCATCCAAAAATTTTATCGAGGGAGTAACCATGCTGAATTTAATTTTTTAAATATTTCCAACAATGAAGTAGCCTTTTCTAACAAAACCGATTAGAAAAATTTTTTCACAACGAGAGAAAAAAAATGTGATTTTGTCATAGTAGTCGAAGAGTTTTTAGGGAGTTTAACTCACCCAAAAATATTTTTTATTTCTAAAAAATTGCCAAATGGGAGTAAATTCAAGCCAAAAAGTTTGGAAAGAATATATATATTGCTCGCGATAATCATCTAAAGTTGACGATTATTGAATTTTCACGTAAAATCATTCTCTGAGTGTTATTTCATCACATTTCTCTAAAATGAAGTAGCTCTTACAAACAAACCAAATCAGAAAAATTTCCTCGCAATGAGAGATCAAAAATGTGATTTTCTCAAATTTTTTGGAAAATTTTTGGGAAGGGGGTGAACTAGCCCAAAATTATGTTAATTAGCAATTACATTGTTTGTAATGAAATATAATTTTGGGTTAGTACACGTTCATAAGGAAATTTCGACAAATTTAAGAGAAAAATATGACTTTTATGCATTTACTATCAAGACATTACTTTTTTGAAAAATTTCTTTGAATTACAAGTATATGTCATAAGTTTTTAACCTAATGCGCTTTATAAATTAAGATGTTTTTAAAAATAACAGACTGTCTTTCAGAGAATTGCGAAAACTCGTATAATTTTGGTGCAGAAAACCATTTTTATGTATGTTTAAAATACATTTTTAGATAAATGTTTTCTGAATAAAACCTTTCTGAAGTCTGATCTGTTTTGTGAGTTTTCCAGAAAAATATCGTGAAAGGATATCAAATCCTCGAAATTATAACTAATAATTTAGATGCCTTTAAATGCATTTTTAATTACAATAAATATCAATATGTACATTAGGGTGATTCATTTCATGAGGGAAAAAATGGTTTGGAGAACTGAATACGCGCAACAGCCTATGTTGTATCTTTTTATTCAACAAATTTTTCAACAAAAAATTTTGAGTCGAATATTCACATTTTTCGATTAGAATTTGAGATACAAAACACAATAAGTGAATTAAAAAATGTTACCGATTATAGAAAAATGTGAAACAAGTGACAAAATACTATTATCTTTCTTAAAAATCAGTTCTGAAGTTTTCATTAATTTAATTATAAACCTTTATAAAGGGCAGCAAAATCTAATTTTTCGCTCTGAACGCCTGCAAATTTTCTACAAAATTTTCGAGTGTATTCTGTTGTTTGTACATTGTAGTGATACTCTTTCGATGGATGCCACTTATCTTTCTTAGACTTGACTTTTTTCGGCATGTCTATACTTCCGGAGTCTTTAAAAAAACCACTACCCTTGTCATCAAGTACCTCTGAGTCTTTTCGAGGTTGAGTAAAAACATTCTTTTCTGAGAAAATTTGAGCTTCAGAACTAATGGTGAAACCTATGCGACAATGTTGAATATAATTGTTGTAAACGTGGAACTTCCCATATCGCATTAAACCCGGCGCTCGGGCATTAATATCGTTAAAGAAATTGAACATCATAGTTAGTTGAGGTAAATTCAAATATTGAACACCGCCAGTTGGATTATCTGATGGATAACCAAGTATCAAACCATAATTATGGTGCAAAAACTTACAGTGACTAACTGTCACGAAATTAACAGCTTCAATTGTGAGAAGTTTTCCAAGATCGTTCTTGTCTACACTTCCTCCGTCGAAGGTGCAATGATCTACCCAATAACATTGACCAAATTCTAATATTAACTGCGTATCACTGTTGTCAATATTTTTACGGCTGTGTTTGAATATCAAATTTTGGAATATGATGTTGCTTGAGTTTTTCGCTGTATGGAAATATACGTTGTTGAGATTATTTCTTTTGAAAGAACCAATTAGAGACTTATTAGATCCTAGGAAAATATTCTCTTTCTTAGGAGCTTCGATATTCGCCGCTATGACTAAAGTTTGAGGCACTGCGTCAGAGATGTATTTCTTCAAGTCCTGCAGATTTTTTATAAAAACCACTTTCCCCTTCGAACCTCCAACAGTGCCTCCTTTTTTCGCGAAGCCCGTCATTCCGAGTAATTTTGTATCTGGATATGGATACTTTGCAGTAGCTCCTTGATCATTTCCTGCAGTACCTCCTGTAGCACCTCCTACATCACCTGCTGCACCAGTTCCTGCATTACCTCCTCCAGCACCTCCTGCAGCAACGCCTGCATCACCTCCTACAGCACCTCCTGCAGCAACTCCTGCATTATCTCCTGCAGCACCTTCCGCAGCATCTTCTACAGTAACTGCAGTAGAATCTCCTGTAGCATCTCCTGCAGCAAGTCTCGCAAAATATGCCTGAAAAAAATGAAATCTAATATTATACATTTTATTCCACACTCGACCGGAATGGCCACCTTTGCCTCTAAAAATAGGGGTAAAAGTAGCATATATTGCCCGTAAAACGCATTTGCGGGGCAAAAGAAAAATTTGCGGGCGAAAGTAAATCTGACAAATGTATAGAAAAATGCATCGGAGCCGCTTTTCAGGACAAGAAGGTGGCCACGGTTAAGAGTGGAATAATATATTATATGCAACAAGGAACGAAAGAAGATTTAATGTATAGAATGCCTGAAAAAAAACAAGAATTCAACCATCAAATTTGGACAAACACCACAAAATGCTCCTATTGCAATTCCTAAAAAACAAAATAAAAAAATTTGTTTCTTTGGATAAAAATGAAAAAGAGGAAAGAAAAATGAGAAGGCATCCAACCACATCCCCTTCCTTCTCTTTCTTTTATTTCTTTCCTCTTTTTTATTCTCATCCAAAGAAACAAATTTTTTTATTTTGTTTTTTAGGGATTGCAATAGGAGCATTTTGTGGTGTTTGTCCAAATTTGACCGCAGAAAAAATCTGCTGTTTTCGCCCCTTGTTACTTAAGGGGTCATTCTACCATCTAACTTTTGAGAGCTGAGTGCTTGTAAAAATCGTAGCGTTGTCTAATTTTGTGCAGTTTCGTTCAGTAAAAATGTTTGATATGATCTGAAAGAGATCATCAAATCAGAAGGATTCATTCGAACAAGCAGAAGTAATATTATATGAAACAGGGATCGCTGATTTAGTGTAAGTAACTTTTTCTTACACTTGTTATGTTCCAAAAACTTTAAAAACGTTTTTCTCTAAACAACATTTTTGTGCTCTGCGCGCACGATTTCTCAATAAAATTTCAAACGATCACTTCCAAATTTTTCATGTTTATTCCTAATATAAATATCTAAAGAGTGACGAAGCGGTTTTTAAAATTTTTAATTTTATCATAGTTAAATTAACAAAAAAAGAGCAAAAAACATGATTTTTTGAAATTTTTTGCTTAAACTGCCGCCAATACGTTATTTTGCAAAATAAGAAAAATCCGCTTCGTCACTCCAGAGCTGTGTTCATATTTATGAAGAAAATTTCTAATTTATTTGTTTCAGATGATGCTGACTGGAGATATCGTGCACGCAGTGGACATGCCTTTTTTGAGACACTTTGTTTATTGTTAAATAATACCTAAACTAAATAATAATCACATGTGAAAAGATTGTTGTTGTAAGCTTGAAGATAGCACAAATAAACGCTGAAAATTTCATTCAACTATATAAAGTAGTTGTTGAGAAGAAAATTCTTGAAAATCACCTTTTTTACTGGGATAGTAGAATGACCCTTTAATGTTCTTTTTTTCTATAATATAGTAATTTCGATAGATCAGGTTCCTAAAATTCCCAGTAAAAATATTACATTTTCCACAAAATAGATGAATTTTAAACAATGTGAATATGTCAGTTTTCAACTAAAAATATATAATTTTCAACCAATTATTTCACAAATTATAATTAAATAAATAATGATCAGATTGTTACGGCAGCATCAGCCGAAGAATTGCAAAGAATGTTAACTTAATTGAATACGATTACTTTCCAATCAAAAATCAGACTTAAATGTTCAGTAAAAAAAAATTATTTTGCTGCAAAAAAAAGAACAAATTTTCAACAATATAAAATCATCAACCAAGAACGAAAATTTTAAATAAATAGTTCCGTGGATGCGTAGCTTGGGTTGGCACCCGGGCGGTTGTCTTTTCTACCAAAACTGGAATAGTTAAATTTTCAGTTAAGAAAAGGTGACTTCTATCCGAAAAACGAATGTTCAATAGAATAGGTACACTCTCAATTCTAGAGATAAATCTCCAACCAGAAATATTCATTTTTAACCAAGTATTTCAACTTTTCTCACATTTTCTCGCCCTGTTCAAAGAAAGAACATGAAGAAAAAAGATTCTCATCGAGCAATTGGATTTTCTACCAAAAAACATGATTTCTCAACGAAAAATGTAATAGTTCATATTTGAACTAAAGAATAGTTTAATTTTTGATCAAAAACAGTTGAATTCACCCAAATAAGTAATGCTCTCGAAACAAATTTGTAACTAAGGAAATAAATTTCCAACCAAAATGATTAATTTTCAACCGAAATGATGAACCTTCAATAAAAAAAAATCGATTTTTAAGGAAGTAGGTGAAAATTGAACCAACTAGATGAATTTCCAACTGCAAAAAATTAATTTGAACCAAAATTGAAATAGTTGAATTTCAGAAAAATAATAATTTTTAACGAGAAATATAATAGTTGGTATTGCTGCCAATTTAAAAAATGTTTTAATCATAAAAAGTTGAACTTAAACAGATAAAATGAATTGTTAACCAAATTGTTGAAATCTCAACCAAAACAGATTAATTTTCCAGCAAGCAGTTGAATTTTCAACTGATAAAGATGAAATTTCCACCAATAGAGGTAAATTTACAACCATGAAAGATTTTTCAATCTAAAAGGAAACAAAATTCTAACCAATTTTCTAAATTTTCTACAAAATATTTTAATTTTCAAAAGGAAAAAAGCAGTTGCGTTTTAGCTCAAAAAATGTATTTTCAACAAGACTGTTGAATTTTCAACCCAAAAGGAAAAGTTCTTAATAGAATTGACGAATTTGCATGGAAATAATGAAAGGTGCAACCAAACAGTCATATAATTAATCAAGGAACATAAAATATCTACCCGAAGAGATAAATTCGAAAACAAGCATTGAATTATCAACCAAGAAACATTTTTCAGTCAAGAAAGACCAAAATTCCAACCAAATTGTTGAATTTTTATCAAAGAAGTTTATTTACAATTAAGAAGTTGAATTTTCAATCCAAAAAGGCAAATTTTCAGGAAAACTGTTGAATTTAGACGAAGAAGGATAAGTTTTTTACTAAATTGCTAAACTTGCAGCAAAATAATTAAACCTGCAACTTAAGAGTTGATTTTCAATGAAAAAGTTCAAAGTTATTACCAAGAATGAGGTGAATTTTCAACAAATAGTTGAATTTTAAACACAAGAACGTTTCTCAGCCGGAATTTTTTTTTTTAAAACTTGATTCATGAATTTTTAGCAGCAAAGTTAATTGTTGACATAGAAAGATCAATTTCACCACGAAAACTAACGTAATTTAAAATTAAATGCCATTAAGCTGTAAAATAGACAAATTCCAACATCTTCAAAATTCGCAGTCTGAAGATTTCTGGTTTGAAAATATAAAACCACGCTTTCATTTTACATGCTCTATATTAAAACCCATCCTCCCTTCCAACTTACACTATTAGAAATCTTGAAAAGAAAACATGTCACTCTTTCAATTTAGTAAAAAATGGAAAATAAAAAGTTTCTACCTTTCATCTCTATGCTAAAAATCCTAAATTTGCTCCCGCCCTCTTAAAAAAATGTTAAAAACAAAAAATTGGTCTCTTCCAATTAAGGAAAACTTGAAAACCAAATTTTTTTTCCTTCAAACTCAATAAATTCAATGAAAAAAAAAACACAGAAAAAGAGCCTCATCCAATACAGAAAAAATTTGAATGTAAAAACTTCTTCCCTTAACCTCAATAAAAATGTTAGGAATTGAAAACGGTCCTTCCAAATCATCGAATAATGAAAATGAAAATGTCCTTGTTTCAAGCTCAACGAAAAAGTAAGAAGAATTTTTCTTTCAATTCGAAAAAAAATTGAATAAGAAAATTTCTTCCCTTCTAAAATTGGAATTGCGAAATTCAGACATTTTTTCAACATAAATCCTGTTAAGTTGAATTATTTTAACTCAAAGTTATTGATTCACTATTATTATTGATGATCATTGATTATTGGTTGATAATCGCATAACTCTAATTTGAATTTTTAAAAATTCAGTTTAAAATTGATTATTATTGAATGTTGCTTCCTCATAGAGGTAAGTTTGTAATTGCCTAAATTTTCAAAATATACTTTTTCGACATTTTTTGATAAAATTCGACCCCAGGAGCTCAAAAATAAAATTTTTTGAAAATTTCTGTGTGTGTATATGTGTCTGTACTCTTTATCTGTTCACAATATCTTGAAAAGTGAAAGAGATCATGAAATTTGGACGAAGTGAAGCTCTGATTGATATCTAGGTCTGATAGGATTTGGAGGTATTCAAAATACAACAATACGACATCTAGCGTATTTGTTTGGGTCTTTGACACGCATCGATCGATTCGGATTGGTTTCGGATTCACACTTATTCAATCGGACTGGTGTCAGATTCAGTCGGATTCATCCTGGTCGAATTCAAGAAGTCCCACGTACTCAAAAGAATTGAAAGAACTGATTGAAAAATGGATTCGGTTTGGGTTCCGATTAAAGTTTAAAAACGATTGAGAATTCGCTTCGAATTGTTTCGGATTAATTCGAACTGGTTCGAAATGCACAAAAATTTCAAAGATAATTACAGAATACTTGAAATCACGAAAGAACGTGCGCTCAAGCTCATGATCGGTCTCGTATCATTAACCAGTTAACAGGTAGGCTCGAAATTGATGTTGTGTGCATAAACTGGTAGAAGCAAATAATTCCGTATTCATCATGAAAGTTCATTCACTAAGGGGTTTTTAGGTCTCTGATGACGAATCCGAGGTCAAAATTGAGAAATTCAAAATGGCATATCCAATATGGTGAACCTGAATGCAGAAATCACATGAATTGAATAAAAGGCAGTACTAAAGGGTTGTTTTAGACGCTGATGACTGTTATACTATATTACAAGTTATTTTAAATTTTTCAATTTTGACCCCGGATTCGTCATCAGTGACTTCAAAAACCACTTAGTACTGACTTTCATTCAAATTATGTGACTCTTGCATTTGATTTCGCCATATTGGATCCGCCATTTTTAATTTCTCAATTTCCACTCCGGATTCGTCATCAACGACCAAGAAACTTGAGGTATTCCAATTTTTTTCAAAATCCATCCAGTTTTGTGGCAGTTATTCCAAGTACGCATATATGAGTCATTTCCAGTCTTGTCACGGATTTTTTCTGCTCACATATGCGTCATTACCATTTAACTGGTTAAAAGCGCGGTAATTCAGTAGATATGTACTTTTTGATTTTTAATGCAATTATTTAAGTTAAATTGTAAATATGTACCAGTGATATTTTCATAAATTGTATGACATGTGTGAGTATGTGTAGTAGTGATAGCCTTCCACATTATCTAGAAGTAGAATGTTTGTTTTTCTTCTGGCGCATGATATTTCACATGACTGGCTGGTAAAACTCACATATATCAGAATAAAATATACTTTTCAGAGATGAAAAAATTGTTCTATCTTAAATTTATATTTTTAAACACTAAAAACTAATAAAATTCATTTTCAGACCTGAAACAGCCTATCCAAACCTTTAAACAATTTAAAAAAAAAATGAAATTGATGGCAGTATTTTGTTGCCAAAAGGAAGAAATTTGGGGGGTAGCGTTCGCAAAATTCAAAGCAAAACTTTTTTTTGGGTACCCTGTGCTCAGTTGAAGATTTAAATCAATGAGTCATTTACAATACAATTGGCTGGAAATTCTTTCTTAGATTTCAGTGGTTACCATGCACATCTCGTGAGTAAAAATGCTTCGACTTGAGACTGTTAACAGATGCGAAGGATTGAAATTAATGAGTGAAGAATTTGTGATTCAAATTAGTTATTCTTAATTGAAAAACGCTAAATCTGTGGGCTTGAACGAGTACAACCCCTGAAAAATTTTCTTCAAAAATATTCAAATTGTAATTTTCCATAAGGACCTCCTGAGTCGTTAGAAACACGTAAAAACAAACAACATTTTCCGTATCGTTGTCAAACACGTATAATACAAATGAAAATCTATGAATGAATTCATTCAATATATATATGTATAATATAAAATTGCTTGATTATTAAGGAAGATTAGGTTCTATGATAGGCAGAATGACCCTTCTTGCCAGGGCAAGTATATACTCGAAGTTATAATTATATGTCTTCAAGACATTGGGGACAATTAAAGTCGAAATCAAGTCGAAGAATTTACAGTCGGGCTTATAGGAATTACTTTTTTGTAACCAAAATAATAAGTCAGTACACAAAAAATACTTATAGATTTGTGAGAAAATCATAAATATAAAATTATAATAAATTGAATAATCTTACCAAAATTAAAGCGAACGTGAACTGCATTCCTCCCTTCATTGAGCACGCACGTTGCTCAATTAAACACCAGAAATTAATTTTTCGATGTGTACTATATTCAGGAATTTTCTTTTCAGCTACTCATCGCTGTTATGCTCCATGTATTTTCGTTTAAGAACATGAGATTATATAGCTTACCTAAAAGTATGATGACATTTGTTTACGGAAAAAATAATTCAGGAAGTATAATTTTATTGCTTTGTTGTCATTACATTTAAGTGCAGATATGTCAAGTACGTTCGAGTGTGTACCTCAATAAATACCTCAAAATTCAAATAATCAGGTTGTTGTAAAATTTTGAAAATTATCATCATGTAATCTTATGGAGATAGAGTGAGTCGGGTGCGACACCAATAACGTTTTACGTAATTCTGACATAATAAATCATCAGAATTTACTGAAAACTAGAAAAAAGCGTGCTACGCACATTATTATTGTTGTCATGCAATTTTCAAATTGAAATATCAAACTGATAATCATAAAAAATTTATGTGTATTATAGTATTCATTATCTAAGATAATAGAAATGGAAAGGAACGACAATATGTTTTGTAATTCATGAAAATTGATACCTCAACTTTAAATTAAAATTGCTCAATATTTTATTTTGCAGACTAATTATTTTTGTTCAAAATAATCGATTGCCAATGAAAAAAGATAAGATAAAATTTTACTGTTCCAAGTGTTGTAAATATTTTTCAAACCTATATTTTTATTAAGAATACAAATTTTCAATAAAAATCAGTAGCATAATATTTATTTGTAACGGTGAGTCTTATTTGAAGTCTCATCGAATGTTTTTTATTCAAAATCATCGGTTTCCCGTGAAAATTTTAGCACAACTAAAAATTGTTCGAAAATGGAAAATTTTAAATCGGTTTAGAAATCTATAACGATTTACAATGGAAAACGCAAACTGAAATAAAATAATTCAGAACTAAAACCCTTCTTTAAAATTTATTTATTTTTGTTTAAAATAACCGATTTTCAGTGAAAGACGTTAACATAACCTAAAATTATTAGAAAATTTGAATCTTCTTTGAAAAGATTTCGTAGGATTGAAAATATGTTAGAGTATTCTTAAAGATTCCGGAGAATTTTCAATCTTGTGAAGCCTTTTTAGAGGACTTTAAAGATTTCATTGTATTCTGAAAGATTCCAAGGAAATTTCCAAAAGATTGAAAATAATTCAAGCGGTTTTCGGGAGATTTCAATGGATTAAAAATATTTTAGATTACTTTTAAAGATTCTAAAGAATTTGTAATAGGTTTGAATAATTCAAAGGGATTTCAGAGGATCTTCAAAGATCTTACGTTAAAGAGTTTAATCAATTTTTAAGAGCACATAAATTTTAAGAGATTTTCAAAGATTTCAAAGGATTTGAAATAATTCAGTTTGTTGGAAATGATTTTATAAAAAATTTCTAGCGGAAAATACTGACAGGATCCAAGATTGATGATCTTCTTCAAATTATATTTGTTTTAAGATACCAGACTGTATTGTAAAACAATTTTCCCAAAACTTGTTCAAATTTTGTTTTTTTCGTAATCAAATGATTTTTTAATTAAAATTTCAATTTCGGACGAAAAGCATCACAATTTGGAATTGTTAAAGATTGTTAATTTTGTTTCTTTGAACAAAAGTGAGTCCTCTACGGAACTTCACGAAATCGCATTAGAATTCTTCTTCAGAAATACTGATTCCTCGTAAAAAATACGGATATAAGACATATAGAATCTTTTCAATAAGTTATTAGATATTTTGGAATATCTTATTTTTCACCTTCTAATATTTTCATGAGGGATAATAAATTTTTAGCCATTAAAAAAAAAGAATTTTTGAGAGAATACTTAAATCAAACAAATAGATGAAATTTTAGTTGAATTCATGAATCTCCAACAAAAATATAAATTTTAAAATTTTTTATATTAAATATTTTTACTCAGAATATTTTTCATATAGCCGGGACAATATTTGAATAAAAATAATACTCATTTCAATATGTATAGAATATATGATGCACAGGAAAAATATTTGACAAATTGTTTTGTGTAAAATCTTCTGAGAATATTTTCAGAACAATATAATTCAGTCTTTCAAAAGAAGGTTCTAAAAATAAAAGACATAGATATGGAAATGTTGCACTTTTGTCCTACTTTTATCTTACCTTATTATTTTGAAAATCTGATTCTTGTATCAAAAAACTGCTATAAATGATGAGTATATGTTTAAAAAACGTACTTTGAATTATGAATAACATTTTGAAAAGAAAGGATGTAAAAATAATCAATTGCCGCCAAAAAATAATTTTTGAATTCAAGAAAATTTGTTGAGCTGTCCGTTTTTCTTGCATCTTTCTGAATTTCACAAAAATAATATTATTGTTTACTGAAAGAACGTTTCAAAGTACATGTTTTGAAACATTTTATTTTTGGTTAGCGAGAACTAAAAACAACCATATTTCACAATTGTAAAACCAACTGCTTTGGAGAAAAATAGTCTTCTCTTTTTTTTAAATCAACTGTTTTTGATTAAAACTTCATCGGTTGCAGTTCCTCCTCTTTGGTTGACAATTTTTCTTCCTTTGTTTTTATTTTCTTTTTGAATGAGAACAGATCTTTTTTATTTGAGGAATTACATGATTTGTTGAAAATTTGTCATTTTCAATTGAATTCAAGGGCTTTTAATTTAACATATTTTTAGGTTGAAACGTTAACTATTACATTTTACGTTCTTTGTTCAAGATTCATGTTTTTGGTTTTAAATAAACTATTTTGATGAAAATCAGTTTTTTTTCTCCTGAAAATTGATCAAATGAAAATTTAACTTGTCCGTTTTCGATTGAAAATTCGCCTCTTTCAGCTTAAAAATGAAACATTTGGATGAAAATTAATGTATTTCATTGAAAATTTGCCTATTTTAGTTGAAAAATAATCCTGATGCTTCACAATTAATATTTTTGGTCAATAAATCATTTCACGGTTGAAAATATAACCAAAGTTTTAAAAAATTGCTCTTCTTTTCTTGAAAAATGATCTTCTTAGTTGAAAATTCAATTATGTGTTTGAAAAGTGACTTTTTTTTTAGAAGATTATTCTTCTTGTTTGCAACTTCATTTATTGTGGTTAAAAGTTAATTTATTTGGTTAAAAATTAAACTACTCTGTTAAAAATTGAAATACATTGTTAAATTTTTTGTTCGAAAATTAATTTTTTTTTAGTACCAAACTCGACTTTTCGGTAGAAAATTAATCTTATTCTTTGAAAATTCATCTTTTTGGTTGAAATTTGATTATTACTGATTGAAAATTCATGCATCTTGTTCAAGCCTCCTTTTTCTTGGTTCCAAATTATTTTTTGAACTGAAGAGTGAATTATTTCATTTTTGATTACAATTTTTTTTTTGGTCGCAAATTTATTTTTCTCGATTAAAATTCAACTATTTTATTGAAGCTACTTGATTGAAAAGTAATTTTTTTGTTTGAAGACTCATTACTTTAGTTGAAATTCATCCCTATGGCTGAAAATGCAACTATTCTATTGAAAAATTCGCTTTTGTTAGTTGAACATTAATTTGTTTAAAGGAAAATTCAACTATATCACTCTTTGTTGAAAATTCAACTATATCACTCTTTGTTGAAAATTCTTTCTTTTCCAGTTGGAAATTCACTTCTTTTGTTGCAGATTGTATATATTGCTAAAATTAAATTTCTTCATCTAATGATGTCACTATTCAATTTTCGGTTGGAAATTCAACTATTTCATTTTTAATTCAAAATTTATCTTCATTGATTGAAAATTATACTATTTGGTAAAAAAATAGAGACTGTTATAAAACACGTACTTTGCAATGTTTTCAGTAGAAAATAATGTTATATTTGTAAAACTCAGAACTGCACAAGAAAAAGTGACCAGTGATAAATATATTAAATTTTTTCTCTCAAAACTGAATTTATTACTCTTTTACTTAATTTTACAATTGAAATATAAACTTTTATTATTAATTTGTATAAAAAAAGCTATTTTTGATTTATTAAATTTAAATTTCTGCAGAACTCGGACCTGAACAGACCACACACTTTGGGAGAGTGGTAAACTCCCCCATTTTCAAAATTTTGTTAATTTGGGTTTTCGACTTTTTTGAAACTATATATAACTATATAACAGGATGAATGTTTCGACAACCATATTTTGTTGAGTTTTTTCATGTTTTTTCGCTATTATATCTCAAATTGACTATCCTTAAAAATTTGAATTAAGCGAATTTGTTAAAAATAGTTATAATAATGGAAGCCACCTTATGCCTCAGACGGAAATATTATATTGGAAAAAATTATACATCATACTTCCCAATGTGTGACATTTTCCCACCTGGGTCGGCACATTCAGGTTGATCATTTTATTTACAATTTTTAATTCTTCAAATTAGCGGTCGAAACCAGATAAGGTTTTCTTATTTGTGTTAGGGGGCCATTCAAAGGTTATACTTCTCCATCCACTTGAGAAACTCAAAATGATCATTAAAACCGGTTCTGATTAGAAGTCGCTCTTATTTAAACATTTGCATTACGATAAAAAACTAGAGATAGTTGAACGCATCACCTGACTTAATTCGACTTTCAAAAATGTGTTGTTCGCAATACCTAAGATTTAGGTAAATAAGAATCTTATTCCTCACAGAAAGGAACAAATTAAAATTGACCTTGCGTGCATAGCAAGATATCATTGTTTATCTCAAGTAGGAATTAAATCTTGGAGAAAGGTAATTAAAAATTGGACATTACTAATTTTGATGTTAATTTCTTTGTCTACTAGTTCAGTAAACAACAAAATTAACATAAAAATTATTAAAGACATTGCCTGGTCAAGAACGTTAACAATAAAAAAAAAAAAAAAATTAGCCAATAATATTACACTGTAAGACCTAATTTTGATTAATTGAATGCTTATCCATTTTGGCCATTAAATTTACACAGAAAAAAACATAATGTGATCTTTACAGCGATTTCAGAGTAATCTTTACCTGCACCAAAAACTTACTTTGCGCTCGCATTTGCTTGGATGTTTGGCCAAGGGAGAAGAAAATTTCAGAAAAACTTTCCCGAGCGCCACCAGTTACTGTCTGCCTGTGCTGAGACTTTGTAATCCGATAATCACTACACACATGAAGAAACATTCGGTTGTGAAATTTCACATTATAATATTTATTTTTACAATGAGACAATAGCAAGTCAGGATATCGCGTCACTATTTCAAGAATTATTTTTGTGAATATTAAACTGTGAAGTTACTGCAGGGAGACAGAGAGACAGAGAGACAGAGAGACAGGGAGACAGAGAGACAGAGAGACAGAGAGATAAAGAGACACAGAGAGACAGGGAGACAGGGAGACAGAGAGACAGATACAGAGAGACAGAGAGACAGAGAGACAAAGAGACAAAGAGAAAGAGACAGGGATACAGAGAGACAGAGAGAAAGAGAGACAGAGAGACAGAGACAGACAGATACAGACAGAGAGACAGAGAGATAGACATACAGACAGACAGAGAGACAAATAGACAGAATGACAGAGTGACAGAGATACAGAGAGATAGGGAGACAGAGAGACAGAGAGAAAGAGAGACAGCAAAACAGATATAGAGACATAGAGACAGAGAGGCAGAGCGACCGAGAGACAGAGAGACAGATAGACAGAGAGACAGGGAGACAGAGAAACAAAGCGAAAGAGAGACAGATAGACAGAGAAACAGAGAGGGAGGGAGACAGAGAGACAAAAAGAAAGAGAGACAGAGAGGAAGAAAGACAGAGAGATAGAGCGACAGAGACAGACATACATACATACACACAGATACCGAGAGACATACAGACATACACACACACATACAGACATACAGACAGACATACGAGACATACAGAAATGCAGACATACATACATACATACATACATACATACATACATACATACATACA
>CAKNXH010000033.1:1847072-1881874 GCA_932178445.1 Andricus quercusramuli | reverse complement strand
ATACATACATACATACATACATACATACATACATACATACATACATACACACACACATACATACAGACATACTCATTCATAAAAATGGTTTTGTATGACTCAAGGGGTCCCAAAACGTGGAGTTTTGGTGATAAACAACAAAGTAAAATTTTGCATAAAACTAATACCTTCTAAGAATGTGAAAATAATTAAAAATTATCTCCTATGATGGCATAAAAGAATTCTACACTTGGATAATTGAATGAAACTCAAATAAATTATATTCTGAATGACCTTATCAGTTGTATTTGCTTACTGCCTGCTTTTACATTTCTAAAACCCGTGAATCAATGAGCCTATTTGAAACAGCAGTAATTTTCTTTACGATATCAGAGACTTGTTCACATGTAAACAAAAAAGAATACATGGGAAAGTATCCATTTTTTATATTGTCCATTATAAACGCATTTTTAGCGTGGCCGAATAACGTTACATATTTTCAAATTTCCCTGACTTTCCCCTGATTTGAACGAAACCAATTTTTAATTTTCACTGATCATTTATATTTGAAGACCAGTATATTAATCTTCTAACATTTTCAATACAGAATCTCTTCTGTAAACAGAATAAAATAATTTCAATTAAAAATTTGCAAATCCATTCATTCATTCCAATGAAAAAACATGAACTCTTTATAAAAATAAGAATTTTCAATCTAAAAATGCGAATTTTCAACAAAACAGTAGATTTGTCGACCAAAAAAGATTATTTTGAAACAAAATAGTTTAATATTTAGCAAAATATAATGATTTTAATCCATTAATTTTCAATATATAAATATGAATTTTCAACCAAAAAGAAAAACATTCAAAGAAAAAAAAATGAATTTTCATCTGAATGAGATAAATTTTCAACTAGAATTATGACTCCACAACCAATTAAATGAATTTTCATCCAATCTATTTAATTTTTAACAAAAAAAGATCAATTTTTAACCCAGTAGACGAATTTTCTACAAACAGGGTGAATTTTCAACTCGAAATTATTAATTTTCTATCGAAAAGACAAACTATTAACAAAAAAGTACAATCTCCAACACAAGAGACAAATCTTTAACTGAAATAATGAATTTTCAACCAAAAAACATGAATTTTCAACAAAGTAGTTCAACTTTCAACAAATTTGTTAATTTTCCAAACAAACATACGAATTTTCAACAAATAAAAATTGTTCAGTCAAGAAAGGAAAAAAGGTCATCAAAATTGTTGAAATTTTGAGACAAAAGACGTTTTTTCTGTAAAACCGTTGAATTATCTACCGGAAAATATGAATTTTCGAATAAGAAAGTTAATTTTCAATCGAACAATTTAAAAAAAAAGAAGTTATATTTCCAGTTCAATGAATTATTTTTAAACCAAAAAAGAAAACGGGATTTTGAAAAAAATTTGGAACAAAACGATTATATTTTCAAAAAATAAATGTATAGTCAACTGAACTGATTAAACATGACAAAAATGAATTTTCAACCAAAAAGTTGAACATTTAACCCAAAAGATGATTTTTGAACCAAGAATATTGATTTATTTTAAAGGACGACTGAAAATCTCGAAAAATAAAATTCCCAAAAAAGAAATTCGAGAAAAAAAATTTCCGAAACTAGAAAGTTGCCTATAATTTTTATCTTATCACCTGTTAGTACGTTTGAAAAGTCAAATCTTATCACCCGTTAGTGAACTTAAAAAGTAAAATCTTATCACCTGTTACTGAACTTGAAAAATAAAATCGTATCACCTGCTAGCCAAATTTATCTCTTCAATTCAAAAATAACTCCATTGTTTGTGTGTGTTAAATTAAAAATCAGACTGTTGAGATATTTATAACAAAAATACTTCTATTCATTCTGTACCTTATTTCCTGCGAATATTCTCAATGATTTCTTAATAAAACAAAAAACTTCAAATATTATAAGTTTGGGCTTTTGTTCTACATTTCCGCAAAATGTATCATTTTTCTTCGGACGTTGAATTAAAATATTAAAGGCAGATAATTCAACATCAGACATTCCTATTATATTGAGAAACATGATTTTATTACCTCATTCTAGTCTCTGTTTGGCAATTTAATTTACATGTATACAAACGTATCCTTACTTAGTATCACCAACCGTCCACAGCCGCATTTTCAATAGCATCGTTCGCATTTGCCTGACTTTTTGGCTAAAGGGAGAGAAAAGCTGCAGAAAACCTTTCCCGATTGCAACTGTTTACTGTCTTGCCGTCTTGAGACTAAATGAGTCGAGAATCACTATTTATTTTGAATTTCAATATTGATGTCCGTATATGATTGGTTAAGCGCTTTATTTAGGATTGCTGCTTGTGAAAAATCAGAACCACTAACATTTTTAACCTGTATCATTTTCTATATATCGTGAGATCGGTACGAGAAAGTACGAGGTAACATCTATCTGACCTGACTCATAAATTAAGTTTGTGATTTTTATTTTTATTCATCTTAAAATTTACCTTTTAATTTAACTTTGGATTTTTTTTCAACCCCTTAGACCTATATGTTCTGTGATTGCCATGACGGTGATGATAAATTCAAGGTCAGTGTGACCAATAATGCTAGTGATATTCGGCAATTATCTACACTTGGAAAATGGCATATCAAATAACAAGGCCTGAAATATTTATAAATAATCATAATAAATACTTTCTTCCATGTAAATATTCTTCATTGAACTTCCAATTTTGATTGCAATGTGAACACATTTCACAGAAAAATTTTATTGAGATGAAATTTCGTAATTGTTTCGTGTTTAATAGATACAGCACAAGATATTCAAATATATATTAGTTGTCATCTTACTGGCCTTCATAAATTATTTTGCTATTCACAAGATGGATTAGAAAAAGCTTATTTTTCTTAGATGATTGAATGCCGTCAGTATGTTTTTTCTTTCTTCGAATGCATACAATAGTACAATGTAAGGAATTTAAAAACACCTACGTGTTATCTGCTTCAGGTCCACTGTGTGTCCGGTAAGAACAAAACTTCTAGATTGAAAATGATGAAATTTCCATAATTTATGTAACTCTTATTTTTCTCCCGAAATTATATTTTTGTATTGTTTTGCATTATATTTGTATTGTATTGTATTCTATTGTATCTTGTATTGTATTCTTTGCAAAACGATCGTTTGCTCAAGGAGTTTGAGTCAGTGATAGGAAGGATTTCTAGAATTCAGCCAGCGCAGGAACAATTAGCTGAACATTTTTGAGTTACTTCTTGAGTTGGCTATACTGATTTCTCGAAAAATCCTCTGCGAGGGCCTCATCAAACACCTTGAACAAAGTAAATGCGAAAGGAGGTCAATCACAGTGGGCCTCCCAGTTAACCCTAACGAGGATCCTGCAACACTCATTGCATCCACTTGCTTTCTAGTGAAAGAAAAATTTTCTAGAGAAGACATCGATGATATATATGAATTCTGATTTCGTGGTCCAATTGAGCTTAACTTACACCTGGCAAGACCGAGATTTGAAACAAATCTATTTGAATAAGGACTACGAACAAAACTACAACAGCTCCAGCAAAGATTTTCGAGGATGCTAAAATTGACAAGATTTTGCGTAGAATAATTGGACCACGTACTCAAATATCCTCTATTTGACTGTAATCTAATCGAACCATTGAATAATCTTTCACGTATTGTTTTGGCTAAAAAAACAACGCAGCTTCTTCGTATACTTAGTGAAATCGCTTTTTGAGCCGCAATCACAATGAAATGCATACTTATCATTCCTTCATGTTGTCCTATCTTCATGTCTCAGCTCACTCAACTTATGGAACTTAGTTGTATAGATTTCCTGCATATTTTGGTTAAGTGAACAAGTAATTTCTGTAATATAGACTCTCTCGTATTTATCTCAGGTACCACGATGTAGGGTCGTTTGACTCTGACATAAGGATTCGTCTGGATAGTAACGTCTCGATATAAAATGTGATCTTCGTTTTCTGAAGCGGGCACTAAGTGTATCTTTTAAAAAGCATATATTCTACGAAGAGTCCTAGTTTAATGGCAAGTTGTTGATCTATAATCTGCACCACATCATCATGTCTGTGCATGTCCTATCTTTGAACCATTACGCGACAATCATGAGTGATGTGCTCCATGAATTCGTTTGTATCTTCACATAATCGGCACCTGTCAATCACGCCTTGTTCTAACACATGCATAAGATCATTTCTGGTACCTAGAACCCTGTCTTAAATCGCAATGATAAAGCCTTCTCTATGTATGAACAGACCTTTCTTTTTCAACTGAATATTGGATGCCTCAATATGCACTTTGTATTGCGCTTCTCATTTCTGTATGATTTCTGCCGTGATATTCAATGCCTTCTCTAAGAACAGGTTCAGAAGAGTATAATCGAGTTCCACTTCACAGATGGTGATATGGAGCGTAACATCTCACGAGGTCCTACTTCCTCTATGTCGTGGTAAAACTACCCTTCCAATCGCCGAATTACTGTAATGCATTTGGTGTTTGGTCCCTGTAACGCGAGTGGTTTCGTTTAGCCTTCCAACGTCCATGCTTTACCATTTGATGAGCCCACAAGAGTATGTGAGGACAGGGAATAGCATCTTTGTTGATTGGCCTGATCTTGTTTTCTGAGTTGAGAGAAATCTTTAGAACCGATCAGTATCTTATAGTGAAGGCAGCCATGAGGCTTTCCTAAAATTATTGATGGTATATACCCTTATACTCAAGAATTACCAGATATTGATATGACTCACCCTTAGACATTGCTTTGCTGTTATTCTCTTTCTCGTTCTATACCTATGTCATCCCTTATGCTTCTCTGATCAAATGCACTCTTCTGCATTTATCTAGTCCAAACTTAATTGCAATATGATTGGAAAACTGTTTTGTAACATGGATCACTTGCGGCAGTTTCTCGCATGAACTAGCGTATAGCTTGAGGTAATTTATATACACAAGATGGGTCAGTCGATGACCATCCTCATCCTTGAATATTTTGAACCCATAGGCATGCTATTTAGTTGTTGCTGAATGGGTCTAACGCTAAATAAAACCATGATGCACAGAAGGTGTCTCCTTGAAAGATACCATCCGTAATGCGGATTAATCTAGTTATCATTGATTGTCCATTGTGAAAACACTTCATTCAGGTACCCCGAAGCGTAAATTGGCATTATCAAAAATAATAAGACAGCTTATTTTTATCTCATGGTCACATCCCAAGGTGTCGAATGTATATGGACATAAGGAATATTTTTAAGTTTTATTTTTGAAAAGTCTGCACGGGACTGTCGTGGTATATATACATATGTAACATCAGTCACGGACACATTTTTGGAATACAAACAAGTAATCTGATAAGAACAGTATGTCTGATTTGATATGTTGGGCAAAGCCTGGAATTTTGCCGCTACCATCCGCGGATTGGGTTACAGCCCAATTTCATAATGGAGGGACCTGCAGTTTAGGGTTAGTTCTGAACCACCAAAAACTCGGTAAAATTACACAGAAAAATTTCCAGAGGTAGCCGTTCAAGGCTCGAACGCCAGACCTCTATAACGTGAAGTCCAAGCGCCTAAAAGCCTCAGCCAGAATTATTATTATTACTACCATTTTAATTATTAGGATATATTTATTTAATTCCAAAGTGTTTTTTCTCGTTGCAAAGTATAATTTTTCATCTAAAGTTGGATTGAAACGTTAAAAGCAGGTAAATAATAATTGAGCATTACTATTTTATTCAGAAATCTAATTTTATTACATGAATGTACATTCTATTTAGGTGCTTATATATAGAAGATCACCCCTACGGAATATGTCCTACCGTCTGCAACCAGGTTACCGGGATGCGAGTTTGGATGTAGACATTCAAAATTATCGAATGCCCACAGTAGTCTAGATTATAGTTGAATGCAGTGGTTGTAATTGTTTAGAAATAAATAAAAATTATACATAATTTTGTCCACTATGTAGAATTTCTCGCTCTGGGTTCGGTACAGCCGAAACTGTATTTTAGTCATATATTTTTATTGAATTTTAAGATAATGATATTCGCAAGATCCTGGGTATTACATCATTGGTGTTAAAACCTGCTTCGGAACTGAAAGCGAGACACATGTCTTGTGCCTTCTGGTAAAAATTCGTATACACCTAACTCCTTTAAAAATGGATCATTCTCTTTGAATTCCGGTCTCTCGCCGTTGTACATATGTATGCAAATTATTTTTCTTGGTTCTTTATATATTGGATGAATGGTATTTCCGCTGACCCATCCAATCATCCAATCATCCCTTGCTGCCAGCGTTATTATACCCGTGGGTACATTTGTGCCATGAAGACGTACATCAGCAATCTCTGCTGACCTCACGTCAAATGTCACAAACGGAGATTAAAATTTAAATAAATGTGATTTTTTTCTAATAAACGTGCTATACAAAGGAAAGATGTCCAAAGAAGGATCTTGTTTTCTTCACTCATTTTGAAATTGATCACTTTAGCCAAAATATATTCCTTATCCAAAACATTAATATAATGACAGCTATTTTTATTCAATTTAACTCCAATCGTTCATACACAAGAAAAAAAATCTGTTAAGGACCATAAAAGATGACTCATGGACACCCATCCTTTCTTGCTTTAAGTGAATGAGTTTAAGATCAGAAATCCAAGAATTTTCTTAATGCTAAATTTAATATTGCCGTCTAGCAAACGCACGCTGCAGGAAAGTATTTCACATTTAGCATGCTCTCTCACAAAAAAAAAAAAAAAAAAAAAACATTACGTGATGACACGTCAAGATTCTTCAACCTTTAATTCCCCGAATGAAAGGTAAAATCCGAAAGATCACTCTTTTCAAATATACATTCACTTTTCAAAGTCGAGGCTATCGATTTTTGATTTTCGGTGATCAATTCCCCCCAATTTGTTTGTTTTCTAAAAAAATAAATTCCGCATTCTTTTGAAATCGATGAACATCAAACCGTGTCACCGGGATTTCGGAATTAACATGCGGTTCGAAATGGGAAAAAGACCTTTTTCGAAATCCTCCTCTCTCAATCTAAAAAAGTTATTAACTTCCGTACTTAGTTGCACAATTAACGGATCTTGAGAGTGATATATTTATTTAACAATATTTGTTAATCATCTAAATAACTTCCTTTCGTTCAAAAAATTTTCTCTTCCGTAAACTTTGCAAGGTTACTACTTTCTGAAATCGATGTCACATTGAATGAATGTTAAGAGTTATATTTTGTGTGGAAGACAATTTATAATAAGTTGAACAATGAATATCACTCGCGCTTTCTTATAGGAAAAATAGAGAAAATTCTTCTTTTTTTTTTAAATCTCTTACACTACATCGCTTATTAATCAGCATTTTTGTTCATCAATGAAATCGGTCTGAAAAATAACTATCAATAACGTAACTGAAATATATGTTTTGAAAAACTGTAATTTTCTCCACCCTTATAATTTTTTTAGTTCACAGGTAAAAATGTTTGTGAAGAAATTAAAATTATTCCACTAACGTTGAATCGTCTTTCACAGAAAATATCACTCTGAGCAATCATTAAATGCGATATCGACTCGAGGAAGGAGTAACCTCACACGATTCACAGAAGAAAAAAATTGTTTGAGCAAGTAAAATTATTCAGATAATCACCAAATATCAAGAAAATACAAAATTTTCACGATTTACAAGAGAAAAAATATTGCTGAAATAATTTAAAATTAGTTAAAAAATACTTGAGATATTATGAATTGTAGAATAAATGTGATTAATTTTGAATATTGAAAAAATATAGACTTTAGCAAGAATTTTACAAAAAACTAATATTCTGCACTTCTTAGGACACTTTTAGGCACAATACAAGGGGGTTAGGGATGTCAAAACTGTAGTTCTTTGGGTGAAATTATCCCTTAAACATTTCTTAAGATATGACGAAGCTTCAAAACTTCTCTTTTCACGATCAAGAAAGGTGCCTTGTATGGTCCGGGTATTGCTGATTAGCCGAAAAAGTATGTTTTCTATGACTTTTCATCTTGAAAAACTTTAAACGCGTTTTTCTCAAAACGACATTCTTGCACTTGGCGCAGGTGATTTTTTAAAAATGGCCGGGCGTATCGACTTCAAATTTTAAAACGATATACAGCACTATCATGGCCATCGTCCGAACCTCCAAGTTGTTGATATTTTGATTCTAACTTATAATTTCACCTGATTTATGGTACAACCAATTTTTTTCTCTCCTTCACAAGAAACGCCGCCATTTTATTAACTTTCTATGAAATAAGAAAGTGGAGGTTCGGTCCATAGGGGCGATGACATGGATTAATAAACTTATTCGATTTTCTGTTTCGGATCACTAGAAGAGCCAAAATCACCTGCGCCAGCAGAAAACTTTTTTTTTGCACACATGCATTTTATTTCATAAATGAATAAATATTTTTTACCATCAAACAAAATGTTTTAACACTCTCCTTGATCATACCTTTGGGAGAAAAACACATTCCTTCAATTATATACAATAGTTCCCGAGAAAAAAGTGATTGAAAATATGCTTTTTTTATGCGTTCACATTGGAATGCCCCCTTAAGAAAAATATGAAGAAAAGTGAAACCTTATCTCCTGCAAGTGAGGAAATAAAATTTTGAAATTTTCAATCTGAGGTTCAAGATATTTTACTTGAAACCACGAAGGAATAATAAGGAGACAGATCTCTGTATACGCGATTTGTTAGGAGCAACGGCATTGTTAGTGCCAAGCCCGTAAGTAGTATTCACCCTTCTGTGAGTGCGCAAGCGCACAGCGTCGTTCCGTGTCCTCCTCACACGTACGTGAACGTGAGAGAGCTTCTGAAAATAGAGTATGTTCGAAAAGTTAAGCTCGTTTGTTGATCATCACACGAATTATACGAAATAAATCCGGAAACAATATTTCTAATATTTATGAAAGAAGTGTGAACCCATTTGATATATTTTTCATTTTTTCCAAGGTGGATTATCATTAAATTGATATATTTGTGCAATTCATGCAGACGAAAGAAGGTCACGCAATCATATTTCTTACTTTAGCGGTCAAATACCAACTTCGTAATCTAATTCTATACTTACCACTTTTATGATGCACTCATTTCGCAAGCTTTAAAACTCTTCTTATAAGTGAGTATAAGTAACCTTTTTATTCGTATAATTTCTTTCCCAGCACGAAAAAAATGGCCGGTTGCAAAAAGAAAACAAACTGTCGTAACCTGCTGAACATACTTCATTCTGTTTACTTTCAAAAGCTGTCTTACTCGCTTTTTTCGTGTGACAGTTCGGTCTCCTTATTATTCCTTCGTGCTCAAAACGTCATAATATGATTATGAATGTGGCGTTAGAAGCAATTAAAAATTTGAAATGAATCTAACAGTGAAACATTGCAGTCTAAATTTAAAACATTTTCGGAAATTTAGGAATCAAAGTAAGACTGCGAAAACAAAAGGCGCAGCAAAAATGATTCCATCTTTTTCCTGTGTGCTACATTTGAATTCAGACTGTTTACACGCTTCCAGAGATAATGAGCTTATTTCCTTATATGACTAGTAGTATATTTGGAATTTAAAGAAAAATTTTTTTCAACTAATTCTCCACATTATTTCATATGAATAATTTCAATATTTTTTCTTCAATTCTCATTAATAATGATACATGGATTATTTTGCCACGTGTTCCGCAATTTCTTTGCTAACAGCTGGATTTTTTTAACAGGAAATAAATATACACTGCAATTAGGCTACAATTAGAAGATGTCTTAAAATTATATACATTACAATATATTTACCAATAGAATGAATAAAAATGGCCAAAGCGCAACCCACTGTACACAAGATTCTCATTTTTCAAACAAAAGAAAAGTAATTGGCGGAAAAATTCGTGATCACAGTATAACGAAAGCATATTCTATGTACCAGATATTGCAATATATATACTAGCCGCTCTTCCTTGTCCTCTAAATGAAACCATTATTTGTAAGATGGATAAGTGGGGAGAAGGTTATTTTCATGATAAGAAACAGAGTTAGGTGTCAACCTCCGATTTTCTTTGTTGTAGTACTCGAAGAACAAAGCCACATTTGTTCTTCAATACACAGCTACATAAAAAAAGGAAATTATCATGATCTGGAGACAAGAAATATATATTTCTATGTATATGGACGCACTGAATGTGAATCCGCCAACAGAATTGGCCCAACGGGTCTTGGTTTGACCCTAACCTCAAAAAACACCTTAAACTCGCTAAAATGGCCCGTTTTGCTTGTACAAAATGCAAACAGACACATATTGATGTGTATTAATAGTTTCAAAACCGTCAAACCACAATGTACGGTTGCGGCAAACAGATGGCGTGGTTGCGGCAACCACACAGGGTAGGTCTTACAACTAGTCTCACATGAACAGTCATGCCGTTGTGGGAACCACAGTTACAGTTAGGCCATATTTTACTTATTTTGTGGTTATAACAACCACATTTATGGTCCTTACAACCATACAGTTTTCTTCATGTACGAACAAAGCTTCTCTGAGGAAAATGTTTTTTAAACACGTGGACTACCGGGTTTACTTTTTAATATGACGAGACTTTCGTAAACGCATAAGGGTGTCTTATTTTTCAGTTATGAACACAACTTCCTCGAGGAAGATGAGTCTTGAACACCTGGACTATCATTAAGGCCACCAATCATTTTTTTAAAATTATTTTAATCATTATTTTATAACTCTAAATAAAACTCTGTGTTCAGAATAACTTTCAAAAAACAGCTTCCTTTCGCGCTTGACTTTCGGAAACAGAAAGTTTACATTTTTTCCATACTCATGATAGTACGCTCTGAAGTTATGCCCCAAGTCTTAGTGTGTGTATTTTTATTCTTCACTCAATTAAGAGTTCTGAAAAAACCGCACATTCGAAAAGTCTTGTTTTGTTTTCAGCAAGTGCTTTCAGCAGCACTTTGCTCTGCAGAGAGTTAAAAATATCGATATAATTTAACATGTAACATTGTGAAAATATGTTATACAAAAAATAATTGAGTAGGAAATATATATATTTTTGAACTATTTCTCATAAAAACACTTTATTCTAAATGAAAATTCAAATTCGACTAATCCTGGATCACTGTATTTCGTTTGAGAAATAAACTCTTGAATGATAGATTATGAAATTTTTTAAATGTTGCAAGTTGTAGTTTTTTGATTTTTTCTGAACTATATTCTTGTAAAACACTATACCTCATTCAGAACTAAAGAATTATGCAAAGCATTACATTTCTGAAATGTTCTTTGTGATTATTTAAAATTTGCTATGTTTCAAGAGGTGAAATAAGTTGATTTGTTGCTATTAGTCATAATAGTAAGTACCACCTCACAGGGCAGAATCGAGTTGATTATTTGAGTGATAATTTTTCATTTTCCAAATTATCGGCAGGGGAAAATCCATGCCAGGTTTTTTTTATTTGGGGAGTGGGGAGAATCTGGAGGCTATACTTTCCTTTTCACTTGAAAAATTCAACATCAGCATCAGAATCTGCTCTGATGTGGCTGGAAGTATAAAACACTGCCAAACATTCTGACAATGACCAAGAGAGAATAAAACGTATTAGCTGATAGAAATGGACTTTCTTGAATTGATACCATAATATAACTAAGATTCACGCAAATAAAAATCTTATTCATTAGGTAAAGAAATAAATTCCACGAGATATTGTATTATTACATTCCATCTATCAAACCTTGAGTACATTGCAATAGATCATTTTTCATCTTAAGTTGGATTCAAGTCTTAAAGGCAGGAATTTACCATTATACATTACTACTGCATTAGGAAGATAATTAGATAATATAATTGTATATTCTTCATGGCCATTTAAATTTGCTTTTTTTTTGCCAGGCGAGATAAAAACTGCAGAAAAACTTTCCGAAGTGTAACTTTAAGTGTAATTTTAATATTGATGTCCGTATATACCTGGGTAAGCGCTTTGGTTGTGTAGTTTATTTTGTGAAAAATCTTGAATATACCTAATCCATAAGCAATTACATCATCACCAACAAGGCAAAATGAAACATGGGGACAAAGTTTTCAAAGTAAATAAATCTTTCAGTTATTTAGTATAGATATTATACAATGGAGAAGTGTCAATAGGGTATTCTTGTTTGCCTTGTTGCACCCTAAACATAATACTTTCTACAAAGTTTCTATGTTTCTACTATAAGTTTCTAGCGATCGCCCGAATGAGTGGAAAATCAGAAACTTGCATTTATTATGGTTAGGACGTCCAGGATTTGACAAGAGACTGTTTACTAGATTTAATAATAGATTTGATGCTTTCACAATGATTCATTGAAATGAATCTAAAGGACTTTTTTCATTTTCAATCGTGTGCAAAACTACGCATCTTGCCGACATTCCGTAAACATTGCTGTTCACTTCACTCTAATGTTCCTTCACACGTTGGCTCACCGCGCTCCCGGTTTCTCCAATATAGACTTTGCCACAAGAACAAGGGGCTTCATATAATTCCGGATCACTGAGATGTGTCTTTTATCTTCAGGGTTGTTTAGGAGTTGTCCTATTTTCGCAGATGGCTTAAATATTGTTTGGATGCTGTGTTTGTTGAGAATTCTTTCTATTTGTTCTGTGACAACTTGAATGTAGGGTAGGATGGTGGTCGTTTTTCTCTCTCTTTCTTTAGTAGGTTGTGTTCATTTGTTTCTTGGCTGTATTTTCTTATTGCTTCATCAATTTCTTTTTGTTTATGTTATCGTTTTGTATTATGATTTGTTTAACATTTTGAGAGTAATCTTCATCTGTTATGGAGATAGCTCTGTATACAAGGGAGTTGATGAACGATTGCTTCTGAGATGGGTGGTGATGAGAAGAGGTATCTCTTTGTATGAGTGAGTTTTCTGTAAACTTCATGTCCTAATGTGTTATCAAATCTTTTGTAAAATAGTTCGTCCAAGAGAGGCAATTTTCCTTTTTGTTCGATTTCCAGGGCTCTCAGGGTACATGAAATCCAAACCATAAGACAGCTTCTAAACAACCCTGAAAAAAGGAACATGTGGGTAAAGTCAGGCTGAAACATTCCACGTAGTCAGCACTAGCTAAGCATCATATAGAAACAGGACATAGCTTTTTATTTGAAAAAAAAACCGTCATCGCAAAAACGTACAAAGTTTTATCCAAGAAAACATAGGGAAGCAATCAAAATCTTATAACACCCCAATAACATCAATAGGGTCAATGAACATAATACCAATCCGATTTGGCTTTGCGTCCTCTCGGGTTTCTACAAAAAGTCTTAATTGGCCAATTAAGTTCGACCAGTCCTCACCAGAGGGCGCTCTGGCTAATCGCAGGCATAGTAGAGAATATATATAAGAGCAACATAACCTGAAACTTAAGTTTCAGGTCAGCCCTGAAGAAGTGAACTACAATGTTCACGAAACGTCGGCAAAATTCGAAATTTTTCACAGGATTGAAACCCAAGAAACCTTCTTCGAATTCATCTACTAGATTTGTTTGCACTATTATTTTCAATATTTTATTTTTTTAAAGTATGCAAACATTTGGCTAAGCGGTGGAATGGTGGTCCACCCATGAGAGCATCTAAAAATGACTTACTTTTCATGATGATGATTTTTTCTTGTTAGGAAGATTTTTGAATATAGCCAAATCGCTTAAGCTAATAACATCTGGATATTTTATATTACATTCATTAGATTTAATTGAATTTTACAAGATTTAATTTTTTTGGACAAGGGAGTGGAAAATTGCAGAAAAACATTCACGAGCATAGCCCGTTACCGATCATCGAGTTGAGATGCAGAAATTCCATATCAGCGAATGCCAACACCCATCCTCGCATTCAAATTTTTTCACTCGACCGAGAATCACCGCGTAGCTACTGCCGTCGGTACAAGTAAAGTTGTATTTTATTCGCATTTTTCTCTTGAAATTCGAGTTAATAAAAACCGTAAATGCCTGGGTGTGCGCTTTGGTTAATAGGGAGTCTTGGCAGCACAACCTCAGTACCATGTGGTGTGCCTGGTGGTAAAAGTCCGTATACACCTAATGCCATAATGAATGAATCATTTTCATCAAATGTAGGGGTCGCACCAGTTCGTATATTTTTACAAATTATTTGACTTCGTTCATTATATATTGGAAGAATATTGTTTTTGTCTTCCCATCCAATGATCCAGTTTCCTCTTGCTACTACCGTTAAACGACCCATATGTCTATGTGTGCGCATGATGCGAACATCAGGAATCTCTGCTGGTAAAACATCAAGTGTCCAAAAAGATTTATGTGTGGCCTCCTGTATACTGTAGCAAACTGAAAAATATGGAAGAATGAAGAATCCTGTTTCAATAAATGTTTTTGTTGTTTATTATACGTTGTATATAAAGTAGGGATGTAAAAGAGGGGATCTTATTTGCCCTGTTGGACGCCAGTCGCCCAATACTTCCTGTAAAGTTTGTGTTTCAAATAATACATGGAAAACACGAGTCTCTGGAATTATTAAAGGTTTCTTCATGTCGAGAACAAGAGCTACAGATTTTCATAGAAAACAAGTCAGCCTTAATTTTTTCCGAGAACTATTGACTGCAACAGGAATATGTATTCTTATTTAAAATATTCTGTTTTTCAAGACCTACAGTTCTGCGGGAAGAATAATATCTTCTTGTTTTCAATATTTTTGCATTATGGCTTTCTTGTAATGCTTAGAAGGTTTACTCGAGACGCCTACGTAATTTTATCTACTAAGAAAATAGAAAAATATTGAATGTATAGGTTTCAACAAATCATCCCTTTACTGGAAAAATAGTTCGCGCTCTGTAAATTGTGTCCTTAACTCTTCCACGGCCAAGCCTTGATCCTGTTGAATCAAAATTTCAAAAATATTCAGGAATAATGTATAATCAGTTTTTGAACGTCTTTTGCAAAAAACATGAAAATTTTGTTTACACTTTCTCGATTTCTATTGATTATACGATAACTCATAACCACCTGACGAGATGCGGAATAGTCCACTTTGATCTAATACACGTATTTATTATGAAGTCATCTGAAGCAAACAAATATTAGAAATAATTTTGTAGATTATAAAGAAGCAGCGTTAAGGATTCATACAGGAACATATTCGATCATTCAATTATTTTGCTCAGTATATTGAATAAGTATAAAGTCTGCTAATTTGCGTCGGCTTCAAAATTTGATAACGAATTTTTTATTACATTATCTCATCATTTTTTTTAAATTATCATATCGCCTTGCAGTTTGTATTTTCAATAATTCAATTTATTTTTGAAAATTAGTGATTGCTCTTACAACGATTAACATTTGTAAATGCTTATTGGATTATTTTAAACCTAAATTCCTGTAACAAGCCTGCTGAAGCTTAAAGTATTTTTCAATGAGAGGGCTAACTCCTTGTTCTTTAGTAGAAAAAAGAGTTGCTGATTTCAAGAATTCTCAGTAGCAAATAAATGTACACTGCAATCGAAGTCGAATGCAAAAATTACTTAAAATAGTATTATATATATTAAAATTACATATTTACCAATGTAATTAACAAGAATCACCGAAGCGACAATCAAATTGACATCAACCCTCATTTTTTCTAGCTAGGTAAAATTGATTGAAGTGAAATTCTTAGTCACAGTATAAACTAATATTCTATAAGACATTTCTTGAATATAAATGTATTTTACGAGATGTATTGGAGAGGAGAATCTTATTTTTCAGAGACGCTTGTATTTCGTCAATTTTTTTTTTTTTTTGGTATTATGAAGTAATAAATTATACGTTATCAGTTATGATTGTTTCATACTGATAGCAGAAACTGCTCGGTTCCAAAAATGGCTGATCATTTACAAGATTATTTTACAAAATACTCTTTGATAAGAGCAAATATCTATGAGTAGAAAAAAAAAGATTTATTTAGGTTTTGAACGTTTATCAGCAATCTGCATATTATGATTATAAAAAAATGTGCCCCGCTCTACAAATGTAATTTGGTGATTGTGAATGCTCTTTTGTTAAAGCTCATTCGGCCTTAACGAACACATTCTCATCACGTAATATGAGGTACAAATTTCATTTATCATGATCACTTGATTTTTTGTTCTTTATTTTGCATGACATTCCATTCTCAACTGCCCTGAAAATGTATCATTTCAAAAAATTTATATAATTACAATTCATATTATGCTTTAGTATTGAAACAAACGTATTTTCACTGTTTTGTTTTTATAATTGAAAAAAAGTGCGCACCCTTTAGGAAAAAACTTATGACCGAATCCATTTCAAATCAGGCAGGTTCTACACTCGATGTTGCAGAATCTCTCGGGGACAAAATATGTTGTTTTTTAGAGGAAATTAGGCGATACGTATTTTTGCGATTTGTGAAAAAAAATTTTTTACAGAGTTATGCGTATTTGAATTTTTGGCTTTGTTTTTCAAAAAAACCCCAATTTTTTCTTCAAACTCGTATAACTTTTTACCTAATCGAGATATTTATGATTTATTTTCAGATTCTGGTAGAGTTTACGGCCTTATTTCGAAATCCGCGAGGAAATTAAAAAAATCTTCAAAATTAACTAAATGGCGGCAGTTTTTCTGAAAATGTTAAAAGTCGATTTTCTCAAAAAACCCACACTTATATTTTTTGCCAATCTTTTTTTGAGTTTGTACTATCATAAGGAAAATACCTTGTGAGTTTAATGCGGGCTAAATAACTTTTGTGGACAGGAGAATTTTTTTTCATAAAATCGAATTTTCGCATTTTTCTTGAAAACAACAACAGATACAGAAAAATTTTGAGAAAATGGTTTGCACATTCAAAAAAGTTCTACAAAAAGTTCTCTTACGCATTTATGATATCTTGTACCATTTCCGAGGAAAATGGAAAAATTCAATTTTCATAAACAAAAAATTGTCTCCATTCCTGGTTTATGGAAATACCCACCATTTTTGTTAAATATTAAAAAAATATATCCGTTCATATAAGGAAAACTCCATGTTAGTTTTACGTGGGCTGAACAATTTTTATCATCAGAAAATTATTTTTCATAAATTCGAAATTGTAAATTTTTTGCTGAAACAATTTAAGTTACAAAATGAATGCCAATACAAGAAACTTTTTGACTGAAAAGTTTTTGTCTACCCACAATTTTTGTTAAATAATAATCCAGGTAGTATTTATATATTTTTTAAGCTGAGATTCAGATAAATTTTTTATACATTGTTGGAAATTTGGAAACATTGCGAAAAATTTCCAAATTCGAATTTATGAAAAATAATTTTCTGATGATAAAAATTGTTCAGCCCACGTAGAACTGACATGGAGCTTTCCTCATATGAACGGATATATTTTTTTAATATTTAACAAAAATGGTGGGTATTTCCATAAACCAGGAATGGAGACAATTCTTTGTTTATGAAAATTGAATTTTTCCATTTTCCTCGGAAATGGTACAAGATATCATAAATGCGTAAGAGAACTTTTTGTAGAACTTTTTTGAATGTGCTAACCATTTTCTCAAAATTTTTTTGTATCTGTTGTTGTTTTCATGAAAAATGCGAAAATTCGATTTTATGAAAAAAAATTCTCCTGCCCACAAAAGTTATTTAGCCCGCATTAAACTCACAAGGTATTTTCCTTATGATAGTACAAACTAAAAAAAAAATTGGCAAAAAATATAAGTGTGGGTTTCTTGAGAAAATCGACTTTTAACATTTTCAGAAAAACTGCCGCCATTTAGTTAATTTTGAAGATTATTTTAATTTCCTCGCGGATTTCGAAATAAGGCGCTAAACTCTACCAGAATCTGAAAAGAAATCATAAATATCTCGATTAGGTACAAAGTTATACGAGTTTGAAGAAAAAATTGGGGTTTTTTGAAAAACAAAGCCAAAAATTCAAATACGCATAACTCTGTAAAAAATTTTTTGTTCACAAATCGCAAAAATACGTATCGCCTAATTTCCTCTAAAAAACAACATATTTTGTCCCCGAGAGATTCTGCAACATCGAGTGTAGAACCTGCCTGATTTGAAAATGTTGTTATTAAAAATTTTATTGCATTTTGTGTTGTTCTTCAATAAATTCAATTTGTTTATTTCCAATGTTTTTTCAACGATTTAAACTCGTAATACGCATCCTAGCGTAAAGTGGTTTTTGAGCAAGTCTGTAGATGTAATTTAGGCGAAAATTTTGGTTAAATAAAATGTTATTGTCGCTTGTGTTCTTTTACCAAACAGGTAATTTTTTATTTTTATGACAAGAGTTTATAAAAAATGTGCAGATTTTTTTTGTTTGATCAACTTTTGCCTTTTCATTTTTTTTTCGTCTCTTGTGTCATTTTTCCAAGAAATTTGTTTTTTTTTTCATCAATTTTATTTTTCACGAATAAAAAAAACCCTGCATCCTATCAAAGAGTGGCAATCTATAAATTTGTAGATCTTCTTCAAAGGCAAAATTTTTGTCCCTTCATCTTTATCCGTATCTTGCATAGTTTGACCGCAAAATGAAATTTTTTATTTTTCATTATTTTTTTGTGTCATCAGAATTTAAATTTTCGATTTTTCAAGAAAATAAAAAATTCTGTTATGACAATTCTGTAGGGTGTTCAAAAACAACGTTTTCCTCTTCCTGACTTTTTTCATATCGTGCGTTGTTTGGCTTTAAATTTTCATTTTCGTTCGTTTTTTAGAATTTTGTAAATGCTGTAACTCTGGTAATTTGTTTATTGTAAGAGGAAGTATGAGGTGGAATCGTTTGTCTTCCTGAATACCATAAAAAGCCGTGCATAGAATTTTCAAATTCTGAAAGAAATGGTCTCAAAAATTTTGAAAATGCTTCAACTTTTGGAATTTTCATCCAAAATGGCTAACTAACGAATTCGACCTTTATTTTGAGCAGTAAAGTTATTGTGCTCACAGATAGACATGCAGCCAAACATACAGACACATTCGTAAAAACCTGTTTTTTGGGTTCAGGTGGTCTCAAAACGTGTACATTCGACAAAAACAGAGGGGGACAAATTTGGCACAAATCTCATACCTTCTCCCATGAGAATGTAAAAAACTAGAAATAAGTAATACATAACCTGGACTCAATTTATGCAATGCGCCATTTAATATCCATATTCATGGTTTTATACAAAATTATTTATTTATTTATTCAGAAGCTAACGACAGTATTTCCTGTTATACTTTCAAATCTGATCATATCTTCCCAGACCGTGCCATTTTCTTAATTGGATTAAGTAAAAAACATTTAGGTATTTATCGGACTTGTCTTTTCTAACTTGGGTATATTTTTATTATTTTATTATTGAATTTATTATTGCAGAAATGTAAAGTTCACCCTAGCAATCAAAGTTAGTGTTAAAAGAAACTGACAATATAAAAAAATATTCACTAAATACATTTATTTGTAGTTTTTGAAGAATTTTCTTACGATACTCTATTTCAAAATCGTTCGGCATCTTCAAAAAATATTTTTCTGTTAACTTTAAAGGGAACTTACAATTTGAGCTATCCGCGAACAAAATTGGACTAAAGAAAAAACTGTCAATATAGGGGCCTAAAAAAATTTTCAAACTATCTTATTTCTCTAGTTTTTAACCACAGACAATAAAAAGCTATACTTAAAATAGAAAATTTAATTTTTATTCGCGAATCTACATCCCTAGAGCTCCAATTTGAACATTCTAAATTCCTTTCCCTGCAGCACAAAATAATTTTTTGGATAAAATTTGGAATTTCTATGGATAGAGTTTTTTTGAAGGGATCTCAGTATTTTTCTATGGTTAATAGTGATCGACAACGGATCAAGTACACAACCTCAGGGTCGTAGCTTATATAGTTCTTCATAGGCGGACTTGCACGTTGGTGGCGAAAGCGAGAACGTGTTTGGTGACAGGTGGTGAGAGGATTTTACTGAATTTGTGTGGAACGTGAGAGTGAACTGTGAGGGTGGAAGCCGAGGAGGTGAGTAGAGTTGTGTGGGGTGGATTGGGGAGATAAAAAGTGGTTTTTGGCGAGGGAGTGAGGTGGGATTCAGGTAGATAGAGAAAGTGAGGTTAGGTTGGCATGCAGTCGGAGGAGTTTGCGGTTGGGAGTCTTGGGCATTTGAGGGCTCAAGGGTGGTTTTAGCAGAGTTAGGGGATGTTAAGGGAGAGAAAGGGGTGTCTGCAGGGGCCGTGAGCTATAGAAAAGGAAAAAAAAACAAGGGAAATAAACGGAAAATTTGGCGGCGAACCTGCAGAGACATCTGTCGGTCGCGGTGGGTATTGCATGGAGGAGTCCTAGTTACCGGCGGCAGAGCCGGAGGTAAGCAGTGAGAGTGCTGTCAGTGCTGCTAGTGAAGGTGACGGTGAGGAAATTTTCCACGTGCCACGACGGACCACAACGCGTGGCTCGGGGTCGAGTAGCGTGTCTGGGAGAGGGGGAAGGCGGAACGAAGGAAGCGAGAAGGTAAGGGAGGGAGAGTCGAGCACAATTGACGGGGAGGATCTCTTGAAGAGGAAGAGAGACAACCGAGAGAGTCCGGGCAAAAGCGAATTGGAGTCTCCTTTAAAAAAAAGCGTGAGAGCACGTGGGGACCCCCCCCCCCAAAAAAATGGAGGGATTGTCAGAGAAGGAGGCTATCGGGATGCTGGTAGGCGAGATCAGGGGGCTAAGGAAGGATGTGAAGGGGACTAAAGAGCAGGTGGAAGGTATGAGGGAAGAAATGAGAATTAGAGATGAGAAATGGGAAAAGGAGATGAAAGAGATGAGGGAGAGAGTAGATGGGTTAGAGAGGGAAAGGAAAGAGAAGGAAGTCAAAATAAAGCAGATGGAAGAGGAGATCAGGCTGTGGCAGGAAAGGACGGAAAAGAGATTTGAGAAGGTGGAGGGCAGGACGGAAACGGAAGTAGGTGACGGAGGTGGAGGAAGTGAGATTAAAGGTATGTGGGAGAGGGTAGAGAATATGATAAAAGATAAAGTAGGAGAGCGTAGGAATGAAAAGGGGGAGAGGGCGGATAGGGAACGGATAAGGGCAATGGAGTTGAGAATGGAGAGAAAAGAGAAGGCAGACAGGAGAAATAATATTGTGATAAGAGGGTTGAAGCTAAAGAGTGGAGAAGAAAGGGAGGGCGTGGAAGAGCTGCTACAGAGCATAGGGTGGGTTAAAGGCAGGGTAGGGAAAATTGAGTTAGAGGGGAGGAAAGAGGAGGAAGTGGCGGTTGTGGAGTTGGAGAGCTGAGAAGAAAAGTTGGGGGTAATGCGGAATAAGAGTAAGATACAGGATGAGGGAGTTTTCATAGATCACGATTTGACGAGAAAGGAAACGGATGTACAGAGAATGCTTTATGACAGGGCGAGGAGGGAGAGGAGGGAAGGGAGATCGGCGAAGGTAGGATATCGGAAAATAAGAGTAGACGGGAAGATGTGTGTGTGGGATGAGGAGAGAGAGGTGTTGAAGGAAGTGCAGGGGGATTTGTTTCGTAGGAAGTAGGGGGGTGGGGGTAATGCACGGCAGAGGAGTAGTGAAGGTGCTGTACTGGAACGTAGCAGGGGTAATGAAGAAGGGCGAGGAGTTCTGGCGGTATATCCAGGAATTTGATGTTGTTGGACTGGTGGAGACGTGGGTAGAAAGAAAGGAATGGGATAGAATAAAGCCAAAGCTACCAAGGGGGTATAGGTGGAGACTTCAGGAGGCGGTCAGAGTGAAGAAGAAAGGAAGGGCTAGTGGGGAAATTATAACCGGAGTTAGAGAGGGATTAGAGGAAAGAGTTTATGGAGAGGGAGAGGCGGAGGGAGTGCAAATGAGGGAAATAAAAATAGGAGGGATAAAGTGTAAGTTTGTGACAGTGTACAACAAGGATGGGATGGAAAGAATTAAAGAAAGAGTGGAAGACCTGCTGGGCGAAAGAGGAGAGGGTATGGTGATACTGGGTGGGGACTTCAATGCGAGAATGGGGGGCGAAGGGGGACTTCACAGGGAAGGGGAGAGCTTCGAGAGGGAATCGAAGGATAATGTAATAAATAAGGAGGGGGAGATTCTAAGGGACTGAATGGAGGATAGAGGGTGGGCAGTGGCGAATGGTATGGCAAATGAGGACGAAGAGGGAGAATACACATATGTAAGTAAGGTGGGGGTATCGGTGATAGATTAGGTGGTCATGAATATGCAAGGATGGGAGGAGACGGAAAAATTCGCAGTAGAGGGGGAAGTGGAATCAAACCATCAGCCATTGAGTCTGTGGATAAGAGGTGAGGGTGGCAGAAGGCAAGGCAGGGAAGAAGTTTCGATAGGGGAGAGGATGACATGGACGAGGGAGGCGATAGAGAAGTATCAGGAGCAGCTAGGAAAGGTACGCTTTGAAGGGGAGTCGGTGGAAGAGATATGGGAGGATCTGAAAGAGAAGGTGAAAGGGTGTTTGCAAAAGAAGGTATTTAGAAAGAAGAAGAAAGGAATGGTGAAGCCGTGGTGGGATAGGGAATGTGAAAAGATGAAGAGGAAGGTGAAGAGGAAGTACAAGAAGTGGAAAGAGGGTAATGTGAGAAGGGAGGAGTACGTAGAAATGAGAAAGGGGTTTAGATTGGTGTGTAAGAAGAAAGAACAGGAAAAGGAGAAAGATCTGGAAGAAGAGTTAGCAAATGTTAAGACACAAGGGGACGTCTGGAAGATAATGAATAGGTTTAGGAAGCGTAGGGTGGGGGTTAGCGAGAAGATAGGGAGTGAGGAGTGGAGAGAGTTTTTTAAAGAATCATTCCAGGGCTCGGATTCAAAGAAGACGGATGGGGGAAGTGGAAGAACGGGGGAGGCAGAGATGGAGGAGTTGAATGACGAGGAGATAGAGAAGCAGATAAGGAAGTTGAAAAGGTCAAAAGCAGCAGGGCTGGATGGGGTAGAGAACGAAGCATGGCTGTTTAGTACACAAGAGGTTAGGGAGAGGCTGAAGGATGTAGTGAAGAAAGTATAAAGGGGCGAGGGATTCCCAGGAGGGTGGAGAGAAGGGTTAGTAGTGCCACTGTATAAGAAAGGGGATATAGATAGGCAGGAAAATTATAGAGGGATTACGCTAATGAATACAGCGTATAAGGTATACGCGATGGTGGTGGCAGAGAGACTGCGGACGGATGTCGAGGGGAAAGGAATATTGCCGGAGACGCAGGCGGGATTAAGGGCGGGTAGGAGTACTATCGACAATATCTGCGTGCTGCAGCACGTGGTGGATAGAGAATTAGCGAAGAAGGGGACGAGAGTGTACGCGTTTTTTGTTGATCTCAAAGGCGCGTTTCCATCGGTGGATAGGGGGAAGTTGTGGGAGGTAATGGAGGATAGGGAAGTAGAGAGAGGCCTAATCGAAAGGGTAAGGGAGATATATGAAGAGACCAAAGACAAGGTAAGAGGAGGGGAGGGGATTTCGGAGGGATTCCGCATGGATAGGGGTCTAAGGCAAGGGTGTCCACTTAGCCCAACGCTTTTTGCGATTTTAATTGAGGATATGGGAAGTAAGCTGGAGGCCGGGGTGGTAGGAGGAGTCAGGATAGGAGGGGTTAGAATTTGGTCACTAGCGTATGCAGATGACATAGTATTGCTGGCAACCAGCGAGGAGGCCTTAAAGGAGATGATGAAGAGGTTAAGAAGATACCTGGATGAAAAGGGTTTGGAGCTGAATGCGGAAAAGTCCAAGGTTATGGTATTCAGAAAAGGAGGGGGAAGGGATAAGGGAAGGGAGTGGAAGTGGAAGGGAAAGGAGGTACAGGAGGTGAAAGAGTTTGTGTACCTGGGCTTCGTGTTTCGAAGGATTGGGGGAGTGGATGGTCACATAAAAGAGAGAGTGAGGAGGGCAAATGTGGTGATGAGGCAGGTGTGGGGGTTGGGAGAGAAGTTATTCGCAGATGATTTTGGAAAGAGAATGAAATTGTTTGATTCACTAGTGATGAGTGTGCTATTGTATGGGGTAGAGGTGCGGGGGTGGAAGAAAAGTGAAGAGGTAAATAGAACGCAGGAGAGGTATGTAAAGTGGACCCTGGGGTTGGCAAGGAACACGCCTAATTATATTGTCAGGAGGGAGACGGGGAGAACGAGCGTAGGGATTCTAGCTGGGAGCAGGGCGTGTAAATATAAGGAGAAATTTTTGGAAGAGGGAGGAAGTAGGCTGGTTAGGGAGTGTTGTGGGAGAAGGAGAACAGGGGACGGGGTGGGAAGATGGAGGCAGAGAGGGAACTGTATTTTAGAATGAATGGACTGCAGATGGATGAAGTGAGAAGGATGCACCAGGAAGGAAGGAAGGTTTACGACTTGGTTAGGCAAAACAGCATGGAGAGAGAGAAGACAGAAGGGGAAGAGAGAATGAGAGGTCAAGATTCAACGGGAACTATGTGTGGATTATGCCAAGGGCAAGAGCGCGATATTTGTGAGTAAAAGGAGAAACAGGAAGTCAGGAACTTATAGCGAGGATGAGGTGTGGGTGTATGGAGAGTTTCAATAGGTTCTCGCTCTCTCGGGAGAAGAGGATGTGTGAACTGTGCGGAAAGGGGGATGCAAGAGTGGAGCACTGGTTGGAGGAGTGCGGGGAGGTGGAAAGAAGTGAGATAAGCATGGAGGCATTAGTGCATGAAAAGGGGGAAAAAAGGGCAGTAGCATGGGTGAAGGGAGTGTTGGGTAAGATGGAGATGAAGAGAAGGAAGGAGGAAGAGGAGTGGAGGAGGAAAGATTGTAAATAGGAGAGAAAGTAGATATAAGTAAGATTTATATATTGTAAATAGTAGATAAGTAATAGGTATTAGCTGCGAAAACAGAGGTTGGCAAGCGAGGCAATGCGAAAAAGTAGGGACATGCGAGCGAGGCGAAGCTAAGAAGGCAAGGAGATGCGAGCGTGCGGCTCAGAGATAAGGAATGGATGGATGTTAGTTTTTAAGGGTTAGTTTTAAGAAAATTCTGTAAAAAATGGATGTGTAAGCAAGTCAATTTTTTAAGGTCAGCAGGCTGAAAAATAAACGTTTATCTATCTAGTTCTTTATAGGCGTACCGGAAAATAGATGGAAAGCTGAACTACCTTATAAGAAATTTGGATACAAAACCCTGATCATGAAGAATAGATTCTGATCCATTTCTAAAATCAGTCAAAACCTTCTAAGATCAGAGAGAAATACCACTTAAAGACAGTTTATTAAGGTGAATTACAAAAAAAAAATTAAAGTACTCTACAACTGAACCAGAAAAATTGAGATAATTTTATTACATAAATGTACCTTCATTTTAGATGCTAACATGATTTGAGAATCACTTCGCTGCTACTGCCATCGGTAGAAACGAAATTGTAATTTAGTTATATATTCTTCCAGTATTTTAAGTTAATGATGTCCGTTGAATCCTCAGTGTTAAATTCTGCTGCGATTAATAGGAACTTCCGGGAGCAGAAAGCGAGGAGCATGTGGTGTGCCTCTTGGCAAAACCGCGTATACACCTAACTCCAATATAAGTAAATCACCATCTCTGAATTCTGGGGTCTCCCCGGTGTGAACATTTTTAAAAATTATTCTGCTTTTTTCATTATATATTGGAAGAATAGTATTTTTGGAGACCCATCCAATGATCCAATGACCCTTTGCTGCTATCGTCAAAACACCTATGGGTACAGCTATTTCCCTGATACGGACATCAGGAATCTCTGCTGATGGAACATCAAATGTCCATAAAGATTTATGTATGGCCTCTTGTATACTCTGACTAACTGAAACATCAGAACGAAGATTTTTATGTAGATAATTCTTGTACATATTTACTCTAATTGTTATGGAAAGGCAGAGTATTCAAGAGGAGACCTTGCTTATCCTGCTAAGAATCAATCATGTTGTACTTCCTATGAAGCTTCTGTTTCGCAAAGTTAATAGAATATGGGAGTTTTAAGAAGGAATGAATGTGTACTTTTCCTTCATTATGAATTTGACTGCACTGAACAATTGTCCGCGACTGTCAACTGAGTATTGTAACCGCATTCAGCAGAAAACCTTGATCAAGGGACCCCCTAACCGCAATTAGATGATGCGTTTGGTGGCCTTGTCGATCAAAAATCAATCTATCTGTGTCATACATCATAGAAAAAAAGACGTACTTACAAAAAGCTCTGTGACCAAACCCCTGAAGCACAAATTTGATTTTTTAACAGAAAAGCGTATGCAACTTTTCTAACATTCACAGGAAAATTGTTTCTGATTTAAAGAAATTTTACTAGTGAATAAGTATATACTTTAATTAAACTTCAACTATAAAATTAATAAAAATTATATATTCACCAATATAATTAAAGAGAAACGCCATAGCTAAGACTAATTAATATTGATATTAATTACTGTACAAACTTGGCGAAAGACAACTGTGTTTTCTAATGTAGATGAAGAGTACAAGTTGTGTAATATAATATGCAGTATCGACTTCACGAAAACTTATTTCATCTTCACACATTCAACTGAAGGTACCGGAAATGGTAGAAATAACGGAAATTTGTGGTTTTCTCTTTAGTTTCAAACAAGAAATTTTTTTTTTTGCGTATGCAGAATAAAACTTGTGGAATATGATAATATAAGTGCCTATTTGCTAAAAACCTCATTCGAATGTGCACTTGAGCTAAAGTAGCGAATATATGTATACGGAAAAATCTGGGCTCATTTTCAGTAGGATATTGACCCAATTTTGAGACGCAGCACTTTTTAAACAACAAGGGCTAGACTATCCGGTCTTCTTTCCATTGGGAATCATTTTTTATGAGCTCTATTCCAAAAAGTCCAAAAAGTAACGAAACACCTGAATAATTTTCCAGGTGAAATACTTTTCGAAAAGGTCAAGGTCATTCTTGAAGTAACTTTTAACGAGGAAACCAGTAGAGAGCTTGAATTTGACCTTCAAGGTTATTTCAAGGTCAACTTTGTTTTTTTAAGTGGAAACCCCTACTTTTGACAACGACAATCGAAAGAGCGGGAAATTTTACGCTCGAGCACTTGGAATAAGATGTTATGCTGATTAATGCAAATAATAACATGTGACAGGCGAGGGGACTCACTCAAATCAAGAACCCCAATCGTGAGAGGCAAGGGGACTCATGTAAATCAAGCACCCCGATCGTGAGAGTCAAGCGTACTTACGTAAATTAAGCACCCCAAAGAGGACAGATTTTACTACGTTCACGTCATTGTTCCTGGGAAACGCTAAATGTGAAAAAATTGACCCGCAAATTACGTTGAAGGTCAAGCTTAAGGTCAAATTTGAGGTCACCACTGGATTCCTCGTTAAAAGTTACTCCAAGAATGACCTTGACCTTTTTTTTCGTAAATACCTAAGCCGAAGCACTACAGATTGGACGCGGCCCATACCTGGGTCAAGCCTAAAAGCTTCTGCTGAAGCTCAATGTCATCTTTGACTCATGACCGGAGTACACGTTTGGACGTAAAATTTCCTGCTTTCTCGATTGCCGTTGTAAAAAAAAGGGGTTCCCAATTAAAAAAACAAAGTTAACTTCGAAATAACTTTGAAGGTCAAGCGCAGGGTCAAATTCAATGTCACTACTGGATTCCTCGTTAAAAGTTACTTCAAGAATGACCTTGACCTTTTTGAAAAATATTTTACCTGGAAAATTATTTAGGTGTTTCGTTACTTTCTGGACCCCCTGTATAATGGTGTTATATGATATAATCACTTCTCCCTGTTAGGCCATTTTGTAAGATGCGTTATCTAGCTTCACAGTATTTATGTATTCATAGATTTTTCTGCAACCCCTGTTCATTTCTATTCTTTTATATTTATTTACATATTGCAGATCAATTAGATATTTACAATTTATTCATGCTTCATTTTTCACAAAGTTAACTGAGAAAACGCTCTAATACATATATATCTCTATTATTAATATGTATACACCACAGCCGCGTTTGAGTAACTCTTGCTATTTCCTCCACATTTGTGCCAAGACATTTCAAAACTAATATTTAAGCATCGACAAATGTAATTTGTTGATTGTGAATTCTCTTTTGATAGGGCTCCTGAGCGGCTCTAACTAATACATTCTCATCACGCATCTTGTGCTTCGCACTCGATTTTGTCAAATATGCAAAATTTTGCTTGCTCATATTTTCGGTTCACCATATCTCGAAAAGTAAAAGAGTTATAATCATGAAAATTGGGATAAAGTGCAGTTCGGATTGTTATCTAGGTCTGATAGAATTTTGAGCTAGATCGACTATTTAGAAGTAGTTTTTTCTTGCGTTTGGAGATTTAAGAAGAAAAATGTTATCATGTTCATATAAGAACAACTTTTTTAATATTCAAAATACAACAATACGATATCCAGCGTATTTCTTCACGCTCTCGAGACGCATCGATAGATCTATTGTTGACACATTTATGACCTGCAGGTACCGAATTATGAAGTTTCAAAAAATGCTTCAGTGTATTTGTTCGCCTCCTTGAAACGCATCGACTGACCTATTGATGAACATTTTATCTTTCACCAATACCGATTTATGAAGTTGAAAATAATGTTTTATTCTGTTTATCTGGAAGAAAAATTTGGAGATTCAAAACACGACAATATTACATGCAGGGTATTTGTTCGCGTCCTTGAGCTGCATTTATTTACCTATTGGTGAACTTTTTATGACCCATCAGTACCGATTCATGAAATTAAAAAAAAAGGGTTAATTCTGTTTATATAGGAACAACTTTGTTCATATTAGGAGTACTACAGTACTGTACCTAATATGTATGTTTGCGTTTTTGAGACACTTTGAATGACCTATTAACGAACCTTTTATAACGTCTTATCATCTAGCAATACCGATTTATATATTGAAAAAATATGTTGTTTATCATAAAAATATGAGAAAATCTTTTTTAATATTGGAAATACAACTATAACGTGTATAATATATTTGTTCGCGCTCTATGAGGTAGCAAATTTATTTGTTACTTTTGAGGAAGCAAAATGCTCATAAAATGAGCCCAAATCAATACGCCCATAGTGAATACGTCCATACTACTTCGCAGCCGTGTTCTGCATTAGGTTCGACACTATTATATCAAATTTTTATAACATTTATTTCTGTACCTCGTTCTGGAATTGTTATTTTTACGATTTAAACAAGACATACGCATCCTAGCGTGAAGTGGTTCGCAGAAAATGTGTGGAAACAATTAAGGCAGAAAATTTTGTTCAACAAAAAGTTATTGTAACTTGCGTTTTTCTTCCAAGAAGTTTATTATTCTATTCCTATTGTATCCCCATAACAAAAGTTTATAACAAATTTGTAGATCTTTTTTGGGTAAGTCACACCTCCGGCATGTCAGATATGCGGTATCTCACATCTGCGGCATACCATATCTGCGGCATTTGACATCTACGGCATGTCACATCTACGGCATGTCTCATCTGCGGCATGTCACAACTGCGGCATCTCTCACGAGTGGAATGTGATTCGACCAATATTATTTCTGTGGCCTGTCACATGGTGCCTTCCCGCCCACACGAGACGTTGGAAAAGGGGTAGGGGTTTCAAAAACACTATTTCTTTAGCCAGTCACAGGGGTGCGATGAGAGATGTCACGAAAATGTCAATTCCACTGTGAGAAATGCCGCGCAGGAGAAAGCCGCTAGATAGAGATGCTCGAGTTGTAAGATGCCGCAGATGTGACATGCCGTAAATATGACATGCCGTGGGTATGACTTGCCGCAGATGTGACATACCGCAGATGTGACAAGCTGCAAATGTGACAAGCTACAAATGTGACAAGCTGCAAATGTGACATGCCGCAAATGTGATATGCCGCAAATGTGACAAGCCGCAAATGTGACATGCCGCAAATGTGACATGCCTCAGGTGACACATGCCACATATGTGACTAGCCGAAAATGTGACATACCGCAGGTGCGACACGCCGCAGAGGGACTCGCCGCATGTGACATGATATATCCCTTTTGTATCGTTTTTCCCAAAAAATTTTATTTTTAATGTTGTTTTTTACGACTGAAGCTAAAACAATTCGTCATACGAAAAGGTGATTGCTATCCAATTTTCAGATCTTTTTTGAATATACAATTTTGGTCTATTCATCTTTTTTCGTATCTCACGTATCGTTTTTCTCCAAGTTTAATTTTTCTTCTTTACTGTTATTTGTCTCGATTAAAACAAAAACTAAGCTTGCTATCGAAAAATGAATTTTAAGAAATTTGTAGCTCTTTTTCAGGATCTTACTCAAGTGCGTAATTTTTGTCTATTCATGTTTTTTTCGTATTTTGTATCGTTTTACTGCAAAATGGATTTTTCGATTTTCACTATTTTTTTATCGATAAAAATTTGCATTTCATATTTTGAACTACTGCTAAAACTAATTGAAAAAAAAAATATTAACCAACTAGCCCTGACTGATGTTAGGACAAGACGAAGCGAGAATGAGCAGCTTCTATTGCCTGTGCAAACTATAGGTATATTATTTATTTATTTTCTAAAAGTTTAAAGTTAATAAACTCCGACAATGCCAGAGCGTGAGCTTCGTTCAATAAGAAAGTCTTGGTAGCACAATCTCACTACTATGTGTTGTGCTTGGGGCAAAAATGTATTATATTTCGAACGAATGTTATTATAGTATTCCCATCCAATGATCCATTCACTTCTTGCTACTAGCATTTAACGACTCTTGTGTCGATGTGTGCCTAATATGCGAACATCAGGAATCTCTGCTGGTAAAACATTGAATTTCCAAAAAGCAAAAATATTTGTCCCAATTCGAATCTTTTTATCTTTCACGATCTACAGCTCCACATGGAGATTGGATTCTTCTTATTTTTACTTTTTCTTTTAAGCTTACGCTTCACTTTTCCATCTCATCCGCCCATGTAGAGTCCCGAGATCGACCTTTATCTAGAGGCACCGGTTGAGACACCACTCCCTGGTACCATGCAGCCTTTAGCACGTCTGTTTATGCCTCAGCTTGAGTTTTTCCTTAAAGACCATCTCTGGATAGTTGTCTGCCACTGCTCATAAATTATTGTAATCATATTCATCAGAGTACCCGACAATGGTTTGGAAAACAGTGCCGATCACCCTAGAGTTCAGAATGCTGAAAATCATTTAGATAGAAACACGATGACGAATCGGCGAAACACCCACATTGAGTGGACGGATCAACTCAAGGATGACTTGCTGGACTAGTATGGTTACAGCATCATCCGCGTTCACGAAGGCTCTATGGCGGCTATGCATACTCTGTGATGCCAGAAACACCCAGAGCTTTAGCATGTTTTGCATCAGTCTTTGCGAAAGCAAGCTGCCTAACTCTCGAAAACTAAATATAAACGCAGAGCGCTTTTCTCGCCGCAGTATGAACAAGCCGTAAACGAAGAGTATAAAGCGACACTGACAGCAACTGTAGAAAGCAGGCACTCCCTAAGAGATGATCGCGATTTGAGGACATGAAGCACATTAACATCTAGGTTCCTTCTAAGCCCTAAGTTCTGGCTGAAATGGATGCTTTCCTTGGCGAGGAAGTTTTGGAACAGTCCGACCTGTGGACCATCAATTTTTAAGTTCATCTTGCGTAGAGAGACCAAAAGATCCTTGCATCAACGGAATAAGAAGATTGGATGGACAAAACAGAATTCGTCCACGAACTGAGAATTAACAGTCACACACTGAACTAGACAAAGCTACTGACAATAGAACAGCACATTCTTGACGAAATACGGGTATTATCCGACGCAAGTATAAGAATACAGAAGAGCAAGGGCTGGGTCAAAGAGAATCAACACTACCTCGCTGACCCTTCGCGCATCTTCAGCGATCTTCCTCTTTCTGTCAAAAATCTACCAAAATCCGACAAGGTGAATCTTTTTGGAAGGAGGTGGACAAAATTCAAAAAAATAATGGAATTCAAGAAAAACACTAAAAATATCATCCGCTTTAAGGAGCTTGGCGACAACCTCATAACCTATGATGATGAATGTCCATCAGTCACTGCCGAAGAGGTGAAAAAAGCACTAAGGGACACAAAGAACTTTTCAACTGCTGAACCAAATGGTATCAGGACTTTTGGTGAAAGAAGTTCTCATCTATTCTCTATTCTATCTGGCTTGCATCTTCACCTGATATTTTGAGTCGCAGACGCTCATTCCGCAATGGATGGTGTAAGAGCGCTGAAGATAGGCGAATTGTCCATGCCAGAGAACTGCAGGGCCAATAACTAATTTGAACTCGCTGTATAAGATTTTTAAAACTATCCTGAACAATAGGATTGTTCGAAGAATTGAGTATGTGTGAAGAGAGATGTATGGACAACGTGGCTTGAAAGAAGGTGTAGCAGGCTGCCGCAAGACCCTGCTATTTGACAGGTGCGTCTGCAAAGACGAAGCAGTTTACCAGCGCGGCCTGTCAATGGCGTCCTTCAGGGCGACACCATGAGCCTTCTGCATCGTAAGCATAAGCTCACTCAAGTATTTTATATGGATGACCTGATGACCGTGTATACAAGAGAGATTTTATGGACTTTGGATTGACAAGCATGCCAAGAATAATCCAAAGCTAGGAATTAGAACTGGCGTTCTCGGGTATCCTGAACTTATGGATAGAAGTGCTTCTAAACATTTTGACACTAGAGAGACCTAAACACAACTAGGTATGCTGCAGAGCCGAATTCAGGACGTAACATCAGTAGAGGAGTCTTTCCGAAGTAAATACAAGCTTCTTCTTAGACATATTTGGCCTTCCCATTCCCAGTTCGACTCTACTCTTCACTCTACTCGCAAAATCATGCATATACAGAAGAGCTTGCAAATCAACACATCAGTTGCGCAATTATACATCATCCCACACAGTAAAGGTGGGCGCGGCCTTCTAAATCTCCAATGTCATTATATCTGAATTGTTTTAGGTACAGCTTACATCGTTGCGAATGAGAGAGATCCTCTCCTGAACCCTGGAAATAACTAACATTCAGGCAAATAAGAATATTATTCGTTATGCAAAGAAATAGATTGAAAGAGGGACTGCATTATTATATACAATTACCTTAACCTTCATCACTGATGAAGAAGACACTTATAAATTTTGCAATCTCTGTTCTTATCTTTCAAAATTTCTTCTTAAACCTCACAGACGTGACACAATTACAAAAGCTGTTACTTATTAAATGATCATGATGTCCAAATTTCCAACCAAGAATGGCGGGATATTTATAACTCTGCATACTTAGATCAAGATCCAAGTAATTAATTGACCATGAGACATTACTTTTACATAAGAGAGAAATATAATTTTATTAATCGAATGTACAGTCATGTTTGCTATATAATATACATATATAAAACACACTCTCACCAGTATGTATACCATATCTCCTGCAGCCGGATTTTCAATAAAAGCGCTCGCATTTGCTTGGGGTTTCCGCCAAGGGAGAAGAAAACTGCAACAAAACTTTTCCGAGTGCAGCACATTACCGACAAACGAGTTCCGTTGTAGACATTCGATATCTTAAAATATCCACAACCATTCCTCAGCGTCAACACCTTCCGCTCGACAGTAGTTGAATGCAGTGAAAAACTTCCCTAAAGCGAGATTCACAAACAATCACCCACTCTATAATCTTCAATCGGCGAAAATCCTTACTGATTTTAATCAGTTACACATTTGCATCTGTTTGAACCAGTCAGATTGCAATGGAAATCGATGGAAGCTCTGATTAATTTTATTCAGTGACCAATTTCTCACTGATTCTAATTCAAAAAGCATCTAAGCGCTAACGGCACCTGTCTGTGCTTGACATTCGAATCGCGATGAGTAGAGAATCACTGCGCAGCTACTGCCATCGATACAAACCAAATTGTATTTCATTTATAAAGTTTTCTCTTATTTTAAGTTAATTATATGCGTTAAGTACTGTGTTTGCACTTTTCCTAATAGTGTATTCTGGGCGCAGGAACTGAAGAGTATGTGGTGTGCCTGCTGGTACAAACCCGTATACACCCAACTCCTTTAAGAATGGATCATTATCCTTGAATGTCGGCGTCGACCCGGTGTGAATGTTTTTACAAATTATTCTGCTTTGTTCATTGTATATTGGAAGAATATGATTTTTGTAGACCCATCCAATAATCCAATCACCTCTTGCTGCTAGCTTCAAAACTCCCACGTGACGAGTGGCGCGCAAGACGCGAACATCAGGAATTTCTGCTGGTAAAGCAATAAATGTTCTCAAAGGTTTATGTATGACCTGCTGTATTCTGTGACACACTGAAACATTAAAAAAACAATTTTATGTGAATAAATCTTTTGGTTACTTGGAATACTTATTATGCAAAGGAAGGGTTTGCACAAGGGGACCTTGTTCCTAGTTAGAATGTTATCGTTTAATACTTTCTCGAAAGTTTTTCTTTCACAAAATCCATAAAATATGCAGAAAAAATAAGATACATATGGTCGACTAAGAAATATAGACTTCCCCTATTTTCACTATTTCGACATTGAAACTCCACATTGAAACCACTATTTCATACCTCTTACTAAAAAAACATATTGAAACTGTCTATTAAAGGAAATCATCACACAATTGCGGTTTTACGGCTTTATAAATTTTAATGAATTTATTCATACATAATATTCAGTTGATTAGAAAATCATGGCCACTCTTCTTCTAATTTCTTGCCCCACTGTGTAAGAAGCTTCACCCCCTACTAGGTGAGCGGCGCTCTCAGGAGGG
>CAKNXH010000033.1:1765653-1847062 GCA_932178445.1 Andricus quercusramuli | reverse complement strand
AGAATAAAGTTATTGCTAATACCTTACGGGCTAAGTGGCACGTTACAACTGTGATTTTTGAAACGAAAATATCGAAAAATGTATCATTACATTAGAGCCGGTTAACTTTCCGGCTGGGAGCATGGAAAAGGCTACCGGGCGCAGGATGTTCTTGAAGGAAAAATCCCGTATTCAAGGCCTGACCTGCCGGGCCCAAGGATGAATCATTTCTGTGCACGATATCTTGAAATAGTGTCTCTGGGTTACCGGGCGACGTCTCAGAGTGAAATTATTTTACTACTGAAAGCAAATCACTGTAGGAAATAACAACATATTTGCCTGGCTGATCGTAGGAATAAAAAGAGTTCTTACCAACATCAAGAACAAAATACCCAGGGGAAGTCGGAAAAGACTCCTCCTGGAAAAGAATTTTTTCCTGAAAAGATGAAAATTACCGAAGAAGCCATAGAGCATACTTTGGAACCTTTGAGTTAGGAATCATCTGAGAGTAGCCCTATCGTAGCTGGAGGTAGGGACTTAGGTGGACCTACGTGCGATGCTGATGACGGGTGTTGAAACGCCAATTGATAAATCAATCGGACGAAATAATCAGACAAATGGGGGCTTCAAAGAGGCCCTATTCTGATAGCAGCTCACTGAATGAAATCAGAGAGTGCAAGGTGAGAGATCCATCAGCCTCTAAATAACCAGGTACTTCCTAGTCACCTGCAAATGACAATGGCCGTCAAGCAATTTTCTATAACCAAACTCGACGATGAGTAGGTCAAGACAACTTAATCGGTATTACAGAAGAAGATCAAAGAAGTGTAACCTGGAGAAGTTATCCCAGGATTTCAAGATTTTTGCTTTGAAAGTTATTCCTTTATCGTCATCTGTTTGGGAGAAGTATTTCAAACTTGGCTCACTGAAAATGTTATTAGATTATAACCTTGGACGGGAGCTAAGATCAAAGTGATCGATAGCAAATACCTCCCAAGGCCAGTAAAGTTCCTGGCTTGAATTCCTGGTGCATTCGTGAAACCAACAGCAGTACTAAAAGGGATAGCAGTCCAACATCTGACAGGAATGGTTGTGAATTAAGAAGATCGACTGCAGGCCTCACTATGCGTTGAAGATAAACAATATGAAGATCCTTCCAAAAATCAAAGTTACACATCTGTTTTATCATTGTTTCCGAAAGATGTGAAGAAGCTTGAGCAGACGTTTGCCAGGAACACAAATGGCTTCTTCCTTACTAAAAACTGAGGACGTATGAAAAGAAGCTCAGAGGCGTAGGTAACAAGAGCGGATCAGTCATTTATGATAGGTTCCTCGAAAAACCTAGGTCATCACTTTATGTCAGAGGCGATATTGAATTTATCAGATTTCCAAGATTTTTATCTAGAAACTTGATGTCCAAAAGATCAAACACCATTTAGAGGCAAAGCAACAACCTATGGTGATTTGTGGAGCGTACCCACCATTCGACAGCGTATAAAGACAGCTGTTCTCTTTGTATTAAGAAAACATACAAGGATGCATCCTAGTGGAATTCGAGACGTGAGGATCTGGAAAGAGGCAACCCTAACATGATATTACAATGAGAAGGGGTATCGTCAGGAAAGCGAAATTATTATAGGAGTAACTCGTCCTGTCACCTCAAGGCATTCTTATTGCCTTCAGATAAAATAGCTGAGACGACTTATGAAATCCTAGAGCACCATACACTTCAGGAGGACCAGCTTCTAGAGCCAGAGGCTCAGAGAATAGCATGATCAAGGGAAAGGGAAGAATTACTAACTTCGGGAGTTCTTGTTTGGTACGCAGAAAGCTTGAAGGACTCTTTGGGAATGGTGGTTGGAATATTTGGGAAGAAGCGCAGGCAAGAGATCACAACAACACTTGGCACATTCCCTACAGTTCTCCAGGCCGAAATAGCGGCTATCAAAGCTTGCCTAGACGAACTTTGTGAGCGGGAATACGGAGACCGGCAAATTCACATTTTTTTCTGACAGTCAAAGAACACCCAATATTCTTATATCTGAAGAGTTTACTTCCAGACTGGTCTATAGTTGCCTTCAAGATCTTCTAATGGTTACTGGTAAAAACTGGATCAGTCGGGTCTGGCTTGCCAGCGTAGGGTACCCAGAGCTTCCTCCTCTAATGGACTTGTGAACATGGAAAGAAGGCAGCTCAGTGTCGTAGCAAAGTTGTTCACTGAACACTGTCGACAGAGAAAATACTTGTCCAACAAGCGAATTGGAAACAAGCTTTGTGGTCGAATCATACTTCGTGAATATGATGCACTGCCGTGCCTCAGAAACAAATACCTGGGCAGTTAATGCCTCACACTTCTGAATAGTAATAATGATATTAAGTTAACATCAGTCATATTTGCAATATGAAAACATTGTTCCAATTACGGGAAATACAAAATGTAGCTTATCGTATTTTCGAAAAGGCTTTCAATGAAAACACATGAGGACGATTACCTTACAAAAGGCCCTGTAGCTCGCGATCTGAAGCTCGAAGTATTCTGTTACAATAGGGATAAATTCTATACAATAGGAGAAAAAATGTTTAGCTGGAAATAAATGTACACTGCAATAAAATTATAATTGAAAAAAAATTAACATTATATTATATTATACATATATAATGATATTATATTTTACCAATAGAACTAGCAACAAGCGCCAAAGCAAAGACCAGGGGACCCAAGAACCTCATTTTTTCTAGTTCGGTGAAACCGATTGACGAGAAAATAATGAATATTCCACAATACGTTTTTGAAATTATTTGATATCATATTTGCTCTTAGCAATTAATTTTTCACCCGCTGAAGTGATGACTCATGCATCACGTTACGTTATCGGTTATATTTGCCTAATGTGTCAAGAATATTGCTAATAATTATGGCGCAACTTTGAAAAAATGCGTCACGAAAAATTGTGTTTGATCACGGCGGTTTCATAACCACGTTTGCAACTTTATATGTAGTCGTCAATTGTTCTAAACGTTTTTATTCAACTTAAAAAAAATATCTCTGGGATTTACTGTGGCTCTGATTATAAAAACGCACTGTCTAGTTTTTCGCAATTTTCCGTAAGTGTCGTCAACATTTGAGAGTCTTCAGCTTTATCATTTGTAAAGTTGTACAATTTTTTCATCATTCATTTTGTGACATATTCTTTTAATTTCTTATTTGAGAGACTTTGAGAAATACTGAATAATTTAAATAACTTTAAAGAACACGATAATCAAGCTATTATTCTATTTCCAAATATTGTTTTTTTCCTTGCATAATTTTACTTTAATGTATGCATACAACCAGGAGTATAGCTAGGTGTATAGCTATTTATAGAATGATAATCTTGAGATTTGGGGCTGATTTAATAACTGATAGTTATTTCTTCGAATCACTTCTTATTTTTAGGGGTATGTGCCAATCTGTCACGTGATCAATTATTACTTGTTATTATATTCGATGGCTTCATAATTAAAAAATTGATATATTGCGCTGAAATTTCAAGGGATGGTTCAAAATATATAAGGGCACACCTGACCCATTCCAGATTTTATTCTGTTTGAATTGTGCCCTTTTGATACATAATTCTATTTTAGGTAGGGTTCTAAACTATTGTCCTCAGTTCCATTACAAATTGAAAATTATTAAAATTGCCTCATCGTATTTCTCAACCTATTTTCAAGTTTTTTCTTCAGAAATGCTAAGTATTAAATTTCTGAGAGAATTTCAGTTTGCGATTTTTCAATGTTTGTGACAGAGCAACAATATAGAAACAAATAGGGTTGTAAAATACAGAAAGAGACTCACTATCATTTGAAATTATTGAAACTCGGAATTTCTTTTCACAATTTGCTATAGAATACAAATATCACTTTCTAAATATCACCTCCATAAGTCTGTTTTATAGTGTCCCAAAAACCCCCCATAAGTGAAAAAATGACTTGTGTAAATTTTTTGAGCTTATTATGATTTTTGTTTTTCAAACGAAAATTGTTGTTAGTGCATGGAATACCACTTGATACTAATGGTAATTAAATGATTCATTAAATGGTTCAAACAATTTATTACCATTTTTAATAATATTCAATTTGCATAATGCTAGAAAGCTACGGTTTTTTCTGAAATTTTTACCTTTTTGTCAAATTTTCACTAACATAGTTAATGCAAGTTAACAAACATGCTCATTTAAACAGCTGCTAGTTGTTTATAACTACCTTTTCATTGAGTAATGATGGAAAGTTGCTTTATTCTGAAATCTTTAGATTTGCTTTGACTATTCAGTCATGAATATTTTCCTAATTTTTTTTAATAGTATTGTATTTTTTTGAGTGAATCATTTTTTCTCTTTTCCGAATTGGAAAATCGCAAAGCGAAATTTTCTTAAAAATTCAATCCTGAGCATCCCTCAGAAAAGAACATCTAAATTGGTTAAGAAATACAGCAAGAGGGCTTTTTCCCACGGGTCGTATATTTTTACAGGTTTTTCTATTTGGGGAAAAAACGAGATCCTTTCGTCGAGCAGAAGCCGAGATTTCGAAGGTTTAGTTTAAAAAGTCATTAATTTCTGTACAACGAAAATTTCCAGTTTTCAATTTTTAGTGAAAAATTATCAATTTATTTTTAAAAATCCAAACAAGATTTAAAATCCCTTAAAATTGGCGAAATCTCTCGAAATAGTGGAAGTTTGTTAAAATTTACTGAAATCTATTAAAAACCCTTGAATTCTGTTGAAATCCCCTGACATTCATGGCATCCATGATCTTCAAAATTATATAATTTTAAGCAATTTGAAGTTGGGAACATAAGAGATTTGCTTTAAACTGGACATTTTTTTGACTAGAAGTGATATTATTTTCATTTGAAGTCGTTTCAAGGAACTAATTGTTCAATTGCTATTGTTTTGATTGTCCATCTTGAATAAAAAGTGAAATGTTGCCGATTATTGAATAAAAAATTGTACTTAAAAAAATTAAAATCTTTCCAATTAAATTGGTTACAGATGGAATATTTCGCATAGATTAAACCAATATTTTAATTTGATTTGAAATTGAATACAGAAGTTTAGTTATGAATTAATATCTGTAAATTCTTTGATTTTGAAAACTATTAAAATCGTTTTTTGAAATGAATTATTGTTCATTTTTTGCACTTAAACTACAGTTCAATTTTAGAAATTAGTAATTAACTTATTCTTACAGGTGTTCCACTTCTAACGTTTTTCATTAAGAATTTTCGATTTCAGTCGCTTTTAATTTTCACTTATTCAAGTCTTCAAAACGCCATCTTAAAACTCTTTAAATTGGAAATATAGGCTTGAACATAAAGGCCTAGACTAGAAAAATTCTAATTTGGAATAATTAAAAATTACGCATCTGAAAATTTGCAAAAATTTCCGGATAAAAAATAAATGCACTGCCATTTCCTGGTACAGCAGCCACCCTGATAATCCTACAAAATTGCTTGAAATCTGACTGAATACCTCGGTATTTTTAAAAATGAACTATGGACTTTGAAATATTTTGAAATTCGTTAAATATTTCAAATATTTTGACGTCCCGTACAACATGCTGAATCCTTAAAATCTTCGAAGACCCCATAAAATTACATAGGATTCGTAGAAATCCCTAGAAGTCCATCAAAATCTTATTCCATTTCATTTATTCACTGACGATCTCTAGGATTTTTAAGAAAATGTTGTTAAATCCCTGAAAGTCTCTGAAATCCTTTGGTATCTTGAATACCCTTTCAGGATCGCTTGAAATTTTTGAAATCTGAAAATTTCTCCGCATCTTGTATAATATCCTGAAATATTTTAAATTCTGAGAAACCCATTCACATTTTGTGAATTCTCAAGTCTTTCGAAAATCCAAAAAATTGCATATCGCTTGGAATAATTTTTTTCTGGTAATTGATACATAAAGATACGTAAACAAATTATAGTGCTGTGTATTTAAAACCAATCAGAGCTATTCTTTTGCAAAATTTCAAAGACTTATAAAATATGGAAATATACTGCGAATATCAGAATGTTCGAACAAAAAAATTAAGACGCGAATTTTGTATGCTGAAATTATAACAAAATTTTTTATGTCAATATGCGTCATTCGCCTTCGCCAAACACTAAGTACTGATAAGATAATACAAATTTAGTTTATTCACTTTCATTTGTCTTGAGTGTTAAAAAAAATTGCATAAATTCTTACATGAATAGCTAGGAGACCAAGATTGAAATTTGTCATATACTATCAGAATTTAATTTCATCAGATAATTTTATTTATTTAATAATTATATTTAGTAAATCAATTTCAAATTTTGTCTAAAATGCTGGACGACTATGCACCACCTTATTTTCAAATCATCACAACAGGATCGTTTTCATATTTAAAAATAATTTGTGTTTGAAAATCGATATTACTTTTTTAAGTAAATCAAGTATGTTCTTATAAATAATGATAAAAAAAATTACTGCACCTCGGTCACCGCTAATTGAATTTCAATTATTCTTGCAGGTGTAGCATATCATTTATTGGAATTTTTTATACAATTTAAAAACAACAACAATTTTAAAAAGGGATTTAAAAAAATTTTGATCTGATTTTCCGCTCTAAAGCGGACTGATAAACAATCTTTAATTTTCAAAGATTTAAAATCGTTTGTCAATCATTCTCAAATTATATTCACAGTAATTTTTAGTTGTTTGTTCATAAAATTAACAAGGAGTAATAAATCACAAATTACTATTACTGAGCTTTACTGATAACATATCTCAACGATAAAAAAATATTACTTCATAAACCAACAATCGATCAGCTTTACATTTTGACATTACAATTTATTAATGACAATGTTCACTATTTATTATTATGATTCTCTAATGTAAAATGAAATCTATTTATTTGTTAAAACAGATTATAATATCGAATAGTAAACATAATCCATTTTTTGTTCATAAAAGTGAAATTACTTGCTTTATTTAGTTATGTTTGTCTATGAAAAAAGGCAACTGCTGATATCGATGGGTGGCTTATATTTTGTTTAAAAACGCATCATTTTTTATTTTATAATAAATATGATGTTCAGTTTTTTCTAACTTTTAAACAGTACTGCTCCCATAAAGATGCTAAGATTTTAGTAAAATCTGGCTTCACTTAGTTGTATGATAACGATTAGTTGAACATTACTTAATTTCAGAAAATCAATAAATAATTATTACTTTAACGGTTCGATTATTTAAACAATTTGTAAAGATAAATGTACATTTTAATGTTTTTTACATGACTAGTCTAATTTTTTAAGCAATCAGCTGAATATGTCTTTTCAATGACTTTTTGTAGTCATATTTTCTGAATTTGCAGGAAATTAAAAAATTTTTTAAGAATTTCATAAACAGATACCTATTTTTACCTCTTTTTCGTGAATGGGCTATCTTTTCTACTCGAAATTAACGATTTTGCAAATAACGCTTAGAAGAAATATTTTCAAAATTGAAAAAAATTGGTAATTATTCCAAAAATTGTTTATGAAGATAAATTCATTAAAAAACAGAAAAAATAGGAATTTGTTTATAATAATTGTTAGAATTAGTGATCAGATAAAATATAAAATTAGTAACATCACATTATACCAGGAAGTCTTAGGCTCATCTTGAAAAAAAAATCAAAATTTGTTGAAAATTAAACTGTCGAGCAGTTTTTATCCGAAAAAATGTATGAGGGTGAATGAACTTTCAACCCTATTCCCCTCTTTCCACCTTTTTAAAAGAATTTCTCTTTTTCTGTTTTCTAGGTGAATATAGTTATTAAAAAATCTCAGTTTTGGTAATTTCGTTAATTCTTTTTGATTTAAATATTGACTCGGAACTAATTCTGAGTAGGAATTATCTCCCCTGGGTAAAAAATTTTTTTGTTGATTCAAGATTTTACTATATTTTGGAAAATTTGTTTTTCTTTCAATTATAAATTAACGTTTTTAGTTAGAAATTAAACTACATAATTGTTCACAGCAAATTCATTTTTTTGTTCTTGAAACTTTAACTACTTGGTTGAAAGTTGGACTACTTTGCTAAACTTCTATTTTATTGGTTGAAAATTTTACTATTTTCTTTGAATTAACTTTTTGGTTAAAAATTTATATTTTTGGGTTGAAAACTCAACTTTCGTGTGAAAATATCATTGTTTTGGCTTGAAAATTCAACAGTTTTTTATCCTTATTTTTGGGTTAAAAATTCTATTCTTTCTATGGAATATTCAACTAGTTGACTATTACCTTTACGTTTGAAAATTAACTTTAGGATAAAAAATTCATATTTCTGGGTGAAAAATTCAACTGTTTTCCAGTGAATTTGCTTTCTTAGGTTGAAAATTCAATAATTTGGCTGACAATTTTTTCACATTTGAAATGAAAAATCTTCCATGGTTGAAAATTTGTATCCCTTGGTAGAAAGAATTGAAAGTTCAACTACTTGATTCTCAATATAACCATTTGGTTGATAATTAATTTTTTTTCTTTCAATTCACCTATTTTGTTGGAAAGTAAACTTTGTAGGTTGAAAATTCAACGATTTTGTTAAAATGTCTTTTTTTTTTAATTAATTAATTTATTCGGTTGACATTTTGTCACTTTGCATAGAAAAGTCGTCCCTTCTGGTTTCAAATTCATCTTTTTTGTGAAAAATTTCTCGGTAGAAAATTCATCTTTCTTGGTTAAAAATTCTAATGTATTCTAAAAATTCGTCTTCTTGGCTTTAATTTACAACTATTTGTTTAAAAATGCAACTGTTCGTAGTTGAAACATATAATTTTCTGTTTGAAAATTCGAACATTTGGCTAAAATCTGAAATATTTTCTTGAAAATTTCCCACCTGTGCTTGAAAGTTCAAATATTTGGTTGGAAACGTAAATGTTTGATTCTAAATACCAATGTATGGTTGATTATTATTTTACTTTTCAATTCAACTATTTGGTCGAAAAATAATGTTTGTGGGTTAACAATTAGACAATTTTGATGAAGTTAATCTTTTTTTTGAAAATTCAACTATTTTGTTCACTATTTGTCTTTTGGATAGGGAATTCGTCCCTCTTGGTTTCAAATTCGTCTTTTTTGTTCTTATTTTGTTCTTGGGAGAAAAATCATCGTTCTTGGTAGAAAATTCAAATGTCTTCTAAAAAATACATTTTTTTTGTCACAAAAATACAACTATTCATTTGAGAAGCAACTGTTTGTAGTTAAAACTTATGATTTTTCTCTCAAGAATTCGAATATCCACTCAAAAATTCCACTATTTTTTTGAAAATTCCTCTCTTTTGCTTGAAAGTTTAACTATTTGGTTGTACACCCTTCTGTTTGGTCTACAATTAATTCTGCATTCGTTGAAGATTCAACTATTTGTTTTAGAACTCATCTCTTTTGGTTTAAATTTAATCTTTTCGTGTTCAGAAGTCAAGGGCTTTCTGAAATGGGCCAAAAATAGGCCTTATTGCAACGCCTTCTTTCTTGCCTCAAATATTGAGAGTTTGAAATTAAATTCTTCGTATTTCCAATTTTTTGGCATTTACGCCTTATTTTTTTTTAGAGACTATATATATATATGTTAAGGCAAATTTCTGAATCAATTTTTAAGATTATTGAAAAGATCTATAGAGGAGAAAATAGTATTCATTTAGGCGTCTACTGTTAGAAATCATATACTTACCGATATAATTATCAAGAACCGACAAAGCAAGGACCATGATTGCAGCAACCTTCATTTTTTTCTAGCTAAAAAAATTATGTGTGAAACAACTCGCGATTCTTGTGAAGCTAATAAATTTTATGCACCATATATAAATAGATACTCTAATTGCTATCTCATTTGTTCTTCTGAAATATATTCCACTATTAGTTAGGTAGATTGGAGAATCCTAAATATAGTACATAAGCTAATTAATGACGGCTTTTAGAGATAAACACAATGACCTGGTTTTAAAGGATTCCTCGTTCTTTATAACAATATTCTTCACTATCGGCGACACGTGAAGCAAATAAAACTGATAACGTAACATATCATATGTCATCTAAGTTTCGCTCAATTGTGTTTTCATTATATGGAGACATAAGAATGACATCTAGATAAGGAGCAATTTTTTGAAATTTCATTTTCCACAAGTTCAAATACTTTATGACTCTACTTATGTTTTTACCTTCCTGAGAAATTGTAAATAATGATCACATACTTCTATAATTTTGTGTAAATTTTCACCAAGCTTGAAACCGACAGGGTGACGTCACAAATATGAACACCCCTCTTCCTTTGAGTCAACATTCTGTCATATATTTAATTTCAATCATTCAATTTTTTCAAATAAAATACATGTATACAGGTACCATATTGAATTCAATATTATATAGTATATTGCACTTCCAACAAAATAGTTTAATTACCAATCAAAAAGGATTAATTTTTTGCCAAGAGCGATAAATTTTCAACAAAAGGATTAAGTTTTTACGCCAAAAACGTGGAATCTTTCAGAAAACAGTTGACTTTTGAACCCCCCAAAAATGGAATAACAACCAAGAACGATAATTTGTTAACCAAACAGTTGAGTTTTCAATCCAGAAGATTAATTTCGAACCAAATTATCAAATTCTAATTACCATTATTTATATAGTGGAATATGGAGAAACACATAGCATAATATTGTTTGGATATTTATTAATTATATTGAATAAATTAATTTTTTAATAATAATAATAATAAACTAATTAATTAATAACAATAATTAATTATTAATTAATTTCAAAGATCTTTCCCACTGTGCACAGCATAAACAGTGGTATGTAGACTGCAGATGATTTCGGTTCTCCTTTGCTTTTGTGTATGTGCACAAGCGGCTGTATCTTCCATTTTTTGTGAAAGATTTCCGCTTTTAAGCAGTAATTGTACACACTGAATAGGGCTTGCAAACTGGTGCGGTCTACCACTTCGAAAGCCTCTACTGAGATATCGTCTGGTCCTGGCACCTTCTTGTTTTGCATTGATCGCACTGCTAAAATAAGCTAGTTTTCGCTAAAGAGTGGTGTATCGGCGTCTCCTATGTCGTCGTTGAACACTTCCCTCACGTGATGATTATAAAACAGTCCATCGACTATAATCTCCATCACTTCAACTCCCATATTTGCACACACTACTAACGCTCTCAGCTTTCATATGACTATTTTGTAGCCTAAGCCCCCGCGGTCATTGTCCACCTGCTGGAACAAGCCCCCTCAGCTCCGTGCGTCGCTTATTTTGAAAGACCTCCATAGCCCTTTCTTACTTCCTTCAAATACTGCAGCCATTCTGTCCGCTTTGGTAGCGTTTCTTCTACTCTGTAGACACTGCGTCCTGAGGACCGCTATTTCCTGCAACCACCATTACATGAAATGCCGACTCACATGTTGTTTCCGTCTATGCATTGACTCATTGAAGGTTCATCGTCCCTTTGAATAGTTTCTCCAATGCTGTAAAACTTCTGCTCTATCAAATGATGCTTTCAGGGACTCTTCGCCTCCTATCATAATTCTACATAGTTTCTTTTCATCCATTTGTTACACTTTCTAGCCCACACGCTTAGCTTAGTATATCTCAGTATTAGGATTTTATCCTTCTTCCAGGTGAATATAATGATGATCCACCCGTATATTTCTGGTCTACCTCTCAGTTTTCAGTGGAAGGGGCAAAGCGTTCTGAAGCAAAGTTCGTGGCTTGTCTATCATTTGGAAAGGTTTATTGCAGTATAGCAGTTATTTCCACCAGTGTTTCACCTCTTGGGTCCATTTTTGGCATACCCCATTCGACCGCTTTCACGCTGTAATCGCCAGCCAACAATACCTTGCCTTTCTTTTTCACGGATTAGGTTTTCTCAAGATCCAGCTTCTGCATGTATTTCTGAATTCTTTGTTCGAGGTAAGGTAGCAATCGATGTATGTGACGTCTTTGCTTCGTACCCACACCAAACCGTCTCCGGAGACATTTTCGTTCACTGGCGCCGTGTTCGGGTTGACTATCTAGATGACTGTAGTATTTGAAGTATCTGTGTACCATATTGAACTGTCTCTGTTTGAATGCTCTCGAATTATTATAACAAGGTCAGCCTCCGTTCCACCTCTCGGCTGCGAAAGCAAGTAATGTGCCGTTTTTCTCATGTATATATTGCCTTGCAGAACCTTAATCTTGGTTGCGTCTTTTTAGCCTTGCTTCTCTGTTCTCATCTTTCAATTCAGCAATCATAGCACACAGCAATGTTCTGCGATACAAGCAGCAACCTCCAGTATGACCTTCAGTGCCATATTTGTATTAGAGGCTACTACGATGTCACCTTTCACAATTTCTGTAATGGTTGCTATATCCAAAGCACTTATAGTAGCGTGCTACTCGAGTGCCCAGGCTGATTCGGCTGCTTACCCATCGATCCATTTTGCGTGCGGTTTCTGAACAATTATTCACCTCCCTTTCGCTGGCAGCTATAAAAGCCAAGATTTCTCCCCATTTGTTCGGCTTGGCGACCGAAACCTTGAAGTCTACTCTGTCTCCTAAACTTATTTTCAGTGCCTGATCGAAATCCTGTTTTGTTTCGACGGAGTCGAGATCCATTAGCTCCAGGATTACTTTAGGAACTTAGAATATTTTTGTCATTCACCACCACTCGAAACCTAGGCAACAGCGAGCTATTTTGCTTTTCGAAGAACCTTGTTGATTTTCCATTAAGATGCCTAGATTGAACTCTTAAACATTGTCACCTATTTCTTTATCACTTTATCTATTCTTCTCTGTGTGATGATGATGTCGTTCCACATTAGGTATACTTATTTAGTTAGTCAGTTAGTTGTAATGTAGGCGGGGGGCCCGCGAGGTCCCAACCCCTGGCGCTCAAGCTATAAAGCCTATTATGTCACACCCGTGTTTTTTCTCAAGGCAGTACTCCGAATCCGGCCATCCTTCGCCGAGTGTTTTTGAATCTCAGTGGTTTTTTTCGTTGTTGTCAACGTTCTGAGATTATACCTCTCAGGTAACAGGCATACCTATCGCACAGTAAGCAACGTCCCCTCCTTTGTTGATCAGGCAAAGTGATTCTCACCCACTCTGCCATTCGGCAGCTTCCCTAGCAAGCTAGGGTGTACGGAGCGATCCCTCTGAGGTCATCAGGTAGATGCACAGATTCGAAGCACTGTCCTGCTGTGTTATGTAAGTGTATGTGTGTGTGTGTTCATTACTCGAAATCGGCCAGCGAGCACCAAGCGGAGGTCCCTTGAGAGGGCCGGCCTCTACGCAAGGAGATCGCGGCCTCATTTTCGAGTCTTCACAGAATCGCCTTCGACCTCCAAGGCTATTCCCCTCGACATGGGGCCCCACCTTGGTACGATACCAGCTTTTTCTGATGGGACCTACAGTTTACGGTGGGTTCCGAACCACCGAAGCCCCGCTAGAAGTACATTGGAAAATTTCCATTGGTACCCGGCTCAGGGATCGAACCCCGGACCTCCTGCATGGAAGTCCGACGCGCTGTCGTCTGAGCCACCGAGGCTTCTGTTTAGGTGTACTCAGTCTTCCCCAAAATCCTAAATCCCTATCCGGTCAGTTTAGCTCCATCTTTAATATTAGTTTAAATATAACGAGCTATAAGTTATTAGAATTACATAGTTTATTTTCCACTGGGAATTTGTTCTTTACACAGAGTTTTAAGACGTCTAAGATTTTGTTGAAGGTCTCACCATCCTGGAAAGTCTTTTAGGTACATTATGAGGGATCTTAAGTCCATCCTCCTAGAAGAATTCAGGTTTTTAGCAGAATTTTGAAATAACAAATTTTTTTTCGAAGGTCTTGCCGCCCGTTGCATTTGCACAAATGCACTCGGTATCTTGAGTCTATCCTGCTCGAGGAATTTGAGCTCGAAAAAGAATTTTGTGATTGCTAAGACATTTCTGGAAGGTCTCAATATGTCGAGAAGTTGTAACAGTGAACTAGGTATCAAAAGTGCATCTCCTTCAAGGAATATGAGCCTCAAAAAGAATTGTAGAACGACCAAGTCATTTTTAGAACGTCTCGCTGTCCTCAGAAGTCGTACAAGTGCTTTAGGTATCTAAAGTTTATCCTCCACTAGGAGTTTGTGCTTTATAAGTAGTACTAGGATGCGACAGAGATTTCTCGGAGTCTGACAATCGCAAAGGGTCTTCAGGGTGCAAATTTAAGCTTTCAAGAGAATTTCGGAATAGCCAAATTATTTTTCGAAGCATTGGCTGTCTTCGGCAATTGTCCAAGTTCACTGCCTATCTAAAGTATATACTTCTCGAGGAATTGGAGCTTCAAACTGAATTTTAGGATATCCAAATCATTCCTCGAAGGTTTGGCTGCCCTTGGCAATAGCATAAGTTCACTACGTATTTAAAGTCAATCTATAAGTCTATCTAGAGTCTATAATCATTTGAAGGTCTCGTCGTCTTGAACATTCGTATAAGTGTCCTAGGTATCTAGAGTTCATACTTTTGAGGAATTTGAACTTTGATTTGAATTTCAGAATAGTCAAGGCATTTTTAGTACATTTTGCTATCCCGAAATGAATTCTTACGAGTGCACTAGGTATCTAAAGTAGTATCTAGGTACTTAAAGGAATTTGAACTTCAAAAAGAATGCTTGAACAGCCAATTTTTTAAAATGTTTTGCCATCGAAAAACATAATTCGCGTTCACTGGCGATCCAACTTCATTCTTCTCGATGAATTGGAACTTTATGAGGAATTCTAGGATGCTCAAGACATTCCTCAAATGTGTGACCATCTCGAAGAATCTTGCGAGTGCACGAGAGTTCTGAGGTTCATTTTATGATGGCCAAGACATTTTTCGTACATCTCATATTTAGATACCTAATGCACGTGTACGACATCTAGGATGGCGAAACTTGAGAAATGACTCAGCCATCTGGAAATTCTGCTTCAAGCTCCTTGTAGGAGATTTACTTTAGATACGTAATGAACTCATAAGACTTCTCGGGTGGCGTGACCTTCAGAAAATGTCTTAATCATATTGAAATTCTGTTTAGAGCTCAGATTCCTCAAAGAAGCTGAACTTGGAGTATCTAATGCAATCATGCTCTCGTTAAATTCTGTTTCAAGCGCGAATTCTACTTGAAAGATGAAATTTTGATACCTAATGTACTCGTGAAAACAGACGAACAATTTCACAATTTTCCATAGGTATAGCGTCGCGTTTTGAATGTATTTCATGAAAATTTTAATAATGAATAATCATATTTTATCAATCAAATTCAACTGCAGTTTAAAATGTTAACCACTATATAACTAACCACGATTTTTTTAAATCATTAGAACAAAGTTATTTCTTTTCAACAATCACATTTCTTATTATGAGATGACTTCAATTTTCAAGCAAAGCAAGTATGTTGATCATATAAGTGTAGGAATACAAACGAAATTGAAGTTATGAACCATTTTTCGATATTCAACAAATATTTTTACATTTTCGATTCAGAAAAAAATTAAAATTAAAATAATTCAATTCATTAAACAAAAAATGAAAGCACATTTTGATCGCATATTACACGTTATTTGTAGGTAATTTGCCATAAGACAGTACTATTGCATGCAGAAACATGATTTTATTAAATGAATCTACATTTTTGGCTATTTAAACAAAAAACCATAGTAAGCTTTTTCTGAGGGCATCTAGTAACTGAAGTTCAATAACATTGGGTCATGATCGTTCTCATCACCTTGCTACTTGTAGCTACTCAATATACTTATTATACAAAGAAGGGATTTTAATAATGGGACGGTCTGAGAAAGCTCAAGTATCTTCAGGTCAAAAAAAGATAAAAATTCAATTACAAAAAACAGGTCAGTCATTCATTGCACGTACGCTTTATTATTAGGTTCAAGAAGTGTAATATATGTATTTTGAGATTGCATATTTACCAACAGAATTAACTACAAACGCCAAAGCGAAGATCAGAAGTCCAACGACCCTCATTTTTTGTAGCTCGGTAAAACTTTTAGACGAAAAATTAACGATCGAACCAATGAATATTCTACAGGATATTTTTTTCAATAGATGCTTTTCTTCTATCTCATTCGTCTCTCCGAATTCTTCAACTACATGTGAGATAGATTGGAAGCAGGAAGCTCATTTTTCCAACATGTTTGTATTTCATAATCTGTTTTTTTCTCTCGTTGAAGGGAATGCCTTTTACACAATCTTGAAAAAATACGTTAACAGAAAGTGCGACCAATTTGTGACCAAGGTTTCATAAACATCATTTAAATAATTGCTTCCTCATAAGAGGGAACTTGTGTAATGACATCAATTTTCAAATCTAATTTTTTGACATATTTCGATGTAATTTGACCCCAGAAACACAAAAATGAAATGAAAAGATGTCATTATGTGTGCTTGTCGGTATCTAACTTCATTCTGTTTACCATATTTCAAAAGTCAAAGACTTTTTCTATCATCATGTTCGAACGAATTGTAGCTCCAATTGATGTCCAGTTCTAATAAAATTTTGATTTTGAAGAAACAATTGAACGCAGCTTTCCTGTGCTTGGAAACTTTAACAATCGCAATTATAGGCTTGATCAAATAAGAAAAACTTTTCTGATATTCTGAATACAACAATACTATATTTGATGTATTCATTTTCGTCTTTCAGAAAAATCAATTGACTTCCTGTGGGACATTTTTAACCCTACTAGAACATAATAACATTTAGGAAGATTCAAAAGGATGGTTCATTCTCTTTATAAGAGACAAATCTTGTTAATAGTGGGAATATAACATGTACTTGATGCAATTCTTCGCGTTTTTGAGTTTAAAAAAATGATCTATTGAGGAAACTTGGATGAACATTCATGACCGTTCATGATCTGTCAAAAGCGATTTATAAAATACTCAAGAAGATCATTTACTTTGTTTCTGTACAAGAAAAACTAATTTAATATATAGAGGAGAAGGGGTAATGGAACTCGATGATACGTGAAAAATCCATTCATAGGGGTAGGTATCCCCCACTGTCTGCGGCCGGATATTTGATGGAAATGCTCGCATTTGCTCAGATTTTTGTCAAAGGAAGAGGAAAACTGTAGAAAACCTTTCCCGGGCGCAGCCCGTTCCTAACAGTCAAGTTTTACTGAAGAGATTCGATATCATGGAATCTTCACACTCATCTTGATCGTTGATACGTTCTGCTTAACAGTATTTAAATGCAGTTAAAAATCGGACTAATCGAAAATCAATAAAGGTCAGCTATCTGAGCGCTAACCATACAAACAAGACCGTTCTTTAGTTTTATATTTTTCTTGCATTTTGATTTAATGATGTCTTTTGAGCCCAGAATGTGCGTTTCGGTTGATAGCGCGTTCTGGGCGCAGAAACTGAAGAGTATGTGGTGTACCTACTGGCAAAAATTTATATACTCCTAAAGCGTTTAAGAATGGACTTAAAAATATATTTATTGATTTTTTGTACTTGTAGAATCATTCCATTTTACATTACCATCATTGTACATAATTCAATGAATTTTTCTCTACTTATTTTTAGAGAAAAGGATAATGTTATTTATTCTGTTTCATATTTTTAATTAGAATTTTACATATTGTGTGCCAATTTCGAAATACAATAAGTAAATTAGAGAAGTCACTTATCACAGAATAATGTAAAACAAGTAAGGAAAAATTATTTTCCTCAAGAATCAGTTTTAAAGTTCCCATTAAATTATTTATAATTTTTATAAATGATCAATTTCATTTACTCGTAGCAAATGTTAATTTTTTTCTCTGAACGCCCGACGATGCTATACAAAATTTCCTAGTGTACACTGTTGAGTGTACAATGTAGTGATAGTCCTTATTTGGATGCCACGTATGTACCTTAGAATTAACTTTTCTTGGCATGTGTATACTTCCAGAGTCTTTAAAAAAACCAGTTCTCTTATCATCAAGTACCGCGCCGTATTTTTGAGGACGAGTAAAAACATTCTTTTCTGAGAAAATTTTACAGTCGGAAGCAATGGTCAAACAGAGGAAACAATTTTTAATAAAATTATTATAAACGTGGAACTTTCCATGACGCATCAAACCTGGCGCTCGGGTATAAATATCATCAAAGTAATTGAACATCAGAGTTAGTTGAGGTAAATTCTTGTATTTAACTGAAGCAGGTGGATGCTCTGATGGATAGCCAAGTATCGTACCATATCTATGGTGACAAAACTTACAACAGCTAACTGTCACAAAATTAACAGATGCAATTGACAGAAGTTTTCCTAAATCCTTCATGTCTATTTTTCCTCCATCAAAGGTGCAATGATCTATCCAATATTTTTCACCAAATTCTATATATAATTGTATATCACTGTTGCCAATATTCTTAGGGTTGTGTTTAAAAAGCAAATTTTGGAAGATGATGTTGCTTGAGTTTCTTGCTGTATGGAAATATACGTTGTCGAGAAGATTTGCTTTGTAAGAACCAATCAGGGACTTATTAGATCCTAGGAAAATAGGAGTTTTCTTAGGTGAATGGATATCTGCAGCTACGACTAAAGTTTGAGGCACTGCATTAGAGATATGTTTCTTTAAGTCCGCTAAATTTTGTATAAAAATCACTTTTCCCTTTGAACCTCCAGTTGTGTGACCTACTTTTGCAAAGCCTGTCATGCCTTCTAATTTTCTATCTGGATAGGGAACTCGGGCAGCATGTCTTGCAGGAGGTCCCTTTGCAGGAGGTCTTTTAGCAGCTCCTGCAGCATGTCCTGCAAAAGATGCCTGGAAGCAAATCAAACAAAATATTTTACATTTTCACTTTATAACATTATAATTTCAATAGATCAGCTTCTTCGAGAATTCATGAGATAACGTTGCTGATGTTTAAATTATTTAAAAATACTGATTCTTGCTTGAGAAATTACGAAATAATATTTCAGTGAATATGATGTTAAACATTTTGAAAATAGATCTTGGATAAGATTTTGGATTGTACTTAATTTGACAGATCTATGTTTGACTTTGAATACTCACTTTCCATATATACGTTTTATAAATTAGATCATTTTAAATTATTCCAAATATAATTGTTCATAATTAGTCGATAGCAAAGTTAAACATTTCATGTGGTATCAAGGATTTCAAGCAATGAGTCAATTCAAATTCAAATGGCAAATAAATTTTTGCAAATTAAATGATAGTGTTACCATAGGAATCTCGAATATTTTTGAAAAAATTATAAACATAAGATTCTGATGCGTTGAATGATCTTACCAAAATGAATGCGATCATAATCCGCATTTTCCTCAATTGGGTATGCACGTAGCTCAATTAAGCACAACAATTCGAATTTTGGGTGTTTCCTCTCAGTAATAAGTGGAAACTATGGTCCGACTGTAGTCCTATCCCAACTCATCGATTTTTGCCTACAATTCTGGCGTCAACCCCTACTCTTCGCCTATTTTGGCAAGTATCTGGGCCTTGCCTAGCTAGACTCGCGTGTTTGTTTGAAGACTATAAATGGAAGATAAGAAATATAACGGTAATGGACAATATTTACCGGAAGTTTATTATGCATCTAGGTCAGGGCTCACCAGAATTAAGCCGTTGGATGACTTCGCTGCCAGTGTTTGCCAAAAAGGTAAGTCAAACAGCCCCCAACCAATTTCCGTCAAACTTGTTCTTCGACTGGTCCCTAGTCCTTCACGGTCCTGCTGCCTCCCGCTGGCCTCGGGATAAATTATACTTTCCAAAAATAAAATATTACATGAAAATAAATTAAAACATTCCATTTATTCGTATTCATATCATTCAAATAATTGAAACAATAATATTCAAATGTTTGAGTAATATTTTAAGAATATATTCAATGATTATAAATTGAAATAAATGATAACTACACCTATATGCTGTACTGAATTGGAAATTGCGAATATTATATAAAATAATAATGTTGTCTATTCATATTTTGTAAAATTCTTCATTTGTAGTTCCTAATTTCTTGAGCTCAAGAAATACTTTTCAATGCCAATGCGTTCAATAACTTTTAACATTATAATGTACAATTGTACAATTCTATAAGGGGCCGTTCATTAATTACGTAAGGGCGATTTTTCTTAATAGCGTTGAATAGTTACAGGTCATTAGAAAAACTAAAACACCTTTTTTATTTGACATAAACAAAAGATTTTCATCTTTTGAAAAAATAGTATTAGTCTTTAGAAGTAGTAGTAGTTACTATGATCGTTCGAATTGGAACAATAATTGACGTAGTAAGATAGTACGTAAGAATGGTTTTAACTCCCTCTCCCCCCGAGGTAAGGTCATGTAGAGATTTTTAAAATCCCCCTCCCCCTCAGGACCCTTACATAATTAATGAATGGCCCCTAACTCTACGAGTCTGCGTAAAATACGGAAATTCTATTTAAATTCAAACTAAATTGAAATAAGCACTATATTTTGGCCTAAAGCGGATTTCGTTCTCTTCGAAAAATTGTATATCATTTTAGGAAAATTTAAGGGAAACAATAGCCACAGTGCGCTCATGGTTTTCATTTATTACGTTTTCATTTTTTAACAAAATAGTTATGAATATTTGTTTATGACAAGCATAATTACATTGAAAAGAAATGATATACTTTTCAAGGAAACGAAGATCAGAATTTTGGCGCTAGTATTCCTTCTCCTTATTGCCTGTGGCTTCTTATAGTGCTGAACCGTGAACTGCAAAAATCCGCTGACCTTGCAAGAGCCTCTCTCTCTCGCCCCCTAAGACAACCTAACCTATTATATCAGGATCCGGTGAAGCGGGATCCCAATGTATGTCGAAAAACCTTCCTTGATTCTAGACAAATCCACTGAATTTAATAATAATGCACTTTATTGAAGAGTAAGGAAGTTATGCTCATTTATGATATTTGAACAATCTCTTTGAAACAGAAAAACTTCTTTCATCGACATGATTCAAAGTTGATGCATGAACAGAAAATAGTTTTTGATCATAAGTTTTCAAATAAAATAATTTTCACAATTTCCGTTACAAAAAACATAAAGCTGTGAGAGAAATAGGGTGCGACGGAAATTCTCCCTTCCGTTTTGCAGCTCTAACATTTACCATTTCAAATGCAAAATTTGATTTGTCTGATTTGTCATTGTATTTAACAATTTTTTTTGTATCATTTTGTAATTTTGTATTTTTTGTGAATTTCCATTCTTAAACTGTTGAAGATAAAGACTGTGGTTCTTGAAAAAAATAACTAGTGCTTCCTCAATGAGAAAGCAAATACATTTGCTAACGGAAAGAACAGTGCTTGTGAAATGAGCACCATATAATTATAAAATATATAGTTTTATTGTGAACTGAACAGTATCCTACACATTAGTAGAGATTTTGATTTTTTCAAACAATTTTATAAATATTTTTTATTTTTAAAACAGCGTACATTGTTTGAATAACGAAAGAATAATAAAAAGCTTGCTGGTACTTCTTCAAAGAAATTTTAAAATATTCAAAAAATTTTGAATTATTAAAATTTTTTCTAAATATTTCCTAAAATCTTTCTTAATTTACTCTTAAAATTAATTTTTCAAAACAAAAAATCCTTGGCTATTTTCCAGGAACCTTGAGAAATTTTTTCATTTGTATTTCAAACTATTTTTTCTTTTCCACGAAGTAGTTAAACTTTCAACCAATTAGTCAAACTATTATATAAAAAAGATCAAGTTTCAACCAAACATGGAATAGCTATGGTTTCAGTTAGAAGCATCGGGTTTTGACGAAACAAAACAACAATGGCTCATAACGTGACTGGTAGTTTTGTAGTTTACTAGAACTTGGGAGTTCTTATAAAAGTGTAGCATTTATTAAATTTTGTTCATGTACAGCCAATGAAGAAGCTTATAGGGAACAATGATTTTTTCCCTGTACTTTCTATAGAGGTATATCATTTTATTATAAATTGTTTCAAAAAAATAAATAACGAGCCATTAAGAAAATCATGAAACTCACGCTTTGGGTAGAGATTGGGAATTTCTTAAATTGAAATTCTTACTTTTTTATATTTTAAATCTTTATATGTCGAACAATACAAAAAAATTTCGAACATTTTTAATAACGCCAGAAGAGATTAAGAAACATTTTTTTAGTAGTATAAAAATTTAGGACTAGTCGGAGAATATTTGATGCTCCCCAAAGAGCGTTAAATCTTTGATAGACCATATCTCTGAACAAAACTCATGGTCCTATTGACCCTCATAATTACGTACATAAAAACATATTTCCAGAAAGAACCATAGAGCATTTCAATCTTAAAAAAAAACTGAAATAAAGGAATCTTGTTTTTTATTCTATTCAATATTATACCTCAAATTTTCCGATAATCTGTTGAAAAATTAAATGATAAATAAATCAGAATTGAAAAATTCTTCATTGGAAAATTTCAAAAATTTCACAATGTCAGCATTAACGCATTTATTTATTATTGCTTCCTTAATAAAGCATGTATATCATGATCATGTATATAATAATTCATAACTCCGCCATTGTACTATTAATAGCAAAACATGATTGAATTTTAAAAAATGTCATCAAATTGTTGCTGAACTTGGAAAAATCAGAAAAGATTGCCTTTTTGATATAATAAAGTTTCAAAATTTCACCTACTTCCTTTTGGATGGTATCACGAACGACAAAATTGACTTTGGTATGCGTTTTGTAGAGGACTGGATAAGCTGAATTTGGTCGAATGAATTGGTGTTGCCGGTGTTCCCCTATTTATTAATTTTGGCAATGTGAAGCTTGTCACGATTTTCCATAAGCACATAATAAAAAATATGCTTCTGAAATATTTTTTAATGGATTTTTCTTGAAGGCATAGTTTTATTGCATACTAAATTTTATAGATGAAAACCGCAACTTGAAACTTTATCATCTCACGACCACGGTAGAAATTTAGAATTTTTTTTCTCTTCATATGTCGAATAATAAAAAAATATTAATAAAGCATTTTAATGATTCTCGAAGAGATTAGGAAATGTTCTTTTTCACGTATACATTTCTACAAATGAATAGTTTTATTACAGACAAAATTTTATCGTAAAAAGTTTCTATTTCAAACTTCAAGAATTTCACGACCTTTTTACCTAGACTCATAAAAAAATGTACTGAAATACGACGTAGCGATTCGAAAAACTTATCGAACTCACGACTTCGGTATAGGTTTAAACATTAAGGAAAAAACCAAGTTTATTGATTTTTTCCTAATTACTCAAATATTTCAGTGAATGCACTGCGACGCAGAAATCAAAAACTTATGAAATTTACAACTTCGGCAGATTGGGAATACGAAGAATTTTAAAATACAAAGACAAATGAGACAAATCGAATTTTGAAAAACGTTACCATTACAAAGCTTCCTCTATGAGAAAGCAAAATTTCAGAAAAAACGCAAATTTCAAGCAATTACCCAAGAGCAGTTAGTTAAATACAATGATAAATTATTGGAACAATAATCTTTATTAGCTTCTATTAATTATTACTTCACCACGCGGAAAGTGGAGAAAAACTTTTAAATTTTAGAAAAAACCGCAACTGTCCACTATTAATACAGGAAAAGATGGTTAGAAACAATAATAAATCATTAAAACTATTACGTTTGATGAATTGCACCAATTATTGCCTTCTTATAAGTACAAACTGAACAAAACTTGGAAATTTCAGAAAAAACCGCAACTATTTAGCATTACTATAGGAGAAGGTAGTTGTAAACAATAATAACTTGTTCAATCCATTAAATTTGTTGAATTACGTTATTTTTTACCTCGTTCTGAGTGAGAAGTTGACAAAATGTTTCAATATTTCAGGAAAAAAATGAAAAGATTTAACATCATACAAAGACAATATTGCTGAAAATAACACTAAATTGTTTAAACTCTTATTTTTGTTAACATAAATCAATTATTACCTTGCTCTGACTGAAAAATTTAAAATATGTTAAAACTAGCTGCGAATTTGATCTCGAGTGTTCTCAATTTGTTTATATTTATATTTATATGGTGCTCATTTCACGAGTACTTTTCTCCCTCATAGAGGAATAGTGATTGATTTTATAAATAATAGACAAACAAAAGTTTTCATTTTGATCACTTTGAATATTGTCATTTACAAGAAAATACAAAATTACAAAATAATACAGAAAATTTTCAAAATACAATGACAAATCAGACAAATCAAATTTTGTATTAGAAATGGTGATTTTTCGAGCTAGAAGGAGAAGAAGGAAGTTCTGTCGCACCCTATTCTTTTCCCAGGTTTATGACATTTCACAAAAATTCCCATCATTATTTTATTAAAAATTTATGATCAAGAAGTATTTTCTATTCATGCCTCAACTTGGAATATTGTTGGTGAAAAAAGTTTTTCTGTTTAAAACAGCACAGAAAAACTGAAGTTAAATTTTGTTGCATGTAAAATTTTCGGCTGTTCAAGACTACATGCTATTTGGCGAAAGTTTATCTTACGATAGAATAGAAGCTGTCGTCTGCTCCGTCCTTTACAGAAATGGAAAAAGGGCAACCTATAAGTGAAAAGCTATAAATCAGGACACCAGATTTGAAACAACTTTTTACTTACTTCATTGTTATTTTAGAAATTATTAAAATTTTCGCGGACAAATCAAAACGTATTTTTGGGGAATGTCAATATAGAACTTGACACAACAACCATCTTCACCATCTTTAAAGATTACTCCATGGCTTATGTAGCTCATAAGATGGTAAACGATCTTGAAAGATTTTATCGTGATACTTTCTGCCACAGTCGGTATGGCAGGTTAGGAACAAAACCAAAAAGTAGCAATCGAATTGATTTTGAAGTTGGAACATTCAGTTACGGATCTAGGTATTTTTTGCAGCTTGGACAAAAATGATTTTTCGGACCGACTGAAAAATGCCGAAAATAAAATTCTCGACACTGTAAAATTCCCAAGCTTTAAAATTCCCAAACAGTTAATAATATTACCGAATTTGAACATTCTTGACAGAAAGTGGCTGAATTATAAAATATCTGAATTTGAAAATTCCCGAATTGGAACAATTAATTTTATTCGAATGAATATTATTTATTTGTTTAGTAAGAATACAATAATCAGATATTTATATTGAAGAAAATATCCAATGCTTAAAGTCTCTGGAATTATTATATGAATTTGAAATAACAATATTTGAAAACAAAATTGGACACCTAGGAAATCCCGGAAAATAAAATTCTCGACTCTATCAAATTCCCGATTAATACAACCGCCAGGTCCCCGATGAAGGAGATGGTGTAGTGTCACGGGTATCCCTTGGTCGACAATCCGGGAGGTCTCCCTCACGGGCAACCATCAAATCCCTGGAGAAGGGAGCGGGCGTGATCCCCTCGACCAAGGAACTGAGGGTCCCCCGAGAGGCGACCGCCAGTTCTCGAGGAATTCAAGCTTTAGGAAGAATTTTAGGATGGCCAAATCATGTTTTGAAGGTTTGGCTACCCTTGGCAATAGCAGAAGTCCACTGCGTATCTGAAGTCAATATAGAAGTCTATCTGAAGTCTATATTCATTCGAAGGTCTCATGGTCTTGAACATTCGTACAAGTGTTCTAGGTATTTAGACTTCTTACTTTTGAAGAATTCAAGCTTTCAATTGAATTTCAGAATAGCTAAGGCATTTTTAGTGCATTTCTCTATCCCAAGGTGAATTTTTACGAGTTCACTAGGTATTTAAAGTTCACCTTCAGGAATTCGAGCTTCAAACAGAATGCTTGAACAGCCGATTTATTTCTCGAAGGTTTCGCCATCCTGATAAGCCTTACTAGTACATTAGCTAGCTCAACTTCATCTTTCTCTGGGAAGTTGAGCTTCATATAGAATCTTTGAATAGCGAATTCACTTTTCAAATGTTCCGTTATCCGAAAGCATCATTCGAGTTTACTGAGGATCCAACATCATTCTTCTCGATGAATTGGAGCTTCACGCGGAATTTTAGGATGCAAGACCAAAAAGTTTCGCGAGTGCACGAGAGTTCTGAGGTTCATCCTCCTTGATGAGTTTGAGATTTCAATCGAATTTTGGGATGGCCAAGACATTTTTCTTACATCTCATGTTTAGATACCTAATGCACTTGTACGACTTCTTTGATGGCGAGACTTGAGGAATGACTCGACCATCTTAAAATTCTGCTTGAAGCTCTTTGAAGATGAAGATGAAGGAGATGAACTTTTAGTATCTAGTGCAATCGTGCGATTTTTCGGAATGGCCAGACCTTCAAAAAACGTTTCAGCTGTCGTTAAATTCTATTTGAAGAGCGAATTCTACTTGAAAGATAATTCATAATTATATTTCATTGATCAAATTCAAATGCATGTGGTGAGCTTGAATCTCAGACGGGTTTGAAAAAAATGCCAAAGAAAACGGACGATAGGGATTTGTCCCTGGGCCCGCAAAGGTATAGAATCCATTGAGTTTGAAATCCTATCTGCTAAGTTAAGAAAAATATCTCCATTTTTAATTAAAAGTAAAAAAATCAAAATGCTGCATATTATCACTTAATTTTTATGAAGTATATGCCGATGCCAATCGGTTCATAATTTTGTCCCGTCCTATTAGTTGTTAATGATTTATAATGGAGGGATCTTCTACTGATCGTGAAAATTTGTAATTATTCAATTGAATACTTCACAAAACAAACATATTCATAGAATTAAGAAGCTCATCAAAAAATTTATTAATCCAAATTTTTCTTCAACTGATTCAAAGTTTCCATTAGAAAATACGCACCTCTTGCCAGCAAACTCTTGTCGATCGAGAAAAAAATATTTTCACCAGACCTCTACTAACTATGCCGAACTATGAAGACATGATTCTAACAGTACAAACTAGAGGTGTGCAAGGATGACTACTACAAATTCGATACAGAGGACAAATCGACAAAAGAATGAGACCAGTGGTTTGGGCAAATTCTGCAGAAGTATTGCAAACTGTACTGGATAATCACAATCAACTTGATAACTGCGATTTCAAAATCATGGCAGATGGAGGATAAGGATTTTCCAAAATCTGTGTATCTATTTTCTCAGTAAATTATTCCGAAATATTCCGAGCAAAAAAAAACACGTATCCGCAAGGAGGTACTGCTGCAAAAAAGCAAGATATCTAGCGTCCACAGGTTGATATTTTTGTGCCATTCAGGTTTCGTACTGATTTCAAATTATTTTTGATGGTTAATGTACAGCAGACGGCGACATCCATGTACCCGTTCCGATATCAAATGCCTCCAATTTCGGATGCCAGTAAAAACAAAAATCGGTCCAAATGTATTTAAAAAAAGCTGTTATCAATGTGAAACAATTCCTAAGTTACGTAAGAGTCAGATTAAAATTTAAGCAAATAATGAATCATTCAATATTACTTCTAAATTGCAAATTTTACTGTATTAATCAAATGGACAGTCTTGCGGGCTATTTAGTTTACATATGAAAAATCCATTATTAGTAGTCAGCATCCCCAACCGTTCTGCAGCCGGATATTTCATGGAAGTGCTCGCGTTCGCTTAGATTTTTGTCAAAGGAAGAGGAAAACTGCGGAAACCCTTTCCCGGGCGCAGCCTGTTTCTAACAGTCAAGTTTGACTGAAGATATTCGATATCATGGAATCTGCACACTCATCTTGGTCGTTGATACGTTCTGCTCAACAGTATTTACATGCAGTTAAAAACCAGACTAACCGAAAATCAATAAAGGTCACCTATCTGAGCGCTAACCGTACAAACAAGACCGTACTTTAGTTTCATATTTTTCTTGCATTTTGATTTAATGATGTCTTTTGAGCCCAGAATGTGCGTTTCGGTTGATAGCGCGTTCTGGGCGCAGAAACTGAAGAGTATGTGGTGTACCTACTGGTAAAAATTTCTATATGCCTAAAGCGTTTAAGAATGGATCATTATCCTCAAATGTCAGCGTCGCCCCGGTGTGTATATTTTTACAAATTATTTTGATTTTTTTATCGTATATTGGAAGAATATTATTTTTCAAGACCCATCCAATGATCCAATCACCCCTTGCTTCTAGCTTCAAAACACCCGGGCATCGATGTGTGCGCATAATATGAAAATCAGGTATCTCTGCTGGTAAAGCATTAAATCTCCCAAAAGGTTTATTTAGGGCCTCCTGAATAGTCTGACAAACTAAAACATTGAAACAAAGATTCTGATGTAAATATATCTTGCAGTTATTTCATATAGTTGTTATACAAAAGAGAGTTCTGCAAAAGGGGACCTTGTTTCCCGTTAAAATCCATTCGTGTAGTACTTTCTAGAAAGTTTGTATTTCACAGAATAAATGAAGTAAGTGAGTTTCGGAGATAAATGTAAGTGAAGTGAGGTCAAAAATGTTACTGAAGTTAGTTTTTGAAAACTAGAATGCCCTTTCTTAAATTTGTATTTCATAGTAAATATGTTCCTTAGCCAAGTTATTCGCAAAATAACTCTTTTTTCTGTGCAATTTGTCAGTAGTACTGTACAAACACGGAATGAGAACGAAATATGTAATGCGCTGAGAGAAAGATTAAGCTGAGGTAACCAAATAATTTTTTCAAACAGTTTTTGTTTGATTACACGAAGGAAAAAATGGCTTCCGAAACTAAATACGCTCACTAGTCTGAGTTGCCTTTATTTTATCATTGACTTAAAAATATATTTATTGAATTTTTGAACTTGTAGAATCATTTCGTTTTACACTACCACCATTGTACATAATTCAATGAAATTTTTTTACTTATTTTTAACGAGAAGAATAATTTTATTCATTCTGTTCCACATTTTCTTATAAGAATTTTACATATTGTGTGCCAATTGCGAAATAAAATAAGTGAATAAGAAAAGTTACTTGTCACAGAATAATGTAAAACAAGTAAGAAAAAATTATTTCCCCCAAAAATCAGTTTTAAAGTTCCCATTAAATTATTTATAATTTTTATAAATGATCCATTTCATTTACTGGCAGCAAATGTTAATTTTTGGCTTTGAACGCCCGACGATTCTTTACAAAATTTGCTAGTGTACTCTGTTGATTGTAAAATGTACTGATAGTCCTTATTTGGATGCCACGTATCAACCTTAGACTTAACAGTTGCTGGCATGTGTGTACTTCCAGAGTCTTTAAAATAACCAGTACCCTTATCATCAAGTACCGCGCCGTCTTTTGGAGGAAGAGGAAAAACATTATTTTCTGAGAAAACTTGACAGTTGAAAGCAATGGTGAAACAGAGGCGACAATTTGTAACAAAATTATTATAAACGTGGAACTTTCCATGACGCATCAAACCTGGCGCTCGGGTATAAATATCATCAAAGTAATTGAACATCATTGTTAGTTGAGGTAAATTCTTGTATTTAACTGAAGCAGGTGGATTCTCTGATGGATAGCCAAGTATTGTACCATATCTATGGTGACAAAACTTACAACAGCTAACTGTCACGAAATTAACAGCTGCAATTGACAGAAGTTTTCCTAAATCCTTCATGTCTATTTTTACTCCGTCAAAGGTGCAATGATCTATCCAATATTTTTCACCAAATTCTATATATAATTGTATATCACTGTTGCCAATATTTTGAGGGTTGTGTTTGAAAAGCAAATTCTGGAAGATGATGTTGCTCGAGTTTCTTGCTGTGTGGAAATATACGTTGTCGAGAAGATTTGCTTTGTAAGAGCCAATTAGGGACTTATTAGATCCTAGGAAAATAGGATCTTTCTTAGGTGAATGGATATCTGCAGCTACAACTAAAGTTTGAGGCACTGCATCAGAGATATGTTTCTTCAAGTCCTCCAAATTTTTTATGAAAATCACTTTTCCCTCTGAACCTCCAGTAGTGTGACCTACTTTTGCAAACCCCGTCATGCCTTCTAATTTTCTATCCGGATAGGGAACTCGGGCAGCATCTATTGCAGGAGGTCCGTTTGCAGGAGGTCCTTTTGCAGGAGGTCCTATAGCAGCTCCTGCAGCATGTCCTGCAAAAGATGCCTGGAAGCAAATCAAAAAGAATATTTTGAATTTTCACTTTATAATATTATAACTTCAATAGATTAGCTTCTTCGAGAATTTATGAGATAACGTTGCTGATGTTTGAGTTATTCAAAAATACTGATTCGTGCTTCAGAAATTACGAAATGGCATGTGACACAGCCAAATACCTATATTACCGACCTCACTTTTTCAATTTTCCAAATTTTCTGTTGAATCTAAGAACTTTTTTTTGTAAATAAAATTTCGGGCTGAAACTTTGGAAAATGTATGAGAAGACAATAAACTACGTTTACGTACTTTATTCGATGAGGAATTTCGCAAAAAATTATTCTCGAAAAAATTGAAACTGGGTGCATTTTTTGAACCTAAGAACTTTTTTTATAAGTGAAATATCGGCTTCAAACTTTGAGAATTGCAAGAGCCGACAGTGAAGTACGTTTATGTACATCGTTTGAGTATAAAAGATGCAAAAAGAAAAATTCCAACTAAATGTCAACAACGCTTGCCAGTTCGGTCGGTATTTGCGATGAACACGAAAATTCGAAGTCTGGCGGCCACTGAACGAGGCCAATAGCGATTTCAATACTTACATAATTCAACATTGAAACAACATATTTCACTCAACTTTTATGCTGGACACAACTTTCAAAAAATGTTATTGTAAGAACACCGGATCATCAATCTTTGACAGCGTGGACCCCATATTTCAGATGTAGACGAGTCAGCTGATAGAGCCTCGATTAGTGGCCGCCAGACTTCGCATTGTCGTGCCCATCGCGAAAATACCGACCGAACTGGCAAGCGGAACCAGAGTTGACACTTAGTTGGAATTTTTCTTTTTGCATCTTTTATGCTCAAATAATGTACATAAACGTACTTTACTGTCAGCTCTTGCATTTCTCAAAGTTTGAAGCCGATATTTTACTTATGAAAAAGTTCTTAGGTTCAAAAAATGCACCCAGTTTTAATTTCTTCGAAAATAATTTTTCGCGAAGTTCTTCCTCGAATAAGGTACATAAACGTAGTTTATTGTCTTCTCATACATTTTCCAAAGTTTCAGCCCGAAATTTTATTTACAAAAAAAGTTCTTAGATTCAAAAAAAAATTCGGAAAATTGAAAAAGTGAGGTCGGCAATGTAGGTATTTGGCTGTGTCACATACCCTTCAACATTTTAAAAATAGATTTTGGATTGTACTATATTTGGCAGCTTTATGTTTGACTTCGAATGCTCACTTGCCAAATATGACGTGCGCCGCAAAAAGGAAGCGTACTCTAAAAAAATCGAATTCGAGGTTTTTACACCTTTCGATAGTTTTTGAGTTGCTCTTTTTGATGAAACCATCGGAAAAAATTTTCAAACGTTATTACTGCTAATAACTGAGTTATTAGGTACCCGAGAAATCAGGCTTTCGCTCGAGACCCCGTGAAACGCCTCCCACCACTCACCACTACATCTCCGCGTCTCGGCTACACCCGTCCGTGAGACGCGTCTACGACCGGCCGACTTAGACCGCTCGCCCTGAAAAACCTCACTTTTCAAAGTTAGCCCCCTTTCTTCGGCGCACGTCACATATACGTTTCATGAATTGGATCATTTAAAATTATTCCAAATATAATTGTTCAGAATTAACCAATAGCAAAGTTAAACATATTATGCGGCATAATACTCTATGAAGGATTTCAATCAATGACTCAATTCAAATTCAAATGGCAAATAAATTTTTGCAAATAAAATGATAGTGTTACACTAGAAATCTCAAACATTTTTGAAAACATGATAAACATAAGATTCTGATGCGTTGAATGATCTCACCAAAAGTAATGCAATCATAATCCGCATTTCCCTCAATTGGACATGTACGTAGCTCAATTAAGCGCAAAAATTCAAATTTTGGGTGTTTGCTCTCAGTTAATAAGTGGAAACTATGGGCCGACTGTAGTTCTTTCTCAATTCATCGATTCTTGCCCACAATTCTGGCGTCTACCCCCACTCTTCGCCTATTTTGGCAAGTATCTGGGCCTTGCCTAGCTAGACTCGCGTGTTTGTTGGAAGACTATAAATGAAAGATAAAAAATAGATCGATAATTGACAATATCTACTGGAAGTTTATTATGCATCTAGGTCAGGGCTCACCAGAATTAAGCCGCTGGCTGACTTCGCTGCTAGTGTTGGCCAAAAAACTAAGTCAAACAGCCCCCAATCAATTTTCGTCAAACTTGTCCTTCGACTGGTCCCTAGTCCTTCACGGTCCTTCTGCCTCCCGCTGGCCTCGGACCAAATTGTACGTTCCGCAAATAAAATATTATATGAAAATAAATTTCAACATTCCATTTATTAGCATTCATATCATTCAAATGATTGAAACAATAATATTCAAATGTTTGAATAATATTTTAGGAATTTATTCAATGATTATCACATGAAATAAATGATAACTACACCTATATGCTGTACTGAATTGGAAATTGCGAATATTATATAAAATAATAATGTTGTCTATTTATATTTTGTAAAATTCTTCATTTGTAGTTCCTAATTTCTTGACCTCAAGAAATACTTTTCAATGCCAATGCGTTCAATAACTTTTAACATTATGATGTACAATTGTACAATTCTATTTAAATTCAATTATTCAAACTAAATTGAAACTAAATTGAAATAAGCTCTATATTTTGGTCTAAAGCGGATTTCGTTCTCTTCGAAAAATTGTATATCATTTTAGGAAAATTGAAGGTAAACAATAGCCACAATGCGCTCATGGTTTTCATTTATTACTGTTTCATTGATTAACAAAATAGTCATGAATATTTATTTGTGCCAAGCATAATTACATTGAAAAGAAATGATATACTTTTCAAGGAAACAAAGATTAGAATTTTGGCACTAGTATTGGTATCATACACTCGGGTCCCGCTTTACCGGGCGTTTCAAGGGTACTCTCAATGGCCTCCACGGTTAATCAGGACTATTTGAACCGTTCTCCTTCTCCTTATTGCCTGTGGCTTCTTATAGTGCTGAACCGTGAACTGCAAAATTCCGCTGACATTGCAAGAGCCTCTCTCTCGCCCCCTTAGACAATCTCATCTGGTATATCAGGATCCGGTAAAGCGGGATCCCAATGTACGTCGAAAAAGCTTCCTTGATTCTAGGCAAATTCACTGACTTCAATATTAATACACTTTATTGAGGAGTAAGGAAGTTATGCTCATTTATGATATTGGAACAATCTTTTTCAAACAGAGAAACTTCTTTCATCGACATGATTCAAAGTTGATGCATGAACAGAAAATACTTTTTGATCATAAGTTTTCAAATAAAATAATTTTTACAATTTCCGTTAGAAAAACATGAAGCTGTGAGAGAAATAGGGTGCGACGGAAATTCTCCCGTCCGTTTTGCAGTTCTAAAGATTACCATTTCAAATACAAAATTTGATTTGTCTGATTTTTCATTGTATTTATCAATTTTTTTTGTATCATTTTGTAATTTTGTACATCTTGTGAATTTCCATTTTTAAACTGTGAAAACTGAAGACTATGGTTCTTGACAAAAATAACTAATGCTTCGTCAATGAGGAAGCAAATACATTTGCTAACGGGTAGAAAAGTGCTTGTGAAATGAGCATCATATAATTATAAAACATATAGTTTTATTGTGAACTGAACAGTATCCTACACATTCGTAGAGATTTGGATTTTCTAAAACAATTTTATAAATATTTTCTATTTCTAAAACCGCGTACATTGTTTGAATAACGGAAGAATAGTAAAAAGCTTGCTGGTACTTTTTTCGAAGAAATTTTAAAATATTCAAAAAATTTTATATTATTAAAATTTTGTCTCAATATTTCCGGAAATCTTTTTTAATTCACTCTTAACATTGATTTTTTAAAACGAAAAATCATTTGCCATTTTCCAGGAACCTTGAGAAATTTTTTGTATTTGTGTTTCAAACTATTTTTTCTTTTGCACGAAATATTTAAACTTTCAACCAATTAGTCAACCTATTATATAAAAGAATCAAGTTTCAACGAAGCATGGAATAGCAAAGGTTTCAGTTAGAAGAATCGGGTTTCACGAAACAAAACAACAATGGCTCATAACGTGACTGGTAGTTTTGTAGTTTACTAGAACTTGGGAGTTCTTATAAAAGTGTAGCATTTATTGAATTTTGTTCATGTACAGCCAATGAAAAAGCTTATAGGGCACAATGATTTTCTTCGCGTACTTTCTATAAAGGTATATAACTTTATTATAAATTGTATAAAAAAAATAAATAACGAGCCATCAAGAAAATCGTGAAACTCACGCTTTGGGTAGAGATTGGGAATTTCTTAAATTGAAATTCTTACTTTTTTATATTTTGAATCTTTATATGTCGAACAATAAAAAAAAATTTCGAACATTTTTAATAACGCCAGAAGAGATTAAGAAACATTTTTTTAGTAGTATAAAAATTTGGGACTAGTCGGGGAGTATTTGACGTTCCCCAAAGAGCGTTAAATCTTTAACAGACCATATCTCTGAACAAAACTCATGGTCATATTGACCCTCATAATTACGTACATAAAAACATATTTCTAGAAAGAACCATAGAGCATTTCAAACTAAAAAAAATGATATAAAGGAATCTTGTTTTTTATTCTATTCAATATTATACCTCAAATTTGCCAATTTTCAGTTGAAAAATTAAATGATAAATAAATCAGAATTGAAAAATTCTTCATTGGAAAATCTCAAAAATTTCACAATATCAGCATTAACGCATTTATTTATTATTGCTTCCTTAATAAAGCATGTATATCATGATCATGTATATAATAATTCATAATGCCGCCATTGTAGTATTAATAGCAAAAGATGATTGAATTTTGAAAAATGTCATCAAATTGTTGCTGAAGTTGGAAAAATCAGAGAAAATTGCCTTTTTGAGATAATAGAGTTTGAAATTTTCACCTACTTCCTTTTGGATGGTATCACGATCGACAAAATTGACTTCGGTATGCTTTTTGTAGAGGACTGGCTAAGCTGAATTTGGCCGAATGAATTGGTGTTGCCGATGTTCCCCTATTTATTGATTTCGGCAACGTGAAGTTTGTCACGATTTTTCATGAGCAGATAATGAAAAATATGCTTTTAAATTATTTTTTAATGGATTTTTTTTAAGGCTTATAGTTTCATTGCATACTAAATTTTATAGGTAAAAATCGCAACTTGAAACATTATCATCTCACGACTACGGTAGAAATAGAGCATTTTTTTTCTTCATATGTCGAATAATACAAAAATATGACTGAAACATTTTAATGATTCTCGAAGAGATTAGTAAATGTTCTTTTTCACGCATACATTTCTACAAATGAATAGTTTTATTGCAGACAAAATTTTATTGTAAAAAGTTTCTATTTCAAACTTCAAGAATTTCTCGACCTGTTCACCTATACTCATAAAAAAATGTACTGAAATACGACGCAGCGAATCGAATAACTTATCGAACTCACGACGTCGGTATAGGTTTAAATATTAAGAAAAAAACCAAGTTTATTGATTTTTTTCTAATTACTTAAATATTTCAGGAAATGCACTGCCACGCAGAAATCAAAAACTTATGAAATTTATAACTTCGGCAGATTGGGAATACAAAGAATTTTGAAATACAAAGACAAATGAGACAAATCGAATTTTGAAAAATGTTACCATTACATTAATAGAGGAAAAGATGGTTAGAAACAATAATAAATCGTTAAAACTATTACGTTTGATGAATTGCACCAATTATTGCCTTCTTATAAGTACAAACTGAACAAAACTTGGAAATTTCAGAAAAAACCGCAATTATCTAGCATTACTGTAGGAGAAGGTAGTTGTAAACAATAATAGCTAGTTCAAACCATTAAATTGGTTAAATTGCGTTATTTTTTACCTCGTTCTGAGTGAGAAATTGACAACATTTTTTCAAATTTCCAGAAAAAAGTGGAAAGATCTAGCATTATTCAGAGACAATATTGCTGAAAATAACACTAAATTGTTTAAACAGTTATTTTTGTTAACATAAATCAATTATTACCTTACTCTGACTGAAAAATTTGAAATATGTTAAAACTAGCTGCGAATTCGATCTCGAGTGTTTTCAATTTGTTTGTATTTATATTTATATGGTGCTCATCTCACGAGTACTTTTCGTACAATGACAAATCAGACAAATCAAATTTTGTATTAGAAATTGTGATTTTTCGAGCTAGAAAGAGAAGAAGGAACTTCTGTCGCACCCTATCCTTTTCCCAGGTTCATGATATTTCACAAAAATTTCCATAATTATTTTATTTAAAAATTCATGATCAAGAAGTATTTTCTATTCATGCATTAACTTGGAATATTGTTGGTGAAAAAAGTTTTTCTGTTCAAAACAGTATTAGTGAAAAGCTATCAATCAGGACACCAGATTTAAAACAATTTTTCTCTTTCTTCATTGTTATTTTAAAAATAATTGGAATTTTCGCGGACGAATCAAAACGTATTTTTGGTGAATGTAAATAAAGAACTGGACACAACAACCATCATCACCATCTTTAAAGATTACTCCATGGTTTATGTAGCTCATAAGATGGTAAACGATCTTGAAAGGTTTTATCGTGATACTTTCTGCCACAGTCGGTGTGGATCTAGGTATTTTTTACAGCTTGGACAAAAATGATTTTTCGGACCGACTGAGAAATGCCGAAAATAAAATTCTGGACATTGTAAAATTCCCGAGCTGGAAAATTCCCGAACAGTTAATAACATTAACTTATTTAAAAATTCCCACCATTTAATAATATTACCAAATTTGAACGTTCCTGACAGAAAGTGGCCGAATTATAGAATATCCGAATTTGAAAATTCCCGGATAATACAATGTTTGAATAGGTGATGAAATTCCCGATTCATAGGAGGCTCAAGAAATGACATTTCCAAATTGGGAAATTCCCGATTGAAAAATTCTCGAACACTCTATGATATCACCAAAATGGATAGTTCCCAACAGTTTATAATATTATCTATGTTCAGTGACTGATAACAGCGGTCGAAGAAAATTTCACAGTGTGGATAATATTCCAATCACTGATAATAGATAATTTAATGAAGGTCAATCACGTTCTACGATATCATGGGTTATTTAAGCTACATACAAAGGAAGTATGGAGACACTCCGAGACAACTTATTGGAAATCGGATACGCACCAATAAAACTTTATTTAATCTAAAGGAGCAACGCACTTTCTTAATCAGATGTAGAAAAGAAACCTGTTTCTTTATCACTCCATCTATTTTTCTCTGTGTGGTGATGATTTCGTTCCACATAAGGTGTACTTAGTCTGCCCCAAAATCCTCCAGAATAGCGAAAAGATTATCTTTCCTTTGGAATATTTCGTTTTGCGTAAACTCACTCATGGTCGGTTTGAATTCGGGGTTCCTCTCCCTAACTAGTTTTTCGTCGACCGCAGGTTTTTGATTTGCCTGGTACAACCCATACCTGTAAGGCGTTTTCCTATTCGCAACCTGGGGAGGCAGCCGATGGGGGACCAGGAGAATCACACTGGATACTCAATTATATAAAAGTAATTGTGCAGTTAATAGTGCTATAATTGTAAGAAATTGGAATATGAATCTACCAGAAAAATCTACAACGAGAAATGCCCCGACAAATAAAGATGAATTTCTATAATAGCTGCACAAAATTCTTGTGAAACCAGGTTAAGTTTATTGTTGGATAAATATTTATATTAAACGAATAAAAATCTGATTTAATCATCGTATTATATAATTTTCCTCTTGCTCCTCCTCTTCTTCCTCTTCGTAAAGGGACTCTTTGATGCAGAGACTCGAAGCCTAATCCTAGGTGGCTCGGAATAGTTTATACGAAATATCACTTGGATTGGGTACTGGGTAATTGCACAAGTGCACTAGGGATTTGAAGTTCATCCTCTTCGAGAAGTCTGTGCTTTACACAGAATTTCATTATGGCCTCGTCATTTTTCAGATGCCTAAGACATTTTTTGAAGGTCTCACCATCCTGAAAATTCTTTCAGTTGCATTATGATGGATCTAAAGTCCATCCTCCTAGATTAATTCAGGCTTTTAGCAGAATTATGGAATGGCGAATTTTTTCTGAGTAGGTCTCGCCGTCCTTTGCACTTGCAAAATGCACTTGGTATAGAAAGTCTATCCTGCACGAGGAATTTCTAGTCAGTTGGTTAGGTTCCAATTCCAATTCCACCCCCCCTCCCTTCAATTTTGCGAATTCCCAATGTCCGATTTGAGTTCTCCTTGAAATGGCGTATGGATAATGGGGAGGAAATCTTGGGGAGTGAGGTTAGGGATGACGACCACAATTATTGTTTGCAGGATGTGAGATTCTGCAAGTAGGTTTGTGGAAGGGTTTAATGGTTCAGTTTAATGCACGATTGTGACCAAACAGAATATCATTCCTTCGTTATGACTGTTTTGTGGGTGTGGTGGCCCTGAAGAGGGCAAAATGGGGGTACCCTTGTGAGGGTGACTGTCCTGGAAGAAGACAGAGATGTGCGATGCAGCGTGGATACTGGCAAAGGTGCTTCGGATATGAGGGGGTTGTATAGGGGGAGGGGAGGTGTTCCCTTGATCGGCAACCCGGGAGGTCTCCTTGCAGGGAACCACCGGATTCCCGATAAAGGGGCGTGCGTGTTTCTCCTTGATCGGTGGTCTAGAGGTCCCCTTCGGAAGGCAACCAATAGGTTCCCCGGTAAAGGAGGTTATGTTATGTGAAGAGTCGGGGTGTATCCCTTGGTCGACGATCCGGGAGGTCCCCCCTCACGGGCAACCACCGAACCCCCGGCAAAGGGAGCGGGCGTGATCCCCTTGACCAAGGAACTGAGGGTCCCATCGAGAGGCAACCGCTAGGTCCCTGGTGAAGGAGATGGTGTAGTATTTTGGGTGTCCTTAGTTGACGATCCGAGAGGTCCTCCTTGCAGGCAACCACCGAATCCTAGACGAAAGGAGCGAGCGTGACCCCTGATCCAAGGAATTGAGGGTCTTCGCGAGAGGGAACCGCCAGGTCTCCGGTGAAGGAGATGGTGTAGTATCAGAGGTGTCCCTTAGTCGGCGAGCCGGGATGTCCTGCTTGCAGGCAACCACCGATTCATTGACGAAGGGAGAGGCCGTGATCCCCTTGACCAAGAAACTGAGGGTCCCCCCGATAGGCAACCGCCAGGTCCCCGATGAAGGAGATAGTGTTTAAACCAACGAACTAACGCTTAACATGTTTGATGACACTAGATACCTACATAATACATGGGATATGGGAAGAGGAGGGTGGGGGTTGGGTACAATAAATAAATCAATAATTTTTTTTTAAGTGTGGTTCCTTCGACCCAAGGAACGAGAATCGGCGAGAGTAACGAAGATTCGTGGCTGCTCGTACCGTGGGTTTGTGCTGGAAGACACTCCGAATTTGTAGGTTGCTTCGGTTGGGCTGGTATAGTAGGACTCTTGATGAGTGCCGCTTGCGTTGTGCGGGATGGGCGAGCACCGGCTGGTTACGGTGCGTCGGCTTGAAGACGTAGAGCCAGGCTGCTGCTGGCTGTGGAATCCCACGTCGTAGTCTTCTTCTTTACTAGCTGCTTCGGTTTCAACCTTGCTCGTCGAATGTCGCTGGAACTACTGGTGCCTCGGTGAGCGAGGCTGCCTGTATTTATGCTCATACCCGCTGGTGCGTGCGCGCCAGTCAGGTCGGACATGGTGGGGGGCGACCGGCGGTTGGCCGGTATCGTGGCGCGGGAGCGCCTGCTAGTTTGATTTCCGCGGTGGTGGGAACTGAAGTAGAGAGGGAACTTTTCGTCGATCTTGCTATCACACGCCTGGTGGTGGGGCCGTGATTTGATTCGCTGGATTTGTGGCGCGAGCTAAATTGTGGACGTGACCCTCGATGCTCCCGATACTCTCGTTTCCTGGGTCGATTCCTTTATTGCTTTAATGATCAGTGTACATGGTAGAATCTTAATACTAACATACCTTTGTTCGCTGCGTTCGGTGTCGATCGAGGAGGGCACGCAAAGGATAATGAAAGATTTCTTATTATATCAAATTGCCGTATGTTTGCAGGCGACAAATTTGAGCTTGAAACAGAATTTTATGATTGCCAAAACATTACTCGAAAGTCTTACTATGTCGAGAAGTTGTAAGAGTGAACTGAGTATCAAAAGTGCATTTTCTTCAAGGAATATGAGCTCAAAAAAGAATTTTAGAACGACCAAGTCATTTTTCGAACGCCTCGCTGTCCTCAGAAGTCGTACAAGTGCTTTAGGTATAGAAAGTGTACCTTCCAATAGGAATTTGTGCTTTATACGTAGTACTAGAATGCCACAGAGATTTTTTGGAGTCTGACAATCGCAAAAGGTCGTTAGGGTGCAGTATGAATTTGAAGTTCATCCTTCACGGTAAATTTAAGCTTTCAACAGAATTTTGGAAAAGTCAAATTATTTGTCGAAGGATTGGCTGCCTGTGGCAATTGTCTAAGTCCATTGCGTATCTAAAGTATATACTTCTCGAGGAATTCAAGCTTTAGGAAGAATTTTGGGATGGCCAAATCATGTTTTGAGGGTTTGGCTACCCTTGGCAATAGCATAAGTCCACTGCGTATCTGAAGTCAATATAGAAGTCTATCTGAAGTCTATATTCATTCGAAGGTTTCATTGTCTTGAACATTCGTATAAGTGTTGTAGGTATTTAGACTTCTTACTTTTGAAGAATTTAAGCTTTCAATTGAATTTCAGAATAGCTAAGGCATTTTTAGTGCATTATGCTATCCCAAGGTGAATTTTTACGAGTGCACTAGGTATTTAAAGTTCACCTTCAGGAATTCGAGCTTCAAACCAAATGCTTGAACAGCCAATTTATTTTTCGAAGGTTTCGCCATCCTGAGAAGCCTTACTAGTACATAAGGTATCTCAACTTCATCTTTCTCTCGGAAGTTGAGCTCTATATAGAATTTTAGAATAGCGAATTCTTTTTTCAAATGTTCCGTTATCCGAAAGCATCATTCACGTTTGCTGTGGATCCAACTTCATTCTTCTCGATTAATTGGAGCTTCACGCGGAATTTAGGAGGCTCAAGACATTTTTCGAATGTGTGACCATTCCAAAAAGTCTCGCGAGTGCAATAGAGTTCTGAGGTTCATTCTCCTTGATGAATTTGAGATTTCGAATGGATTTCGGGATGGCCAAGACATTTTTCTTACATCTCATATTTAGATACCTAATCCACTTGTATGACTTCTTTGATGGCGAGACTTCAGAAATGACTCGACCATCTTAAAATTCGGCTTGAAGCTCTTTGAAGGAGATGAACTACGTCTTGTACTCGTTAGAATTCTCGGGCGGCGTGGCCTTCAGCAAATGTCTTGATCATGTTAAACTTCTATTTAGAGTTTAGATTCCTTAAAGAAGATGGACTTTGAGTATTGAATTGAAGCTGCCCTTTGGCAAATGTTCATATATTAGGAATGTTTTTCGTTAGAATTTTGATAATCAATAATGATATTTCATTGATAAAATTCAAATGCACGCGGTGAGCTTGAATCTCAGACAGGTTTGAAAAACATGCCAAAGAAAACGTACGATGGGGATTTGTCCCTGGGCCCCCAAAGGTATGGAATTCGTTGAGTTTGAAATCCTATCTGCTAAATTAAGAAAAGTATCTTCATTTTTAATTAAAAGTAAAAAAATAAAAATGTTGCATATTATCACTTAAATATGCCGAAGCCAATCATTCAATTGAGTACTTCACAAAATAAACATATTCATATATTCCTGTTTATAGGTATAAGGGTTTGACAGAAAATTCAATGACTGCCTTCTTTCACCGTTTGACTAATGGGATGCATAAACTTAAACCTTAGAGCCTAATGAGAATCGAGAATCATGTAAGATCATGAAGCGAATCGATTGAAAGTGTGCGCTGCTTGTTGCATCAAAATTAAGTTTGGCAAGAACAAATATAAATTCAATATCACCGATAGAATTGAGAAGCTCACCAGACCTCTACTAACTATGCCGAACTATGAAGACATGATTCTAACAGCACAAACTAGAGGTGTACAAGGATGACTACTACAAATTTGATACAGAGGACAAATCGACAAAAAAATGAGACCAGTGGTTTGGGCAAATGCTGGAGAAGTATTGGAAACTGTACTGGATAATCACATCAACTTGATGACTGCGATATGAAAATCATGGCAGATGGAGGATAAGGATTTTCCATAATCTGTGTATCTATTTTCTCAGTAAATTATTCCGAAAGATTCCGAGAAAAAAAGAAACACGTATCCGGAAGGAGGTACTACTGCAAAAAAGCAAGATATCTAGCGTCCACTGGTTGATATTTTTGTGCCTTTCAGGTTTCGTACTGATTTCAAATTATTTTTTATGGTTAATGTACAGCAGACGGCGACATCCATGTACCCGTTCCGATATTGGTTTATCTCAATAATAGATTCGATAAATCTTGAGAAAGAAGACGTTACAACACAATGTAAAACCGAAGACTGCAACAAAGATTTCTCAGAAGGTAGTGGCGGTGATCAGATTTTCGAGCTCAAGAATCCTCTCGCTATTCACTGCAGATGACACAATGTGTTTCATTAAAAAAGGTGTGGTTCTCGAGCTGCACATTACAAGGATTTATCAACAATATATTTTGAAATGGATGAACTCCTCTGGCTGAAGAAGAGAAAGCGCTACTCTGGGCAATTAAACTGAAGTTGGTTTCAAAAACTTACCATGGGAAAATTTTCGCGGTAACGCATGCAGAACGTTATTAGAGCATGCAGATCAACTTAATTACCGAGAGATTCAACAAGATGTTGGAATCCTGGCGCTGGTTCCGTTCATTGCAGCTATAAAAGCAACGGACAAGCTTGTGACATGTTGCTTTTCTTCAAAATATGTCGAACCTGCCTTGAAAAAGCATGTGAGTGAGCTTGCCGAAGCATTTGACAGAACAGGAGTGACCAAAACTTCGAAGGTCCACGTAGTCTTGACTCATCTTAAACATTAAATATAGTCTTCAATTCTTGAATGGAAAGGAATTTGGCTTGTGGTCAGAACAGCCAGGTGAATCGGTCCACCGCCAATTCATGAAACATTGGGAAAAGTATAGAATAAACATGATTGATGATCCGACATACTCAGAGTGATAGAAAAATGCCATTGTCCACTTTTCATCTCGACACTTGCAAATTGAATTGGAGACATTTAATTTGAATAAGTAATCAAATAAGTAATTGCAAATTTTAGCGATCAAATAAAGGTCCCTCCATTATAAACCATTTACAACTATATGGACTAGATAAATTCATTATAAACCGATTCAGCCGATACTTGATAAAAATTCGGTAATAATATGCAATATTTTGATATTTTCTAATTATTTTTGAAAATTGGGATAGTTTTCTGAATTTAGCAGATAGGATTTCAAAATCAACGGATTTTACATCTTTGGGGGCCCAACAACAAATCCCTCTTGCCCGTTTTCTTTGGCGTTTTTGTCAAACCTGTCTGAGATTCGAGCCCACCGTGTGCAACCTAAAATGCCAGACGACTAACCACCATTTTTTCGGAATCATCAGAACGAAGTCATTTTTGTTCATCAATGGATTAAAAAAAAAAGAATTTCCTTTTCGAACAAAGCAAGTATGTTGATTGTATAAATGTAGGATTACAAACAAAATTGAAGTTAAGAAGAGTTTTCCAATATTCAACAGAAATTTTTATATATTCTCGATTAAAAAAAAATGTACATTGAAATAATCTAATCGATTAAACAAGAAATGAAAATACATGTTGATCGTATGTTCAACTGCTTCAAATGTATATTTCCATTAGACATTTGGAATTAGGCATTACTGTTGCATCGAGAAACAAGATTTTATTACACAAATCTACATTTTTGGCTTTGGAAGCAAACAACCATAGTAAGCCTTTTCCGACCGCAGCTAGTTACCGATGTTCAATAAAATTGGGTCACGATCATTCTCATATTCCGGCGTCACCCCATTGAATACATTTTTACAAATTACATTGCCTTGTCGATTGCATATTAAAGTTATAGTATTTTTGTAGACCCACACAATAATTTAATCACCGCTTGCTACTTGCAGCTACTCAATATACTTATTATACAAAGAAGGGATTTTAATAATGGGACTAGTTCACACTGTTTTGGACACCTGATCGGAATGACTTCTATCAAGTTTCTGTTTCTGAAACAGCTAAAGTATTTTCAGATCGAAAAAAGATAAAAATTTAGTTATAAAAAACGGGTCAAGCATTTATTGCATGTGTTATTTATTATTGGACTTATGAAGTGTAATATATCTATTATAATATTGCGTATTTACCAACAGAATTAACGACAAATGCCGAAGCGAAGCTCAGAACGCCAACGATTCTCATTTTTGTAGCTCAGTAAAACTGTTTGATGAAGAATTAGCGGTCGCACTAATGAATATTCTACAAGATATTTTTTTCAATATATGCTTTTCCGCTATCTCATTCGTCTCTACGAATTCTTCTACTACTTGTGAGATAGATTAGAAGCCCATTTTTCCAACATGTTTGTATTTCATAATCTGATTTCTTCTCTCGCTGAAGGAAATGCATTTTACACAATCTTGAAAAAATGCGTTAATAGAAACTGCGACCAATTTGTGACTAAGGTTTCATAAACGTTACTTAAATAATTGCTTCCTCATAAGTGAGAACTTGTGTAATGACACCAATTTTCAAATCTACTTTTTTGACATATTTCGATGTAATTTGACCCCAGAAACACAAAAATGAAATGAAAAGATGTCCTTATGTGTGCTTGTCGGTATCTAACTGCATTCTGTTTACCATATTTCAAAAGTGAAAGCGTTTTTCTATCATCATGTTCGAACGAATTGTAGCTCCAATTGATGCCAGGTCTAATAAAATGTTGATCTTGATAAGACAATTGGATGCGGCTTTCCTGTGCTCGGAAACTTTAACTATCGCAATTTTAGGCTTGATCAAATATGAAAAACTCATCTGATATTCTGAATACAACAATGCTATATTTGATGTATTCATTTTCGTCTTTCAGAAACATGGATTGACTTCCTGTGAAACCTTTTAAGTCCTACTAGTAATAACATTTAGGAAGATTCGAAAGGATGGTTCATTCTCTTTATAAGAGACAAATTTTATTAATAGTGGGAATATAACATGTACTTGATGCAATTATTCGCGTTTTCGAGATGTACAAAATGAGCTGTTGAGGAAACTTGGATGAACTTTCATGAACGTTCATGATCTGTCAAAAGCGATTTATAAAATACTCAAGGAGATCATTTACTTTGTTTATGTACAGGAAAAACTTATTTAATATATAGAGGAGAGGGGGTGATGGAACTCTATGATACGTGAAGCTGCGTTCATGTCCATTATATCTTTGATTCTTTTTAAACGGATTTTTTTTATTGTAGTTTGTACGAGTACATGTTTTAGTTCAAAATATCATTAGTACCTAGGACTAAGTTATATTAGACATGTGGATAAATTTTTTTAAATTACGTAATATACAGTAGGAGGTATTAGAAGCGTTTTACTCAACATGGAATAGGGAAGGGGGGGTCTAAAATCCCCCTCAAAAAGTGCTCGGATAATACTTGAACGCCCCCACAACACACATTGATGGAGGTTTTCTTGGCCTCTCTGATTTTCTTAAAATAAGATTTTTGGCATAAGGACGGAACCTGTACCTGTATTATTCGTTGTTTAAAGATATACATTGAACCACAAAGAGCAAAACAACTCCATAATCTCTAATACAATACATTGTCGCAATAATCAAATTTTCAACCAAACATGACATGTATATCATGGAACAAACTATGTCATCTATCAAGGTATAATATTAACATATGCTTACAGCTTAAATATACGGATTCTGCAAAAAAATATTTTTCTTCATCTAAAATCGTTTCTGCCAAAGCTTCAACTGCAAAAATAAAGTTGAAATAAATTTTCCAAAAAATCAAATTCATGCCCTTAAAAATCAAATGCCTCCAATTTCGGATGCTAGTAGAAACAGAAATTCCTAAGTTCCGTAAAAGTCAGATTTGAATTTGGGCAGATAATGAATCATTATATTACTTCTAAATTGAGAATTTTACTGTATAATCAAATGGACAGTCTTGCGGGCTATTTAGTTTACATATGAAAAATCCATTATTAGTTGTCAGTATCCCCTACCGTTCTGCAGCCGGATATTTGATGAAAGTAATCGCGTTCGCTTAAACTTGTGTCAAAGGAAGAGGAAAACTGCAGAAAACCTTTCCCGGGCGCAGCTCGTTCCTAACAGTCATGTTTGACTGAAGAGATTCGATCTCATGGAATCTCCACACTCATCTTGGTCGTTGATACGTTCTGCTTATCAGTATTGAATGTGCGTTTCGGTTAATAGCGCGTTCTGGGGGCAGAAACTGAAGAGTATGTGGTGTACCTTCTGGCAAAAATTTGTATACGCCTAAAGCGTTTAAGAATGGATCATTTTCCTCAAATGTCGGCGTCGCCGCGGTGTGTATATTTGTACAAATTATTTTGATTTTTGTATCGTATATTGGAAGAATATTAGTTTTCAAGACCCATCCGATGATCCAATCACCCCTTGCTGCTAGCTTTAAAACACCCGGGTATCGACGTGTGCGCATAATATGAAAATCAGGTATCTCTGCTGGTAAAGCATTAAATCTCCTAAAAGATTTATTCAGGGTCTCCTGAATACTCTGACAAACTAAAACATTGAAACAAAGATTTTGATGTAAATATATCTTGCAGTTATTTCATATAGTTGTTACACAAAAGAGAGTTCTGCAAAAGAAGACCCTGTTTCCCGTTAAAATCCATTCGTGTCATACTTTCTAGAAAGTTTGTATTTCACAGAATAAATGAAGAAGGTGAGTGTCAGAAATAAATGTAAGTGAATTCAGGTCAAAAATGTTACTGAAGTTAGTTTTTGAAAACTAGAATGCCCTTTCTTAAATTTGTATTTCATAGTAAATATGTTCCTTAGCCAAGTTATTCGCAAAATAACTATTTTTTCTGTGTAATTTGTCAGTAGTACTGTACAAACACGGAATGAGAATGAAATATGTAATGCGCTGAGAGAAAGATTAAGCTGAGGTAACCAAATAATTTTTTCAAGCAGTTTTTGTTTGATTACATGAAGGAAAAAATGGCTTTCGAAACTAAATACGCTCACTTGTCTGAGTTCTCTTTATTTTATCATTGACTTAAAAATATATTTATTGAGTGTTTGTACTTGTAGAATCATTCCGTTTTACACTACCACCATTCTACATAATTCAATGAAATTTTTTTACTTATTTTCAACGAGAAGAATAATTTCATTCATTCTGTTTGACATTTTCTTATGAGAATTTTACATATTGTGTGCCAATTGCGAAACAAAATAAGTGAATTAGAAAAGTTACTTGTCACAGAATAATGTAAAACAAGTAAGAAAAAATTATTTTCCCCAAAAATCAGTTTTAAAGTTCCCACTAAATTATTTATAATTTTTATAAATGATCAATTTCATTTACTGGCAGCAAATGTTAATTTTTGGCTCTGAACGCCCGACGATTCTTTACAAAATTTGGTAGCGTACGCTGTTGATTGTACAATGTACTGATAGTCCTTATTTGGATGCCACGTATCAACCTTAGACTTAACAGTTGTTGGCATGTGTATACTTCCAGAGTCTTTAAAATAACCAGTACCCTTATCATCAAGTACCGCGCCGTCTTTTGGAGGAAGAGGAAACACATTATTTTCTGAGAAAATTTGACAGTTGAAAGCAATGGTGAAACAGAGGCGACAATTTGTAATAAAATTATTATAAACGTGGAACTTTCCATGACGCATCAAACCTGGCGCTCGGGTATAAATATCATCAAAGTAATTGAACATCATTGTTAGTTGAGGTAAATTCTTGTATTTAACTGAAGCAGGTGGATTCTCTGATGGATAGCCAAGTATCGTACCATATCTATGGTGACAAAACTTACAACAGCTAACTGTCATGAAATTAACAGCTGCAATTGACAGAAGTTTTCCTAAATCCTTCATGTCTATTTTTACTCCGTCAAAGGTGCAATGATCTATCCAATATTTTTCACCAAATTCTACATATAATTGTATATCACTGTTGCCAATATTTTGAGGGTTGTGTTTGAAAAGCAAATTTTGGAAAATGATGTTGCTCGAGTTTCTTGCTGTATGGAAATATACGTTGTCGAGAAGATTTGCTTTGTAAGAGCCAATTAGGGACTTATTAGATCCTAGGAAAATAGGAGTTTTCTTAGGTGAATGAATATCTGCAGCTACGACTAAAGTTTGAGGCACTGCATCAGAGATATGTTTCTTCAAGTCCTCCAAATTTTTTATGAAAATCACATTTCCCTCTGAACCTCCAGTCGTGTGACCTAATTTTGCAAACCCCGTCATGCCTTCTAATTTGGTATCTGGATAGGGAACTCGGGCAGCATCTATTGCAGGAGGTCCTTTTGCAGGAGGTCCTTTTGCAGGAGGACCTTTTGCAGGAGGTCCTTTTGTAGGAGGTGCTTTTGCAGGAGGTCCTTTTGTAGGAGGTGCTTTTGCAGGAGGTCCTTTTGCAGGAGGTACTTTTGCAGGAGGTGGTCCTTTTGCAGGAGGTGCTTTTGCAGGAGGTCCTTTTGCAGGAGTTGCTTTTGCAGGAGGTGCTTTTGCAGGAGGTCCTATAGCAGCTCCTGCAGCATGTCCTGCAAAAGATGCCTGGAAGCAAATCAGAAAGAATATTTTGAATTTTCACTTTATAATATTATAATTTCAATAGATTAGCTTCTTCGAGAATTTATGAGATGACGTTGCTGATGTTTGAGTTATTCAAAAATACTGATTCATGCTTCAGAAATTACGAAATAATATTTCATTAAATATGATCTCAAACATTTTAAAAATAGATTTTGGATTGTACTTAATTTGGCAGCTCTATGTTTGACTTCGAATGCTCACTTGCCAAATGTGACGTGCGCCGAAAAAAGGAAGCTTACTCTAAAAAAATCGAATTCGAGGTTTTTACACCTTTCGATAGTTTTTGAGTTGCTCTTTTTGATTAAACCATCGGAAAAAATTTTCAAACGTTATTACTGCTAATAATTGAGTTATTAGGTACCCGAGAAATCAGGCTTTCGCTCGAGATCCCGTGAAACGCCTCCCACCACTCACCACTACATCTCCGCGTCTCGGCTACACCCGTCCGTGAGACGCGTCTACGACCGGCCGACTTCGACCGCGCGCCCTGAAAAATCTCACTTTTCAAAGTTAGCCCCCTTTCTTCGGCGCACGTCACATATACGTTGCATGAATTAGATCATTTAAAATTGTTCCAAATATAATTTTTCATAATTAACCAATAGCAAAGTTAAACATTTTATGTGGTATAATACTCTATCAAGGATTTCAATCAATGACTCAATTCAAATTAAAATGGCAAATTAATTTTTGCAAATAAAATGTTAGTGTTATACTAGGAATCTCAAACGTTTTTGAAAAAATGATGAACATAAGATTCTGATCCGTTGAATGATCTTACCAAAATTAATGCGATCATAATCCGCATTTCCCTCAATTGGACATGTGCGTAGCTCAATTAAGCGCACAAATTCAAATTTTGGGTGTTTCCTCTCAGTTAATAAGTGGGAACTATGTGCCGACTGGAGTTCTTTCTCAATTCATCGATTCTTGCGTACAATTCTGGCGTCTACCCCCACTCTTCGCCTATTTTGGCAAGTATCTGGGCCTTGCCTAGCTAGACTCGCGTGTTTGTTGGAAGACTATAAATCGAAGATAAAAAATAGAACGATAATTGACAATATTTACTGGAAGTTTATTATGCATCTAGGTCAGGGCTTACCAGAATTAAGCCGTTGGCTGACTTCGCTGCCAGTGTTGGCCGAAAAACTAAGTCAAACAGCCCCCAACCAATTTCCGTCAAACTTGTTCTTCGACTGGTCCCTAGCCCTTCACGGACCTTCTGCCTCCCGCTGACCTCGGACTAAATTATACGTTCCGCAAATAAAATATTATCTGAAAATAAATTTCAACATTCCAGTTATTAGCATTCATATCATTCAAATGATTGAAACAATAATATTCAAATGTTTGAGTAATATTTTAGGAATTTATTCAATGATTATCAATTGAAATAAATGATAACTACACCTATATGATGTACTGAATTGGAAATTGCGAATATTATATAAAATAATAATGTTGTCTATTCATATTTTGTAAAATTCTTCATTTGTAGTACCTAATTTCTTGAGCTCAAGAAATACTTTTCAATGCCAATGCGTTCAATAACTTTTAACATTATAATGTACAATTGTACAATTCTATTTAAATTCAATCATTCAAACTAAATTGAAACTAAATTGAAATAAGCACTATATGTTGGTCTAAAGCGGATTTCGTTCTCTTCGAAAAATTGTATATCATTTTAGGAAAATTTAAGGTAAACAATAGCCACAATGCGCTCATGGTTTTCATTCATTACTTTTGCATTTTTTAACAAAATAGTCATGAATGTTTATTTGTGCCAAGCATAATTACATTGAAAAGAAATGATATACTTTTCAAGGAAACAAAGATTAGAATTTCGGCGCTAGTATTGGTATCATACATTGGGGTCCCGCTTTACCGGGCGTTTCAAGGGTACTCTCAAGGGCCTCCACGGTTAATCAGGACTATTTGAACCGTTCTCCTTCTCCTTATTGCCTGTGGCTTCTTATAGTGCTGAACCGTGAACTGCAAAATTCCGCTGACATTGCAAGAGCCTCTCCCTCGCCCCCTTAGACAACCTCATCTGGTATATCAGCATCCGGTAAAGCGGGATCCCAATGTACGTCGAAAAAGCTTCCTTGATTCTGGTCAAATCCACTGACTTCAATATTAATACACTTTATTGAGGAGTAAGGAAGTTATACTCATTTATGATATTGGAACAATCTTTTTCAAACAGAAAAACTTCTTTCATCGACATGATTCAAAGTTGATGCATGAACAGGAAAGACTTTTTGATCAGAAGTTTCCAAATAAAATAATTTTCACAATTTCCGTTAAAAAAAAGATGAAGCTGTGAGAGAAATAGGGCGCGACGGAAATTCTCCCTTCCGTGTTGCAGCTCTAACAATTACCATATCAGATACAAAATTTGATTTGTCTGATTTGTCATTGTATTCAACAATTTTTTTTGTATCATTTTGTAATTTTGTGCTTTTTGTGAATTTTCATTTTTAAACTGTTAAAACTGAAGACTATGGTTCTTGACCAAAATAACTAATGCTTCTTCAATGAGAAAGCAAATACATTTGCTAACGGGTAGAAAAGTGCTTGTGAAATGAGCATCATGTAATTATAAAACATATAGTTTTATTGTGAACTGAACAGTATCCTACACATACGTAGAAATTTGGCTTTTTTAAAACAATTTTATAAATATTTTTTATTTCTAGAGTCGCGTACATTGTTTGAATAACGAAAGAATAGTAAAAAGCTTGCTGGTACTTTTTTCAAAGAAATTTTAAAATATTCAACAAATTTTATGTTATTAAAATTTTTTCTCAATATTTCCTGAAATCTTTTTTAATTCACTCTTAACATTAATTTTTCAAAACAAAAAATCATTTGCCATTTTTCAGGAACCTTGAGAAATTTTTTGTATTTGTGTTTCAAACTATTTTTTCTTTTGTACGAAATATTTAAACTTTCAACCAATTAGTCAAACTATTATATAAAAGAATCAAGTTTCAACCAAACATGGAATAGCTAAGGTTTCAGTTAGAAGCATCGGGTTTTGACGAAACAAAACAACAATGGCTCATAACGTGACTGGTAGTTTTGTAGTTTACTAGAACTTGGGAGTTCTTATAAAAGTGTAGCATTTATTAAATTTTGTTCATGTACAGCCAATGAAAAAGCTTATAGGGCACAATATTTTTTCCGTGTACTTTCTATACAGGTATATAATTTTATTATGAATTGTATCAAAAAAATAAATAACGAGCCCTCAAGAAAATCATGAAACTCACGCTTTGGGTAGAGATTGGGAATTTCTTAAATTGAAATTCTTACTTTTTTATATTTTGAATCTTTATATGTCGAACAATAAAAAAAAAGTTCGAACATTTTTAATAACGCCAGGAGAGATTAAGAAACATTTTTTTAGTAGTATAAAAATTTGGGACTAGTCGGGGAGTATTTGACGTTCCCCAAAGAGCGTTAAATCTTTAACAGACCATATCTCTGAACAAAACTCATGGTTCTATTGACCCTCATAATTACGTACATAAAAACATATTTCCAGAAAGAACCATAGAGCATTTCAAACTAAAAAAAATGATATAAAGGAATCTTGTTTTTTATTCTATTCAATATTATACCTCAAATTTTCCAATTTTCAGTTAAAAAATTAAATAATAAATAAATCAGAATTGTAAAATTCTTCATTGGAAAATTTAAAAAATTTCACAATATCAGCATGAACGCATTTATTTATTATTGCTTCCTTAATAAAGCATGTATATCATGATCATATATATAATAATTCATAACTCCGCCATTGTACTATTAATAGCAAAAGATGATTGAATTTTGAAAAATGTCATCAAATTGTTGCTGAAGTTGGAAAAATCAGAAAAAATTGCCTTTTTGAGATAATAGAGTTTGAGATTTTCACCTACTTCCTTCTGGATGGTATCACGATCCACAAAATTGACTCTGATACGCTTTTTGTATAGGACTGGATAAGCTGAATTTGGTCGAATGAATTGGTGTTGCCGATGTTCCCCTATTTATTAATTTCGGCAACATGAAGCTTGTAAAGATTTTGCATAAACAGATAATGAAAAATATGCTTTTGAATTATTTTTTAATGGATTTGTTTTTTGAAGGCATATAGTTTCATTGCATACTAAATTTTATAGGTAAAAAGCGCAACTTGAAACATTATCATCTCACGTATACGGTAGGAATTAAGAATTTTTTTTCTCTTCATATGTCGAATAATAAAAAAATATTACTAAAACATTTTAATGATCTTCGGAGAGATTAAGGAATGTTCTTTTTTACGCATACATATCTACAAATGAATAGTTTTATTGCAGACAAAATTTTATCGTAAAAGTTTCTATTTCAGACTTCAAGAATTTCTCGACCTGTTCACCTATACTCATAAAAAATGTAGTGAAATACGATGCAGCGTTTCGAATAACTTATCGAACTCACGACGTCGGTATAGGTTCAAATATTAAGAAAAAAACCAAGTTTATTGATTTTTTTCTAATTACTTAAATATTTCAGAAAATGCACTGCCACGCAGAAATCAAAAACTTATGGAATTTATAACTTCGGCAGATTGGGAATACAAAGAATTTTGAAATACAAAGACAAATGAGACAAACCGAATTTTGAAAAATGTTACCATTACATTAATAGAGGAAAAGATGGTTAGAAACAATAATAAATCATTTAAACTATTACATTTGATGAATTGCACCAATTATTGCTTCCCTTCAAGTACAAACTGAACAAAACTTGGAAATTTCAGAAAAAACCGAAATTATCTAGCATTACTATAGGACAGGGTAGTTGTAAACAATAATAGCTTGTTCAAACCATCAAATTGGTTAAATTGCGTTATTTTTCACCTCGTTCTGAGTGAGAAGTTGACAATATTTTTTTAAATTTCCGGAAAAAAATGAAAAGATCTAGCATTATTCAAAGACAATATTGCTGAAAATAACACTGAATTGTTTAAACAATTATTTTTGTTAACATAAATCAATTATTACCTTACCCTGACTGAAAAATTTGAAACATGTTAAAACTAGCTGCGAAATCGATCTCGAGTGTTTTCAATTTGTTTCTATTTATATCTATATGGTGCTCATTTCACGAGTACTTTGCATACAATGACAAATCAGACAATTCAAATTTTGTATTAGAAATTGTGATTTTTCGAGCTAGAAAGAGAAGAAGGAACTTCTGTCGCACCCTATCCTTTTCCCAGGTTTATGATATTTCACAAAAATTTCCATAATTATTTTATTTAAAAATTCATGATCAAGAAGTATTTTCTATTCATGCATTAACTTGGAATATTGTTGGGGAAAAAAGTTTTTCTGTTCAAAACAGCACAGAAAAACTGAAGTTAAATTTTGTTGCATGTAAAATTTCCGGATGTTCAAGATTACATGCTATTTGGCGAAAGTTTATCTTACGATAGAATAAAACCTGTCGTCTGCTACGTTCTTTACAACAATGGAAAAACGGCAAAGTATTAGTGAAAAGCTATAAATCAGGACACCAGATTTAAAACAACTTTTCACTCACTTCATTGTTATTTTAAAAATAATTAGAATTTTCGTGGACGAATCAAGACGTATTTTTGGTGAATGTAGATAAAGAACTTGACACAACAACCATCGTCACCATCTTTAAATATTACTCCATGGCTTATGTAGCTGATAAGATGGCAAACGATCTTGAAAAATTTTGTCGTGATACTTTCTGCCGCGGTCGGTGTTGCAGGTTAGTGACAAAACCAAAAAGTAGCAATCGAATTGATTTTGAACATTCTTGACAGAAAGTGGCCGAATTATAAAATATCGGAATTTGAAAATTCCCGAATAATACAATGTTTCAATATGTGATGAAATTCCCGATTCATAGGAGGCTCAACAAATGAAATTCCCGATTAAGAAATTCCCGAACACTATGATATTACCGAAATGGATAATTCCCAACAGTTTATAATATTATCTATATTCGGTGACTGACAAAAACGGTCGAAGAAAATTTCACAGTGTGGATAATATTTCAATCACTGAACATATATAATTTAGTAAAGGTCAATCACGTTCCGCGATATCATGGGTTATTTGAGCTATATACAAAGGAAGTATGGAGACACTCCGAGACAACTTATAGGAAATTGGATACGCACCAATAGAACTTTATATAATCTAAAGGAGCAACGCACTTTCTTATTCAGATGTAGAAAAGCAACTCTGATTCCAGCACATATTCAACATCAGACAAAGAAATGTAATATACACAATTTAAATTATAAATTAATTCAAAAACTTAAAAAAATTTGTCACGTGTTTCTTTATCACTCCATCTATTTTTCTCTGTGTAGTGATGATGTCGTTCCACATAAGGTGTACTTTGTCTGCCCCAAAATCCTTGGAAACAGCGAAAAGTTGATCTTTTCTTTGGAGTATTTCGTTTTGCGTATACTCACTCATGGTCGGTTTGAATTCGGGGTTCCTCTCCCTAACTAGTTTTTCGTCGGCCACGGGTTTTTGATTTGCCTGGTACAACGCATACTTGTAAGGCGTTTTCCTATTTGCAACACGAGAAGGCGCCCGATGGGGGACCAGAAACTTCACACTGTATACTCAATTATATAAAAGTACTTGTGCAGTTAATAGCGCCATAATTGTAAGAAATTGGATTATGAATCTACCAGACAAGTCTACAACGAGAAATGCCCCGACAAATAAAGATGAAGTTGATACATATATACAATCAGAGATTTCTATAATAACTGTAAACAATTCTTGTGAAGCCAGGTTAAGTTTATTGTTAGATACATATTTATATTAAACGAATAAGAATCTGCTCATTTATTACTGAATCCCTATTCCTTCAGTTTAAGTCAATCTTCGATATTAGTTAAATTTAATTAGTTATAAGTGATTAGAAACTGGTCACAAGTGAATGTAATTAGCTAAATGTTAATTTAATTAGCTTACTATTTAATTCTCCTCCTGCTCCTCCTCTTCCTTCTCCTCTTAGAGGGACTCTTTGATGCAGAGACTCGAAGCCGAATCCTAGGTGGCTCGGAATAGTTCATACGAAATCTCATTTGGATTGGGTGATGGGTAATTGCACAAGTGCACTAGGTATTTAAAGTTCATCCTCTTCGAGGAGTCTGTGCTTTACACAGAATTTCATAATGGCCTTGTCATTTTTCAGATGCCTAAGACATTTTTTGAAGGGCTCACCATCCTGAAAAGTCTTTCAGGTGCATTATGATGGACATACAGTCCATCCTTCTACATGGGATGTGGGATTCTGCGGGTAGATTTATGGAAGGGTTGATTGGTTCATTTTAATGCACGATTGTAACCAAACAGAATATCATTCCTCCGTTACTATTGTTTTGTTGGTGTGGTGGCCCTGAAAAGGGGAAAATGGGGGTACCCTTGGCAGGTTGGCTGTCCTGGAAGAAGACAGAGGTGTGCGATGCAATGTGGATATCCGCGAAGGTGCTTCGGATATGAGGGGGTTGGATAGGGGGAGGGAAGGTGTTCCCTTGATCGGCAACCCGGGAGGTCCCCCTTGCAGGGAACCACCGGATTCCCGAGGAAGGGGAAGCGTGTTTCTCCTTGATCGGCGGTCTAGAGGTCCCTCGACGAAGAGAGAGGCCGTGATTCCCTTGACCAAGGAACTGAGGGTCTCCCCGAGAGGCAACCGCCCTGTCCCCGATGAAGGAGATAGTGTTTAAACCAACGAACTAACGCTAAACATGTTTGATGACACCATATACCTACATAATACATGGGATATGGGAAGAGGGGGGTGGGGGTTGGGTGCAATAAATTAATAAATAATTTTTTATTAAGTGTGGTTCCTTCGACCCAAGGAACAAGAATCAGCGAGAGTAACGAAGATTCGTGGCTGTCCATACCGTAGGTCTGTCCTGGGAGACCCTCAGAATTTGTAGGTTGCTTCGGTGGGGCTGGTATAGCAGGCCTCTTGATCGGTGCCGCTTGCGTTGATGCGGATCGTCGGCTTTAAGACGTAGAGCCAGGCTGCTGCTGGCTGTGGAATCCCACGTCGTAGTCTTCTTCTTTACTAGCTGCTTCGGTTTCGACCTTGCTCGTCGAATGTCGCTGGAAATACCGGTGCCTCGGTGAGCGAGGCTGCCTGTATTTATGCTCACACCCGCTGGTGCGTGCGCACCAGTCGTGTAGGACATGGTGGGGGGCGACCGGCGATTGGCTGCTATGGTGGCGCGGGATTGCCTGTTAGCTTGAGTTCCGCGGTGGTGGGAACGGAAGTAGAGAGGGAACTTTTTGTTGATCTTGCTACCACACGCCTGGTGGTGGGGCCGTGATTTGATTCGCTGGACTTGTGGCACGAGCGAAATTGTGGACGTGACCCTAGATGCTCCTGGTACTCTCGTTTCCTGGGTCGATTCCTTTATTGCTCTAATGCCTAGTATACATGGTAAAATCTTATTACTAACACACCTTTGTTCGCTGCGTTCGGTGTCGATCGAGGAGGACACTGAAAGGAAAATAAAAGATTTCATATCGTCTTAAATTGCCGCATGTTTGCAAGCGACAATTTGCCACCGGGTCCGTTCCTTGCCGTCCTCGATCGACCTCTAAAGCTTCCGTGGTGAACCTGAAAGAAAACAGTGATTAAAAAATAAGCATGCAAAGCTACCTAAAAAAAACTAATTCTAACTAAACCTAGGTGGATCGCATAAGGCGATTAATCTTCATTCAAGGCACAAAATTATCTCATAGGTATCCTAAAAAATAACAAGGAAGGTAGTTAAAGAAAATAATGATACGAATCGAAGAAACGATTCAAGTATCTGCAAAGGAGCAGATTGTATGGATGATGAGGTTGTATCGGGGATGAGGGCGATCCTGATGTGTAGGTTTCCTCTGCTGGTCACTTGGTTCTTCAGGCCTCCTGCCAGTCCTGTTGGTTTTCCTCGGAGAGAGCATCTGTCATTCTTTGCCCGGGGGTTCTGATGAATCCCGAGCCATTCTTGGTTCGCAGGTTCCAATTTCAGGGGCATGTTGAAAGAGTAGGATTAGGTAACTCCTGTCTAGATTGGCGCTTACCATGACGGCTGTTCTCCTCAGATTTCGGCGATTAGAATAATGACGAACTCAGGGTATGCGATTCCTGAAAATGTTTGCGTTTGATGTGGCCAATTAGGGCGCCGTGTTCAGGAGATTGGGCCGACGCTGAAGGTGGAGTACGCGACTCCTGTTGTGTATTTCGACTGTCCGGCTGATGATGGCGTCGTGGCCATGTGATTTGACCGACGTTGGAGGTGGAGTAGGTGCATCTACTCGATTGGGGCGGCGCTGGAGGTAGGGTACGCAACGCCTGGCGAGGTTTGCGGTTGTTCTGGCGAGGTTTGCGATTGTTGCGGCCGCTGTTGGCACTTTTTCCAGGTAATCGGGCCAATGATAGAGGGGGCGTAAATGCCAACTGGTGGGACCTGCGGTTATCATGGGCGCTGACGATATCGTATTCAGACGATCGAGCCATTGATGTACTAGGTACAGTCCGATGAGCATAACGGGGTTGGGCCGAGGATCCCGATTGAACCTGGTGCCGATTCGGAGGATAGAGAAAAGGCTTATGTGTTCCATTTATCTCGGTAGTTAGATCCTCTAGATGGACGATGTTAGGTTCACCCTCGTGTTGCTTGATCACCGGAAAGGGTCTGTGACGTTTTGGTGCGCAGCCTGCGTTGATACCATGAGCTTTATCAGAAAGCACATGTGTTTTTACCATCATCCTATCCCCCACATTGCAACATGAGGATTGGCTGGGTTCTGAGTGGTACTTCTGTTGAATGCAGGTTGCTTGGTGATTCCTCACCTCCTGCTGGAGTTTCTCAGATCGAGACTAGGGATGGCTAAGTCGATTCCGATTCCTTCGAAGAATTGATTCTTGGCGTCGATTCTTCGATTCTTCGGAATCGATTCTTTGTTTTAGGGAATCGATTCTTCGTCGGAATCGCCATAGATTTCAACAACAAACCTCTCCAAAAACCCTTTGAAATTTTTAATTTACGCGGGCTTTTTGAGAAGGGGGGAGTGGGAAAATATAAGAATAGGAATCGAAGAATTGGAATCGAAGAATCGATTCTCACTGAGCGTTACCCATCCCTAATCGAGACTGAGAACTCTCTGCTTGAGGGGTGGGAAGTATCCTTTCTCCTGGTATTTTTGGCGAGGATCCAAGGGGTGCCTGGCTGTCGGTTATACCAGGGGCGTCTGTACCGACTTCGAACTCGACTATCGGGCTTCCGAGTGCTCGATCGAGCAAGTTAATAGCGACCCGCTGGTTTTTTCCAGCATAAATGCAATGGCGGGGGTGGTTGTAGATTACGTCCTGCTCGTCATTCCAAGGGATGTCCAAGATCATGGGATCCCTGATCTCTTTAATAACGAGGAACGTTGATCTCATGTACACATTCTCAATGATGTAACCGATGTCGATTTCTCCCATTATCTTCATGGTCACTCCGTCTACCGCAAGGTCTGCCTGTCCTGTGCACTCTCTCAGAATGTTAAGTTGACCTTCGGAAAGGTGACGCGCATGGATAAAGTTGTCCGATGCGGCGGTGTCATAGAGCGCTGGGATCTCGCACCACGCGAATTGCACTAGAACACGCGACAGTTTTCTATGGGTCCTGCATGCGGCGGTGAGACGTGCGTAGGGGTCCTCGGCCGATTTTCCCGACCTTCGCCAATTCTCTGGAGGGTTGGGTTCCCTTTGCTGGGTTGTTCGAGTACTCTGTTCCTCTCGGGGCAATTCCGATTCAAATGCCGGCCTGGACTGTACCAACATTTTGGAGGAGCTTCCTTGGAATCGACTTGCTTGGGTGCGGGACGAGTTTCGGTCCTGTTGTCGTTCCTGCGTCCTCCGTACTTCTGCAGCTCGGTCTCGTCTTCTTCAGCATTGTTGGCGAATGTGACCAAGTCATGGTAGGTCCGGATATTGGCCGCTCTTGTTCCCTGGCGGAGGGTGGGGCGGAGCAGTTCCAGGAAGGATGACACCAGGGCTTCCTCAGTTTCGGTTCTCCTTAGTCTCCGGTTTGAAAGCATCTTTTTCTGTAGGAACACACTTACTGGTTCCTTTCCCTCTGTTTTTGGGAGTATAGGGTGGACAGTAAACGACCGTGAGTGACTGGAATGTCAAAGCGCTGGATCAGCAATTTCCTAAAGTGATCCCATTCGAAAGGCAAGCCTTTGTAGGGTTCCCACCACCAGGCCGCGTCTCTTTGCAAGAAGGGCGCCGCGAAGCCAGTCCTCAAATATACCGGAACGCCAGTAGCATTCAAATATGCTTCTACTTCCTTTAGAAACACCAGGGGATCCTCGTAATCTTCTCCGCTGAATTTGGGTTGGCAAGACCGTATATTGGGTTTGTTGCTTGGGTCATCATCGGATGGACCTGGGTTGGTGCTGGGGCACCGTGGAAGGTGGGCGCTTGGACACCTGAATAGGTTGGTGCTGGGGCACCGTTGGAGGTGGGTGCTTGGACACCCGGATAGGTTGGTGCTGTGGCACTTTTGAAGGTAGGTGCTTTAACACCCTGATAGCTTGGTGCTGGGGCACCGCTGAGGGTAGGTGCTTGAACAGCCGAATAGGTTGGTGCTGTGGCACCGTTGAAGGTGGGTGCTTGGACACCCGGATAGATTGGTGCTGTGTCACCTTTCCGTGTAGACTGTTCATCAGCGAAAAAGTTAGATGGTCGGGCTCCGTGATCATTGGGAGCTCGAGCAGTGTGATATGTGAGTGCTGATGCACCGTAAGAAGTGGATGCTTGCGCATTCTTGAAGCAGGATGCTGGGGCACCGTGATGGCTGGGTGCTCGCTCAGCGACGAAGTTGACTGCTTGGGCTCCTTGATGGCTGGGAGCTTGAACAGTGTGATAAGGGGGTGCTAATGCACCGTGGGAAGTGGATGCTTGCGCATCTTTGATGCGAGATGACCGGGCACCGTGATGGGTAGGTGCTCGGTCAGCGCTGAAGTTGGCTGCTTGGGCTCCGTGATAGCTGGGAGCTTCAGCAGTGTAATGGGCAGGTGCTGCTGCACCATTGGGAAAGGGTGCTGGTGCACCTTAAAGAATAGATGGGTCTATAAAGGAATGGAATGAAGGATGGAATAAAGGGTCTCTCTGGGTTGACCACTGATTCTACTTAGGGTCCACAATTCGAAGGGAAGGCGGGGTGTTCTCGGTGACTGGATCTGCCGTCTGATGATTCTTCGGAACCAGAGTAGCAATTGGAGCGTGGTGCCATGCTGTGAACCGTGACTTCAGCCCTGCTTAGAAACAGAGATGTGGGACTTCTGCCTGCCCTTAGGTGAGAGAGATTGTCGGGCGGTTTGTGATGCGTTCCTAGATTGACAGACGGGGGTTTTATAGGGGAAGGGGAGGTGTTCCCTTGGTCAACGATCCGGGAGGTCCCCCTTACGGGCAACCACCGAACCCCCGGCGAAGGGAGCGGGCGTGATCCCCTTGACCAAAAAAATGAGGGTCCCCCGAGAGGCAACCGCCATGTCTCTGGCGAAGGAGATGGTGTAGAGTCTGGGGTGTCCCTTAGTTGACGATCCGAGAGGTCCCCCTTGCCGGCAACCACCGAATCCTCGACGAAGGGAGCGAGCGTGAACCCCTTGACCAAGGAACTGAGGGTCCCCTCGGGAGGCAACAGCCAGATCGCCGATGAAGGAGATGGTGTAGTGTCAGGAGTATCCCTTGGTCGACGATCCGGGAGGTCCCCCTCACGGGCAACCATCGAATCCCCGGCGAAGGGAGCGGGTGTGATCCCCTTGACCAAGGAATTGAGCGTCCCCCCGAGAGGCAACTGCCAGGTCCCCGATGAAGGAGATAGTGTTTAAACCAACGAACCAACGCTAAACATGTTTGATGACACTAGATACCTACATAATACATGGGATATGGGAAGAAGGGGGTGGGGGTTGCGAACAATTGATAAATGAATAATAATTTTTTATTAAGTGTGGTAACGCAGATTCTTGGCTGTCCGTACCGTAGGTTTGTACTGGGAAACCCTCAGAATTTGTAGGTTGCTTCGGTTGGGCTGGTATAGCAGGCCTCTTGATGGGTGTCGCTTGCGTTCTGCGGGATGGGCGAGCAACGGGTGGATGCGGTGCGTCGGCTTGACGACGTAGAGCTAGGCGTAGTCTTCTTCTTTACTAGCTTCATCGGTTTCGACCTTGCTCGTCGAATGTCGCTGGAACTTCTGGTGCCGCGGTGAGCGAGGCTGCCTGTATTTATGCCCATACCCGCTGGTGCATGCGCGCCAGTCGGGTAGGGCATGGTGGGGGGCGACCGGCGATTGGCCGCTATGGTGGCGCGGAACTGCCTGTTAGCTTGAGTTCCGCGGTGGTGGGAACGGAAGTAGAGAGGGAACTTTTTGTCGATCTTGCTACCACACGCTTGGTGGTGGGGCCGTGATTTGATTCGCTGGACTTGTGGCGCGAGCGAAATTGTGGACGTGACCCTAGATGCTCCTGGTACTCTCGTTTCCTGGGTCGATTCCTTTATTGCTCTAATGCCTAGTGTACATGGTAAAATCTTAATACTAACACACCTTTGTTCGCTGCGTTCGGTGTCGATCGAGGAGGGCACGGGAAGGAAAATGAAAAATTTCCTATTATATTAAATTGCCGCATGTTTGCGGGCGACAAATTTGAGCTTGAAACAGAATTTTATGATTGTCAAGACATGACTCGAAAGTCTTACTATGTTGAGAATATATCATAATAAATTTTTTCCCGTCCTATTAGTTGTAAGTGATTTATAATCAAGGGATCTTTGACTGATCGTGGAAATTGGTAATTATCCAATTGAATATTTCACAAAATAAATTTATTAATATATTTCTGGTTATAGGAAAGAAAATTCAATGACTGCCCTCTTCCACCGTTTGACTTATAGGATGCATAAACCCAAACTTTAGAGCCTAATGAGAATCGAGAATCATGCGTGATCATGGAGCGAATCGATTGAAAGTGTGCGCTGCTTGTTGCATGAAAATTAAGTTTGGCAAGAACAAATCTAAATTCAATATCACCGATAGAATTGAGAAGCTTATCAAAAAATTTATTAATCCAAATTTTTGTTCAACTGATTCAAAGTTTCCATTAGAAAATATGCACCTCTTGACAGCGAACTCTTTTCGATCGAGAAAAGAATATTTTCACCAGACCTCTACTAACTATGCCGAACTATGAAGACATGATTCTAGCAGTGCAATCGAGAGGTGTACAAGGATGTTTACTACAAATTCGATACAGAGGACAAATCGACAAAAAAATGAGACCAGTGGTTTGGGCAGATGCTGGAGAAGTATTGGAAAATTTACTGGATAATCACAATCAACTTGATAACTGCGATATCAAAATCATGGCAGATGGAGGATAAGGATTTTCTAAAGTCTGTGTATCAATTTTCTCAGTAAATTATTCGGAAAGATTCCGAGAAGAAAAGAAACACGTGTCCGAAAGGAGGTACTGCTGCAAAAAAGCAAGATATCTAGCGTCCACAGGTTGATATTTTTGTGCCTTTCAGGTTTCGCACTGGAATTGGAATGGAAGCTTCTAATGTGTCCCCTAAGGGTTTACATTGTTCTTGTATCTCTTCCCTATTCCTTCACACACCCCCCACACACTTACTTGGTGGTGGTGGGGGGACCCACAGTTCAAGGTGGGTTCCGAAGCACCAAGAGCAACAGCCTTAAGTACTTAGAGAACCCTTTTCTCTAGAGGTACCGGTCCCACGACTCTCCGGAGATGAACGACTCCCTTGCTAGGCAAGTGTTAACCGTATGGGCCACCGAGACTCTTCCAGAGTGCGAGGCGGAAATCGAACCCGAAAGCCGACGGAGTGGGTCCAAAGCCTATGCCTTAATGTACAGCAGACGGGGACATCCGATATTGTTTTATCTCGATAATAGACTCGATAAATCTTGAGAAAGAAGACGTTACAACACAATGTGAAACCGGAGAATGCAACAATATTTCTCAGAAGGTAGTGGCGGTGATCAGCTTTTCAAGCTCAAAAAACCTCCGCTCTTCACTGCAGATGACACAATGTGTGTCATTGAAAAATGTGTCGTTTCCGAGCTGCACATTACCAGGATTTATCAACAATATATTTTGGAATGGATGAATTCCTACGGTTGAAGAAGAGAATGCGCTACTCTGGGCAATTAAACTGAAGTTGGTTCCAAAAACTTACCATGGGAAAATTTTCGCGGTAATGCATGCAGAACGTTATTAGAGCATGCAGATCAACTTAATTACCAAAAGATTCAACAAGATGTTGGAATCCTCGCGCTGGTTCCGTTCATTGCAGCTATAAAAGCAACGGACAAGCTTGTGACATGTTGCTTTTCTGCAAAATATGTCGAACCTGCCTTGAAAAAGCATGTGAGTGGGCTTGCCGAAGCATCTGCCAGTACAGGAGTGACCAAAACTTCAAAGGTCTTGACTCATCTTAAACACAGTCTTCAATTCTTGAATGGAAAGGGATTTGGCTTGTGGTCAGAACAGCCAGGTGAATCGGTCCACCGCGAATTCATGTAGCATTGGGAAAAGTATAGAATGAACATTATTGATGATCCGACATACTCAGAGTGATAGAAAAATGCGATTGTCCACTTTTCATCTCGACACTTGCAAATTGAATTGGAGACATTCATTTTGAATAAGTAATAAAATAAGTAATTACAAATTTTAACGATCAAAAAAAGGTCCCTCCATTATAAACCATTCACAACTATGTAGACTGGATGAATTCATTACAAGCCGACTTAGCCTAAACTTGATACAAATCAAGTAATAATATGCAATATATTCATATTTTTGTCTTCTTTATGAAAATTGAGTTATTTTCCTTAATTTAGCGGATAGGATTTCGAAATCAATGGATTTTGCATCTTTGGGGGCCCGGGAACAAATCCCCGTTGCCCGCTTTCTTTGGCGTTTTTGTTAAACCTGTCTGAGATTCAAATCCACCGTGTGCAAATTTTTTTCATCAATCGATTTCTTTAAAAACGAATTTCCTTTTCGAACAACGCAAGTATGTTGATTGTATAAATATAGGATTACGAACAAAATTGAAGTTAAGAAGCATTTTCCAATATTCAACAGATATTTTCATATTTTTAGATTGAAAAAAATGTAAATTAAAATAATTTATTCCACCAAAAAAGTAATGAAAATATATTTTGATCATATTTTCAACTGCTTTAATCATATTTTTCCATTAGACATTTAGAATTAGGCATCACTGTTGCATCGAGAAACAAGATTTTATTACACAAATCTATATTTTTGGCTTTGGGAGCAAAAAACCATAGTAAGCCTTTTCTGACAGCAGCTAGTTACCCAAGGTCAATAACATTGGATCACGATCATTCTCATATTCTGGCGTCACCCCAGTGAATATATTTTTACAAATGACATTGCCTTGTTGATTGTATATTGGAGTTATAGTATTTTTATAGACAAACGACAAACGCCAAAGCGAAGATCAGAAGTCCAACGATCCTCATTTTTTGTAGCTCGGTGAAACTGTTTGACGGAGAATCAACGGTCGCACTAATGGATATTCTACAAGGTATTTTTTTCAATACATGCTTTTTCGCTACCTCATTCGTCTCTATGAATTATTCTACTACATGTGAGATAGATTGAAAGCGAGAAGCCCATTTTTCCAACATGTTTGTATTTCATAATCTGTCTTTTTCTCGCGTTGAAGGGAATGCCTTTTACACAATCTTGAAAAAATACGTGAACAGAAACTGCAACAAATTTGTGACCAAGTTTTCACAAACATTATTCAAATAATTGCTTCCTCATAAGAGGAAACCTCAATTTTCTCCTTCAATTTTAGGAATATATTTTTTGGAATAAAAAGATTTAGAAAAATATGCATATTATCCGTTATGTAAAGATATAAATTGAACAAGGTGCATATTGTATTATTACATACAATTATCAGAACCTTGAGTACTGCTAGATAAGAAACATTTCGAAATTCACAATTTCTGTTCTTTTCTTACAAAATTACTTTTTCAATCACAAAGAGCGAGACAAAATCATAATCTCTAATACAATATGTTGTTGCAATAACAAAATCTTGCACGATAAAGAATCATTCAATATTACTTCTGAATTGAGATTTTCACTGTATTAATCAAATGGACAGTCTTGCGGGCTATTTAATTTACATATGAAAAATCCATGCATAGGAGTAGGTATCCTTACTGTCTGCAGCCGGATATTTTATGGAAATTCTCGCATTTGCTCAGATTTTTGTCAAAGGAAGAGGAAAACTGCAGAAAACCTGACCCGGGCGCAGCCCGCTCCTGACAGTCAAGTTTGACTGAAGAGATTCGATATCATGGAATGTCCACACTCATCTTGGTCGTTGATACGTTCTGCTTAACAGTATTTTAATGCAGTTAAAAACCGGACCAACCGACAATCAATAAAGGTCACCTATCTGAGCGCTAACCGCACAAACAAGACCGTACTTTAGTTTTATATTTTTCTCGCATTTTGATTAAATGATGTCTTTTGAGCCCAGAATGTGCTTTTCGGTTAATAGCGCGTTCTGGTCGTAGAAACTGTACCTACTGGCAAAAATTTGTATACGCCTCAAGCGTTTAAGAATGGATCATTATCCTCAAATGTCGGCGTCGCCCATTTGCGTATATTTTTTCAAATCACTTTGATTTTTTTATCATATATTGGAAGAATATTATTTTTCAAGACCCATCCAATGATCCAATCACCCCTTGCTGCTAGCTTCAAAACACCCGGGTATCGATGTGTGCGCATAATATGAAAATCAGGTATCTCTGCTGGTAAAGCATTAAATGTACGAAAAGATTTATGTAGGGCCGTTGGGCCGTTGTTATACAAAAGAGGGTTATGCAAAAGGGGACCTTGTTTCCCGATAAAATCCATTCGTGTAATACTTTCCAGAAAGTTTGTATTTCACAGAATAAATGGAGTAGGTGAGTTTCGGAAATAAATGTAAGTGAATTCAGGTCAAAAATGTTACGGAAGTTAGATTTTGAAAACTAGAATGCCCTTTTTTTAATTTGTATTTTATAGAAAATATGTTCTTTATCCAAATTATTCACAAGATAACTCTTTTTTCTGTGTAATTTGTCAGTAGTACTGTACTGTACTGTACTTTCGAAACTAAATACGCTTACTAGTCTGAGTTGTCTTTATTTTATCATTGACTTAAAAATATATGTATTGAATTTTTGTACTTGTAGAATCATTCCGGTTTACATTACCGTCATTGTACATAATTCAATGAAATTTTTTAAACTTATTTTTAACGAAAAGAATAATTTTATTTATTCTGTTTCACATTTTTTATAAGAATTTTACATATTTTGTGCCAATTGCGAAATACAATAAGTGAATTAGAAAAGTTACTTATCACAGAATAATGTCAAACAAGTAAGAAAAAATTATTTTCCTCAAAAATCAGTTTTGAAGTTCCCATTAAATTATTTATAATTTTTATAAATGATCAATTTCATTTACTGGCAGCAAATGTTAATTTTTGGCTTTGAACGCCTGACGATTCTTTACAAAATTTGCTAGTGTACTCTGTTGATTGTACAGTGTACTGATAGTCGTTACTTGGATTCCACGTATCTACCTTAGACTTAACATTTTTTGGCATGTTTATACTTCCAGAGTCTTTAAAAAAACCAGTACCCTTATCATCAAGTATCGTGCCTTCTTTTGGCGGAGGAGGAAAAACATTATTTTCTGAGAAAATTTGAGCGCCGATAGCAATGGTGAAACAGAGGTGACAATTTGTAACAAAATTATTATAAACGTGGAACTTTCCAAAGCGCATCAAACCTGGCGCTCGGGTATAAATATCATCAAAGTAATTGAACATCATAGTTAGTTGAGGTAAATTCTTGTATTTAACTGTAGCAGGTGGATTCTCTGATGGATAGCCGAATAACGTACCATATCTATGGTGCAAAAACTTACAACAGCTAACTGTCACGAAATTAACAGCTTCAATTGACAGAAGTTTTCCTAAATCCTTCATGTCTACTTTTCCTCCGTCAAAGGTGCAATGATCTATCCAATATTTTTCACCAAATTCTATATATAATTGTATATCACTGTTGCCAATATTTTGAGGGTTGTGTTTGAAAAGCAAATTTTGGAAAATGATGTTGCTCGAGTTTCTTGCTGTATGGAAATATACGTTGTCGAGAAGATTTGCCTTGTAAGAACCAATTAGGGACTTATTAGATCCTAGGAAAATAGGATCTTTCTTAGGTGAATGAATATCTGCAGCTACGACTAAAGTTTGAGGCACTGCATCAGAGATATGTTTCTTCAAGTCCTCCAAATTTGATATAAAAATCACTTCTCCCTCTGAACCTCCAGTGGTGTGACCTACTTTTGCAAAGCCTGTCATGCCTTCTAATTTCCTATCTGGATAGGGAACTCGGGCAGCATCTATTGCAGGAGGTCCTTTTGCAGGAGGTCCTATAGCAGCAGTTTGTTTTGCAGGAGGTGCTTTTGCAGGAGGTCCTTTTTCAGGAGGTGCTTTTGCAGGAGGTCCTTTTGCAGGAGGTGCTTTTGCAGGAGGTACTTTTGTAGGAGGTGCTTTTGCAGGAGGTACTTTTGCAGGAGGTCCTTCTGCAGCAGTTTTTTTTGCAAGAAGTGCTTTTGCAGGAGGTCCTTCTGCAGCAGTTTGTTTTGAAAGAAGTGCTTTTGCAGGATGTCCTTTTTCAGGAGGTGCTTTTGCAGGAGGTCCTTTTGCAGGAGGTACTTTTGCAGGAGGTTGTCCTTTTGCAGGAGGTGCTTTTGCAGGAGGTCCTTTTGCAGGAGGTGCTTTTGCAGGAGGTCCTTTTGTAGGAGGTGCTTTTGCAGGAGGTCCTTTTGCAGGAGGTACTTTTGCAGGAGGTTGTACTTTTGCAGGAGGTGCTTTTGCAGGAGGTCCTTTTGCAGGATGTGCTTTTGCAGGAGGTCCTATAGCAGCTCCTGCAGCATGTCCTGCAAAAGATGCCTGGAAGCAAATCAAAAAGAATATTTTAAATTTTCACTTTATAATATTATAATTTCAATAGATTAGCTTCTTCGATAATTTCTGAGATAACGTTGCTGATGTTTGAATTATTCAAAAATACTTATTCATGCTTGCGAAATTACGAAATAATATTTCAGTAAATATGATCTCAAATATTTTGAAAATAGATTTTGGATGAGACTTTGGATTGTACTTAATTTGACAGCTCTATGTTTGACTTCGAATACTCACTTGCCAAATGTGACGTGCGCCGAATCAAGAAAGGAAGCTTACTCTGAAAAAATCGAAATAGATGTTTTTACACCTTTCGATAGTTTAAGAGTTGCTCTTTTTGATGAAACCATCGAAAAAAATTTGCAAACGTTATTACTGCTAATAATTAAGTTATTAGGTACCCGAGAAATCAGGCTTTCGCTCCAGATCCCGTGAAATGCCTCCCACCACTCAGCACTACATCTCCGCGTCTCGTCTATACCCGTCCGTGAACCGCGTCTACGACGTATCTCCTTCCTCGCGATAATGCAGTGGTAAGTGGAGAGGGAAGATTTCGTGAGTCTTCCCTCTCTCCTAAAAGTCGTTTCTATCCAGCCGACTTCGACCGCTCGCCCTGAAAAATCTCACTTTTCAAAGTTAGCCCCCTTTCTTCGGCGCACGTCGCATATACGTTTCATGGATTAGATCATTTGAAATTATTCCAAATATAATTGTTCGTAATTAGTCAACAGCAAAGTTAAACATTTTATGTGGTATAATACTCTATGAAGGATTTCAATCAATGAGTCAGTTCAAATTCAAATGGAAAATAAATTTAAAAAAATAAAATGATAGTGTTACACTAGGAATCTCAAACATTTTTGAAAAAATGATAAACATAAGATTCTAATGCGTTGAATGATCTTACCAAAATTAATGCAACCATAATCCGCATTTCCCTCAATCGGGCATGTACGTAGCTCAATTAGGCACAAAAATTCAAATTTTGTGTGATTGCTCTCAGTTAATAAGTGGAAACTATGGGCCGACTGTAGTTCTTTCTCAATTCATCGATTCTTGCATACAATTCTGGCGTCTACCCGCACTCTTCGCCTATTTTAGCAAGTATCTGGGCCTTGCCTATCTAGTCTCGCGTGTTTGTTGGAAGACTATAAATGGAAGATAAGAAATAGGACGATAATTGACAATATTTACCGGAATTTTATTATGTATCTAGGTCAGGGCTCACCAGAATTAAGCCGTTGGCTGACTTCGCTGCCAGTGTTGGCCACAGAAGTAAGTCAAACAGCCCCCAATCAATTCCGTCAAACTTGTTCTTCGACTGGTCCCTAGTCCTTCACGGTCCTTCTGCCTCACGCTGGCTTCGGAATAAATTATACTTTCCAAAAATAAAATATTATATGAAAATAAATTGCAACATTCCATTTATTAGCATTCATATCATTCAAATAATTGAAACAATAATATTCAAATGTTTGAGTAATATTTTACGAATTTATTCAATGATTATCAATTGAAATAAATGATAACTACACCTATATGCTGTACCTGACCTGACCTATTTTGACTACTAACCCCCCCCCCCCGCCCGCGGAAGGATACATAAGATTTCTTGACTCCCCTCCCTTTCTGACGTAATATTTAACTTAGAATTTTTCTTAATAGCGTTGAATAGTTACGGGTCATTAGAAAAACTGAAACACGTTGTTATTTGACATAAACAAAAGATTTTTATTTTTTAAAACAATAATATTAGTCTTTAGCAGAGGTAGTAGCTACTGTGATCGTCCGAATTGAATCAATAATTCACCTAGTAAGATATTACGTAAGAATGATTTTAACGCCCCCCCCCTCCCCCTAGGTAAGGTCATGTAGAGATTGTTAAACCCCCCCCCCTCCTCGGGACCCTTACTTGATTGATGAATGGCGCCCAAGTCTACGAGTCTGCGTAAACTACGGAAATTCAATTTAAATTCAAACTAAATTAAAATAAGCACTATATTTTGGCCTAAAGCGGATTTCGTTCTCTTCGAAAAATTGTATATAATGTTAGGAAAATTGAAGGGAAACAATAGCCACAGTGCGTTCATGGTTTTCATTTATAACTTTTTCATTTTTTAACAAAATATTCAGTTCTTGCAGAAAATATTTTTGCAAACATGTAGATCTGGAAAGAAGAACTATATTCAGTCATAAGCATATTTGTACTAAAATGAATAGCATTGCTTGTTTTTATTTTTTCACTTTCTTGCAATGTCTCACTATACTTCGGAATTCCACTTTTAGTTATATAGCTAAGTTGACTCAGGTTATGTCATGAATATTTATTTATGAGAAGCACAATTACGTTTCAAGGGTACCCTCAATGGTATTCACGGTTAATCAGGACTATTTGAACCGTTCTCCTTCTCCTTCTTGCCTGTGGCTTCTTATAGTCCTTGATTCTAGGCAAATCCACTTACTTTTATATCAATACACTTTATTGAAGAGTAAGGAAGTTATGCTCATTTATGATATTTTAAAAATTTCTTTCAAACAGAAAAACTTCTTTCATCGACGTGATTCAAAGTTGATGCATGAACAGAAAAGACTTTTGGATCAGAGGTTTGCAAATAAAATAATTTTTACAATTTCCGTTACAAAAAACATAAAGCTGTGAGAGAAATGGGGTGCGACGAAAATTCTTCCGTTTTGCAGCTCTAACAGTTACCATTTCAAATACAAAATTTGATTTGTCTGATTTGTCATTGTATTTAAAAATTTGTTTTGTATAATTTTGTAATTTTGTACTTTTTGTGAATTTTCATTTTTGAACTGTTACAAATGAAGACTATGGTTCTTGAAGAAAATAAATAATGCTTCCTCAATGAGGAAGCAAATACATTTGCTAACGGGAAGAAAAGTGCTTGTGAAATGAGCACCATATAATTATAAAACATATAGTTTTATTGTGAACTGAATAGTATTCTACACATTCGTAGAGATTTGGATTTTTTAAAACAATTTTATAACTATTTTTTATTTCTAGAACCGCGTACATTGTTTGAATAACGAAAGAATAATAAAAAGCTTGCTGGTACTTTTTCAAAGAAATTTTAAAATATTCAAAAAATTATCAATTATTAAAATTTGTTCTTAATATTTCCTAAAATCTTTCTTAATTTACTCTTAACATTAATTTTTCAAAACAAAAAATTATTTGCTATTTTCCAGGAACCTTGAGAAATTTTTTTATTTGTATTTCAAACTATTTTTTCTTTTCCACGAAATAGTTAAACTTTCAACCAATTAGTCAAACTATTATATGAAAAATATCAAATTTCAACCAAAAATGGAATAGCTAAGGTTTCAGTTAGAAGCATCGGGTTTTCACGAAACGAAACAACAATGGCTCATAACGTGACTGGTAGTTTTGTAGTTTACTAGAACTTGGGATTTTTCATAAAAGTGTAGCATCTATTAAATTTTGTTCATGTACAGCCAATGAAAAAGCTTATAGGAAACAATGATTTTTTCCTGTATTTTCTATAGAGGTATATAATTTTATTATAGATTGTAAGAAAAAAATAAATAAGGAGCATCATTTCTACGAATGAATAGTTTTATTGGAGACAAAATTTTATCGTTAACAGTTTCTATTTCAAACTTCAAGAATTTCTCAAACTTTTTACCTAGACTCATAAAAAAATGTACCGAAATTCGACGCAGCGATTTGAAAAACTTATCGAACTCACGACGTCGGCATAGTTTTAAACATTAAGGAAAAACCCAAGTTTATTGATTTTTTTCGAATTACTCAAATATTTCAGTAAATGCACTGCCATGCAGAAATCAAAAACTTTTGAAATTTACAACCTAGACAGATTGGGAATACAAAGAATTTTTTGAATACAAAAACAAATAAGACAAATCGAATTTTGAAAAATGTTACTATTACAAAGCTTCCTCTATGAGAAAGCGAAATTTCAGAAAAAACGCACCTTTCAAGCAATTATCTAAGAGCAGTTAGTTAAATACAGTAATAAATTATTGGAACAATAATCTTTATTAGCTTCTATTAATTATTACTTCTCCACGCGGAAAGTGGAGGGAAACTTTTAAATTTGAGAAAAAACCACAACTTTTTAGCATAAATAGAGGAAAGGATGGTTAGAAACAACAATAAGTCATTTGAACTATTATGTTTGATGAATTGCACCAATTATTGCCTCCCTATAAGTACAAACTGAACAAAACTTGGGAATTTCAGAAAAAACCGCAACTATCTAGCATTCCTATAGGAGAAGGTATTTGTAAACAATAATAACTTGTTCAAACCATTAAATTTGTTAAACTACGATATTTTTTACCTCGTTCTGAGTAAGAAGTTGACAAAATTTTTTAATATTTCAGGAAAAAAAAGAAAAGATCTAGCATTATTCAAAGACAATATTGCTGAAAATAACACTAAATTGTTTAAACAATTATTTTTGTTAACACAAATCAATTATTACCTTACTCTGACTGAAAAATTTGAAATATGTTAAAACTAGCTGCGAATTCGATCTCAAGTGTTTTCACTTTGTTTATATCTATATTTATATGGTGCTCATTTCACAAGTACTTTCCTTCTTCATAGAGGAATAGTCATCGATTTTCTAAATAATAGAAATTTTTCATTTTGATCACTTTGGTTATTGTAATTTACAAAAAAAATACAAAATTACAAAATAATACAAAAAATTTTCAAAATACAATGACGAGTCAGACAAATCAAATTTTTTATTAGAAATTGTGATTTTTCGAGCTAGAAAGAGAAGAAGGAACTTCTGTCGCACCCTATCCTTTTCCCAGGTTTATGATATTTTACAAAAATTTCCATCATTATTTTATTTAAAAATTCATGATCAAGAAGTATTTTCTTTTCATGCATTAACTTGGAATATTGTGGGTGAAAAAAGTTTTTATGTTTAAAACAGCACAGAAAAACTGAAGATAAATTTTGTCGCATGTAAAATTTTCGGCGCTTAAAGAATACATGCTATTTGGCGAAAGTTTATCTTACGATAGAATAAAAGCTGTCGTCTGCTACGTCCTTTACAGCAATGGAAAAACGGCAAAGTATAAGTGAAAAAGCTATAAATCGGGACACCAGATTTAAAACAACTTTTCATTTACTTCTTATTTTCAAAATAATTAGAATTTTCGTGGACGAATCAAAAATTATTTTTCGTGAATGTAAATAAGGAACTTGACACAACAACCATCGGCACCATCTTTAAAGATTACGCCATGGCTTATGTAGTTCATAAGATGGTAACCGATCTTGAAAGATTTTATCATGATACTTTCTGCCGCAGTCGGTGTTGTAGGTTAGTAACAAAACCAAAAAGTAGCAATCGAATTGATTTTGAAGTTGGAACATTCAGTTACGGATCTAGGTATTTTTTACAGCTTGGACAAAAATGATTTTTCGGACCGCCTGAAAAATACCGAAAATGATATTCCCGCCAGTTAATAATATTACCGAATTTGAAGATTCTGGACGAAAAGTGGCCAAATTATAAAATATCTGAATTGGAGAATTCCCGAATTTGATCAATAAATTTTTTTCGAATGAATATTATTTATTTGTTTAGTAAGAATACAATAATCAGATATTCATATTAAAGAAAATATTCAATGTTTGAAGTCTCTAACATTATTTTATGGCCCCTTTTTTTTAATGAAACCTTATCAGATTCTAAGTCATGACTGAATAATTTCCTTGTAGCAACCATTTGATAGATTGATAACCATTTAACCTCCTAAGCCCTTTTCTTAATTCCAAAATTAATTATGAATACTATCTTTTAACGCGTGGTTAATTCCCATCGCAACGATTTTCCATCATGGCGGTCTATTTCTGACATAAAAGGTCAGACAAGGTTGCCGCCTTTTTGGAAAAATGAACAGGTTAACACTTCACTCCCGAACAATTTAGACCCTTAATTTTCATAATAAAATAACTGCCACCCCGAAATGATTATTTGCTGGTTAATTCGGAAACATTTTATGTACTAATGTCCCCACCACACTGAACCCCGTAGAAACGGCACTTACTCTTTCACGAAGGCTAAATAGAAAGACATACCTTAGATGCGTCCTCGTTATTCCAGGTTATAAATAATTCAATAGGTACGATTCACACCCAAATGGATCCTCCTGACGAGTTAATGTAAGCTACGCCCAAACAAGAGAACCGGTCCTCAAACAGCTTCAGCGTGGTCAATTTAAAAGTTTTGCGAAACAATGAGTGGCAAGCTTGCCAATGGTCAAACACAGAAGGAAGGCAACCACACCGAGTCTGATTTTTGGCGCGTAGGCCATGGGTTGCGCACCCAGACACGCAACTACATTTAGCGCAAACCTGTGTGAAGGCGCGTTCACATTATCGTCCTACCGCGACTCGCCATTTTCTCTCGTGCGTTCACTCGCCTAGTCCATAGTCTGTGGCGGGTCACGCTGCTAATCTGCGCCGCGGGGCGACGCAACCACTTGTCGGGCGCACCTCTCCTACACCGTGCGCGCCCACTCATGATCGGCTGCTAGTGTTTTGACAGTTCAAAACATACAGCCCGTGTCAACTCCCTCACTTCCGAGTTTTCGAAGGTACCCTCCTTCCTTGTGAATTTTGTGGCGTGCAGCAACAGTGTGTTGTGGAGTGTAGTGCATTATGTGGATTCATGTCTACCCAGTTGTGAATTTTGTGGATTTGATCGTGTGGATGGTTCAGTATAGTGGCCGGGCCCACCGGCCCTGAGTTTCTAATAAACAAGAAGTACAAGTTCGAAGGCAACAGTAAATGTCTTCTTTTTGGAACCATAAAAGTATTTCCCCCAGTCTGGTGACGGTTTGGAGCGGCGGGAATTTACAAATCCAAATCCTCGAGGGGTTTCTTCTATGGCAACAAGCCACCCCTATCGAAGGTCTCGCCCTATTCAAATTCAGAAATGGATTCTGTGCTCGACCAGGTATAATTTATTCATGACTTTCAGCTCGAACTTGAATTGATTGGGCGTGACAAATATTAATTTGTGCGTGGTACAGGATACCTTGTCACAACTGTCCACCCCGTAGACGAGGCATCACCGGGCCGAGCATGCCCCCATTCCGCCCACGAGTGCATCCGCCGAGATCCAGATTGGTGGTTATTTATTGAGTATACTTAAATCAATTACCATCTCCGAGATAATTATTTAACCGAGCGTGTTCGTTGACTTGCTCTATATAGAACCTGAAATTTACATTCACATACTAACTAGGATAACTAGTGACTAATTTAGCTACGGATCAGGGTTGGTAAATGAATCAACACATAGTTTATTTAGGGTTATGAAAGAGAAAAAGAACGTTCAATGTCTGGGGTCAAGCCACCCCAGTGGCGTACAAAAGAAAATGTTATAATTAAGTGTTATCGGGGTTTAACACTGACCGATCAAAAAAACCTAAAAAAACAAATATACTTCAATTTACGCCGTGCTGCATCCAAACTCAGGAATCCCAGTGCAAGGAAATAATTTCCTGGTCTGTAGGCAGCACGCCCACCACGGCCCACCCAACCAGATTAATGTGGGTGAAGCCGTGGTCAGTATTTGAACTTGTGCTCAAGCGAGCCACACTTGGCACAAGGCTTGTTCTCAGTCTTACCCTAATACTGGGGGATGCGAGCCTTCCCAATAAGTGGGGTCCTCGCGAAGCCTCCTCTGGACCCTCTCCATGAATGGGAGCGCTACCGGGGGAAGTTCCACTTCCAGCAGCACCGCCGTCTCTCTTACTTGAGAGGCGGTAGGTAGAGAGGGAGGGGTCGGGGACCGAGATGCGGCTGGCGCCTGCGTCTGAGATGCTGCTCCTCGAGCCAGGGCTGCGAACGCCGCATTCCGATTGCTCGGGATGATCGCCCGCCACGCCCGCTCCTTTGCGTTGTCTCCCGTTACGATCAGTCGGTCCTTTGCTTCTCCTGCTTCTCTCTGAGCAATTGGTCGTGACGACCTTCTTATTTTTGCCGTGTGCTGGCAAGACGACAGTAACACCGAACGTGTGTGCCCTCCCGGCAGGTTAAACCTTTTTAAGGAGGCGAAGACCTCGTCGGAACTTCCCTCGAAGTGCCTTCTGTCCTCCCTGCATAGCACCTTCTGACGGTCGGTCCGGGGGTCGATCAGACCAATTCTGCGAATAGGCGCGGCATTACCGCCCAATCATGCTTCAGCCAGACGGCCCTCCAGCCGCTAGCCAGTATAACACCGGAAATTTTCTTATTCCTTCCTCCTTCCTGTGACATCTGAAAAGGGTTGTAATTTATTTACTTGGGTGTAAGGATTGGTTTATCGTTAATACTTAGAGTTAATCAGGGCTAGTCTATAGGTACGAAGCTGTCCGTAACTTCAATTTAAGTTTGATTGCGAGCCTTGGCAAACGATGTAGTGCTGTGCACGGACGTATTATACGCGAACATGAACTCCTTCAGATGCGCGTCTCACTCCCGGTGATCCTGCTCTACAAATGCGACTATCATAGTCTCAAGGACTCGATTAGTCCTTTCGACTTGATTCGCCTGGGCGTGGTATACCGGGCTGAAAGAGCGGTGGATCCCATATTCCGCGGCCATCTCGTCCAACACATTATTGGCATACTCTGTGCCCCGATCTGAATGAAGTACTTCCAGTGTTCCCCATCTGCCGACTATCAAGTCTTCGAAAGTGTCCTTTATGTTGGCAGCATTTGCCTTTCTTAGGGAGGCTAGCTCCATCCGTTTGGTAAAAAGGTCCTGGTATACTACCAGATATTCATGGCCCTTTTTACTCTTTGGAATTGGGCCCATCACGTCCATCACTTTGCTCTGTAGAAAGTCTTCTCAATGCCCATGTGGCCAGATTCGGGATTCTCATGTACTTCCCTCATCACATTATTAATATGGTCTTGAGGGACGACCAATTCTCCGGCATCCAGGTCTTCCAGAATGTCCTCTAATAAAGGGTTATTTTGGTATCTACAGAGCCGTCCGTCAACCACTTTCCAGCTTCTATACTTAGTACGAGTGTTGAGGACTGCCTGACGGCGCCTCTTGTATCATTCGTCTTCCACAGGCTCTATCATGGCCAACTTAAGATCCTCCTATTGTTCGTAGAACCACGAAAGTGCATCCCGAACGTGGTGCATCGCCCCTTTCCTATGCACTACCTCAAAGTCATACTCTAAAAGTCCGAGTGACCACCTTGCTAATCTGCCAGTTGGATTACGAAGATTACAGAGCCATCTTAGACAGAATTCTACTGGCATATGCTATTACTATTTCTTATCCACCCTGCTCTTGAGTGACTACTACACCCAGACCAGTATTGCTGGGATCTGTCTGAATTGTGGAAGGGACGCTGAAATCGGGATACGCCAGTATCGGTGATGAGATTGAAGCCTTTTTAAGCGTCTGGAACGCTTCCTCTTGTTCTTCGCCCCAATTGAATGATTGATTTTTCTTGGTTAGCAGGGTGAGAAGCTCACAAATCCTGACATAGTCTTCAATAAAACGCCTGTACTAAGATGTTGCTGCTATGAAACGACGGACTTGTGTCAATCTAGTCGGTCGACGGTATTCTAATATTGGCCGCAGCTTATCCCCATCGACGTTCGAACCTGTCTGATTCACTACAAATCCCAGATATTGGACTTGTAGCTGACAGAAGTCGCATTTATCAGGGATGAGAGTCAAGCCAGCTTCTTGAACCCTTTTAATGGTTTACTTTAACCAATAGAGATGTTCTTCGAACGTTTTGGTAATGACTATTATGTCGTCCATCAATCCTATGTTCCTAAACAAGCCAATCGTCCTATGTTTGTCCATCAACCGCTGAAACGTCGCAGGTGCTCCCGTAAGTCCGAATGACATCCGCCGATATTGCTAGAGACCCTTTCCAGGTATGATGGAGGCTCTTTGCTTCATTGCTCTCCTGAGTCAAAGGAATCTGATGATACGCCTTGTTTAAGTCCAGCATTGAAGTATATCGAGCTGAGCTCAATTTATCTAGTATTTCTGCAATGAAGGGTAACGGATATGCATCTTTCTTACTGACTTCGTTGACTTTTCTACAGATAATACACATACCATATCCTCCATCTGATTTCCGAGCCATCACGACTGGATTACAACATTCGCTTGATGAGGGCTCTATGATGTCGTTGTCCATTAATTTTTGGGCCTCCGCGAGTAACGCCTCATGGACCTTTGGTATGTATGTATACCATTAAGCCATTTCCCTTTCGGGGTTGGCGTGACACTACCCGATTCGGGTAGTGTTTCTAGGTGGATAGTTTCTTGTAGTAAGTAACAACAAGTGTGGGCTCACCACACCCACGACTAGCCAACAGCACACAGTATCCCGAACGGTCACCCATCCAAGTACTAACCGCTTTCAACACTGCTTAACTTTAGTGATCTAACGAGAACTGGTTTTTCAGCGTGGCTTTTTTCAGCCATCCAAATTTCTCTATCTTTCGCGTGGATTATAAGCCAAAATTCCTCCGCAAAGTCCATGCCTAACACACACAGGTCAGTAAGGCCTGCTATTATCCGGACTGCCATCTCGAGGTTCACACCTCCCAAGCTGATGGGGATCGGAGCTTCGCCCATGACTGACACTAAGGTACCATTTTCCACCATGACCGCTGCCCATTGTTGAGGTTTAACTTACTATTTCCCGCTTTAATGATTTTCAGCCTGTTCGCTCCGATGAAGGTATTCTTTAATCCCGTGTCCACCAATGAATGACAGAGATTTCCGCCTATCACGACATCAATATAGGGCCGTGCGGCTTTACCTTTACTTAGCTTAGGGTTGAAAGGTGCATCTGGATCTTGAATGACTCCTTTCCTCGACTCTTAATGTTAGGTTAGGTTGGTGAGAGTTGTCCACAACTCCTGAAGATTCTATTTTGAGTTGGCTTAGCTCATTCATAGCCGCATCTATGGAATCACGCCCCTGCTCATGAATAGGCCCGGTTACTCACAGCCGATGTTGAATTTGATGAATTGATGGATGTTGAAGTTTTAGGTAGAGTTATGTCCGGTTGGTCAGCTAAAGTTTGGGTCAGCTGAAGTTTGGGTCAGCTTAGTAAAGAAGGGAGTAGCATCTACCCGCAGCATGCTCTCCCTTACTAGTTTCCCTGGCAATAGGCGGAATCACAAGTGCTTTTGACTTGATCCGCCTTTCCGCAGTTGTGACATAAGTTATGCCACTTAGTTGGAATCTTTCTCCAGTGATGATCCTCCCCCTTGCAATTCAGACAGGGTGGTTCCTGTTTAGGTTGGATCCTGGACTAACGACTCCCATCAGGAGACCCGCCTCTAGGTGATCCTTTTGATTTTTCAGAATTCCCAGGCTCATCCGCCTTTGAATCCTTATCTTCGGACGGCTTCTTACCTTTATTGTGCCCACCCGAAGTTGACTTATTCTTATTGTTGGTTGAGTTCTTATTTCCATCTCCGACCGTGACCAGCTCAAGGAGAACTTTTGCTAACTTTTTGATAGCAGAGTCGAAGCTGGCCTCTCTCACGACCCCTCCACCTGAACTATTCTTAACCGGAGTGTAGGCAAACTCCGGGAAAAACTAGTCTTGCTTCTTAGTAGGCTGCCTCTCGTCATCCTCTAGCTTAGCTACCTGTTCGTCCAGCTTCCATTGGTAGTTTATATTACCGAACTGGGCACGAGAGGCGGCTTTGAAGTCATCCCAAGTGAGCCACGCCCACTGGTTCATACTGAACCATTCGGCCGGTAGATCATCCAGGAGGAACAATGAGTCGTAAGCGTGCCAATGGCCGAACACAAGACGAAGGTAACCACGCCGAGTCCGATTTTTGGCGCGTAGGCGCACCCAGAAACGCAAATACATTTAGCGAAAACCTGTGTGAAGGCCAGTTCACATTATCGTCCTTCTGCGGCCCGCCATTTTCTCTAGTGCGTTCACTCGCCTAGTCCATAGTCTGTGGCGGGACACGCTGCTAATCTGCGCCGCGGGGCGACGCAACCACTTGTCGGGCGCACCTCTCCTACACCGTGAGCGCCCACTCATGATCGGCTGCTAGTGTTTTGACAGTTCAAAACATACAGCCGCACAGTGGGGCCAAATGGAAAAACGATGTTCAAAATAATCTGTAGCTCGCAATTCTTCATCGATTTTCAACTATTTTCTTTCAAAAAATTCAGGATTAAATTCTTAAGAAACATGTCGAGGCCGATTTTTTAATTTTTTTTTTTTTAATTTATATAGAACTGCAAACATCGAAAAAAATGTTGATTTACAA
>CAKNXH010000033.1:1742414-1760653 GCA_932178445.1 Andricus quercusramuli | reverse complement strand
TCAGAGATATGTTTCTTCAAGTCCTCCAAATTTTTTATGAAAATCACTTTTCCCTCTGAACCTCCAGTAGTGTGACCTACTTTTGCAAACCCCGTCATGCCTTCTAATTTTCTATCTGGATAGGGAACTCGGGCAGCATCTATTGCAGGAGGTCCTTTTGCAGGAGGTCCTTTTGCAGGAGGACCTTTTGCAGGAGGTCCTTTTGCAGGAGGACCTTTTGCAGGAGGTTCTTTTCTAGGAGGTGCTTTTGCAGGAGGTCCTTTTGCAGGAGGTACTTTTGCAGGAGGTGGTACTTTTGCAGGAGGTGCTTTTGCAGGAGGCGCTTTTGCAGGAGGTCCTATAGCAGCTCCTGCAGCATGTCCTGCAATGGATGCCTGGAAGCAAATCAAAAAGAATATTCTGAATTTTCACTTTATGATATTATAATTCCAAAAGATTAGCTTCTTCGAGAATTTATGAGATAACGTTGCTGATGTTTGAGTTATTTAAAAATACTGATTCATGCTTCAGAAATTACGAAATAATATTTGAATAAATATGATCTCAAACATATTAAAAATAGATTTTGGATTGTACTTAATTTAGCAGCTCTATGTTTGACTTCGAATGCTCACTTGCCAAATGTGACGTGCGCCGAAAAAAGGAAGCTTACTCTAAAAAAATCGAATTCGAGGTTTTTACACCTTTCGATAGTTTTTGAGTTGCTCTTTTTGATGAAACCATCGAAAAAAATTTTCAAACGTTATTAGTGCTAATAATTAAGTTATTAGGTACCCGAGAAATCAGGCTTCTGCTCGAGATCCCGTGAAACGCCTCCCACCACTCACCACTACATCTCCGCGTCTCGGCTACACCCGTCCGTGAGGCGCGTCTACGACCGGCCGACTTCGACCGCTCGCCCTGAAAAATCTCACTTTTCAAAGTTAGCCCCCTTTCTTCGGCGCACGTCGCATATACGTTTCATGGATTAGATCATTTGAAATTATTCCAAATATAATTGTTCATAATTAACCAATAGCAAAGTTGCACATTTTATGTGGTATAATACTCTATCAGGGATTTCAATCAATGACTCAATTCAAATTCAAATGGCAAATGAATTTTTGCAAATAAAATGTTAGTGTTACACTAGGAATCTCAAACATTTTTGAAAAAATGATAAACATACGATTCTGGTGCGTTGAACGATCTTACCAAAACTAATGCGATCATAATCCGCATTTCCCTCAATTGGACATGCGCGTAGCTCAATTAAGCGCACAAATTCAAATTTTGGGTGTTTCCTCTCAGTTAATAAGTGGAAACTATGTGCCGACTGGAGTTCCTTCTCACTTCATCGATTCTTGCCTACAATTCTGGCGTCTACCCCCACTCTTCGCCTATTTTGGCAAGTATCTGGGCCTTGCCTAGCTAGACTCGCGTGTTTGTTGGAAGACTATAAATGGAAGGTAAAAAATAGAACGATAATTGACAATATTTACTAGAAGTTTATTATGCATCTAGGTCAGGGCTTACCAGAATTAAGCTGCTGGCTGACTTCGCTGCCAGAGTTGGCCAAAAAACTAAGTCAAACAGCCCCCAATCAATTTTCGTCAAACTTGTCCTTCGACTGGTCCCTAGTCCTTCACGGTCCTTCTGCCTCCCGCTGGCCTCGGACTAAATTATACGTTCCGCAAATAAAATATTATATGAAAATAAATTTCAACATTCCATTTATTAGCATTCATATCATTCAAATGATTGAAACAATAATATTCAAATGTTTGAGTAATATTTCAGGAATTTATTCAATGATTATCAATTGAAATAAATGATAACTACACCTATATGCTGTACTGAATTGGAAATTGCGAATATTATATAAGATAATAATGTTGTCTATTCATATATTGTAAAATTCTTCATTTGTAGTTCCTAATTTCTTGAGCTCAAGAAATACTTTTCAATGCCAATGCGTTCAATAACTTTTAACATTATAATGTACAATTGTACAATTCTATTTAAATGCAATCATTCAAACTAAATTGAAACTACATTGAAATAAGCACTATATGTTGGTCTAAAGCAGATTTCGTTCTTTTCGAAAAATTGTATATCATTTTAGGAAAATTTAAGGTAAACAATAGCCACAATGCGCTCATGGTTTTTATTCATTACTTTTTCATTTTTTAACAAAATAGTCATGAATGTTTATTTGTGCCAAGCATAATTACATTGAAAAGAAATGATATACTTTTCAAGGAAACCAAGATTAGAATTTCGGCGCTAGTATTGGTATCATACATTGGGGTCCCGCTTTACCGGGCGTTTCAAGGGTACTCTCAAGGGCCTCCACGGTTAATCAGGACTATTTGAACCGTTCTCCTTCTCCTTATTGCCTGTGGCTTCTTATAGTGCTGAACCGTGAACTGCAAAATTCCGCTGACATTTCAAGAGCCTCTCTCTCGCCCCCTTAGACAACCTCACCTGGTATATCAGGATCCGGTAAAGCGGGATCTCAATGTACGTCGAAAAAGCTTCCTTGATTCTAGGCAAATCCACTGACTTCAATATTAATACACTTTATTGAGGAGTAAGGAAGTTATGCTCATTTATGATATTGGAACAATCTTTTTCAAACAGAAAAACTTCTTTCATCGACATGATTCAAAGTTGATGCATGAACAGAAAAGACTTTTTGATCATAAGTTTTCAAATAAAATAATTTTTACAATTTCCGTTGAAAAAAAAGACCATATCTCTGAACAAAACTCATGGTCCTATTGACCCTCATAATTACGTACATAAGAACATATTTCCAGAAAGAACCATAGAGCATTTCAAACTAAAAAAATGATATAAAGGAATCTTGTTTTTTATTCTATTCAATATTATACCTCAAATTTTCCCATTTTTGAGTTGAAAAATTAAATGATAAATAAATCAGAATTGAAGAATTCTTTATTGGCAAATTTCAAAAATTTCACAATATCAGCATGAACGCATTCATTTATTATTGCTTCCTTAATAAAGCATGTATGTCATGATCATGTATATAATAATTCATAACTCCGCCATTGTACTATTAATAGCAAAAGATGATTGAATTTTGAAAAATGTCATCAAATTGTTGCTGAAGTTGGAAAAATAAGAAAAAATTGCCTTTTTGAGATAATAGAGTTTGAGATTTTCACCTATTTCCTTTTGGATGGTATCACGATCGACAAAATTGACTTTGGTACGCTTTTTGTAGAGGACAGGATAAGCTGAATTTGGTCGAATGAATTGGTGTTGCCGATGGTCCCCTATTTATTAATTTCGGCAACGTGAAGCTTGTAACGATTTTTCATAAGCAGATAATGAAAAATATGCTTTTAAATTATTTTTTAATGGATTTTTTTTTTGAAGGCATATAGTTTCATTGCATACTAAATTTTATAGGTAAAAAGCGCAACTTGAAACATTATCATCTCACGTCTACGGTAGGAATTGAGAATTTTTTTTTCTCTTCATATGTCGAACAATAAAAAAATATTAATAAAGCATTTTAATGATTCTCGGAGAGATTAGAAAATGTTCTTTTTCACGCATACATTTCTACAAATAAATGGTTTTATTGCAGACAAAATTTTATCGTCAAAGGTTTCTATTTCAAACTTCAAGAATTTCTCGACCTGTTCACCTATACTCATAAAAAATGTAGTGCAATACGATGCAGCGTTTCGAATAACTTATCAAACTCACGACGTCGGTATAGGTTTAAATATTAAGAAAAAAACCAAGTTTATTGATTTTTTTCGAATTACTCAAATATTTCAGTAAATGCACTGCCACGCAGAAATCAAAAACTTATGAAATTTACAACCTAGACAGATTGGGAATACAAAGAATTTTGAAATACAAAGACAAATGAGACAAATCGAATTTTGAAAAACGTTACCATGACAAAGCTGCCTCTATGAGGAAGCAAAATTTCAGAAAAAACGCAAATTTCAAGCAATTACCCATCAGCAGTTAGTTAAATATAGTGATAAATTATTGGAACAATAATCTTTATTAGCTTCTATTAATTATTACTTCACCACGCGGAAAGTGGAGAAAAATATGGTTAGAAACAATAATAAATCATTTCAACTATTATGTTTGATGAATTGCACCAATTATTGCATCCCTTCAAGTACAAACTGAACAAAACTTGGAAATTTCAGAAAAAACCGCAATTATCTAGCATTACTATAGGAGAAGGTAGTTGTAAACAATAATAGCTTGTTCAATCCATTAAATTGGTTAAATTACGTTATTTTTTACCTCGTTCTGAGTGAGAAATTGACAACATTTTTTTAAATTTCCGGAAAAAAGTGGAAAGATCTAGCATTATTCAGAGACAATATTGCTGAAAATAACACTAAATTGTTTAAACAGTTATTTTTGTTAACATAAATCAATTATTACCTTACTCTGACTGAAAAATTTGAAATATGTTAAAACTAGCTGCGAATTCGATCTCGAGTGTTATCAATTTGTTTGTATTTATATTTATATGGTGCTCATTTCATGATTACTTTTCATACAATGACAAATTAGACAAATCAAATTTTGTATTAGAGATGGTGATTTTCCGAGCTAGAAAAAGAAGAAGGAAGTTCTGTCGCACCCTATCCTTTTCCCAGGTTTATGATATTTCACAAGAATTGCCATCATTATTTTATTTAAAAATTTATGCTTAAAAAGTATTTTCTATTCACGCATGAAATTGGAATATTGTTGGTGAAAAAAGTTTTTCTGTTTAAAATAGCACAGAAAAACTAAAGTTAAATTTTGTTGCATGTAAAATTTTCGGCTGTTCAAGATTACATGCTATTTGGCGAAAGTTCATCTTACGATAGAATAAAAGCTGTCGTCTGCTACGTCCTTTACAGCAATGGAAAAACGGCAAAGTATAAGTGAAGAGCTATAAATCAGGACACCAGATTAAAAAAAACTTTTCACTTACTTCATTGTTATTTTAAAAATAATTAGAATTTTCGCGGATGAATCAAGACGTATTTTTGGTGAATGTAGATAAAGAACTTGACAAAACCAAAAGTGACAAAACCAAAAAGTAGCAATCGAATTGATTTTGAACATTCTTGACAGAAAGTGGCCGAATTATAAAATATCGGAATTTGAAAATTCCCGAATAATACAATGTTTCAATATGTGATGAAATTCCCGATTCATAGGAGGCTCAAAAATGAAATTCCCCATTAAGAAATTCCCGAACACTCTATGATATTACCGAAATGGATAATTCCCAACAGTTTATAATATTATCTATATTCGGTGACTGACAACAACGGTCGAAGAAAATTTCACAGTGTGGATAATATTCCAATCAATGAACATAGATAATTTGGTAAAGGTCAATCAAGTTCCGAGATACCATGGGTTATTTGAGCTACATACAAAGGAAGTATGGAGACACTCCGAGACAACTTATAGGAAATTGGATACGCACCAATAGAACTTTATTTAATCTAAAGGAGCAACGCACTTTCTCAATCAGATGTAGAAAAGCAACTCTGATTCCAGCACATAGGGTAAGAGCACCAGTTATTGGCACCTTAAGAGGAAATTTAGACTTTAGGAAATAAATAAACACATAAAATATTGAATTCTGAAATAGTGATAATTATACCGGCACTCCAAATTTTATGCAGAATACACTGGAATGTTGAATTATTATTCAAAGTTGAAAAAAACTTGAAAAATTATTAAAAATAAGTATGTAGTCCCAAAATTTTAGTGCTTGGCACTGCTAACCCCAGTTATTGGCACCCCTCGTCACCAGTGATTGGCACTACACTCACATAACCTCTTCAAACTTCTGTACTTGCGTTAAAACATTGATAAAAACAAATTGTGCATCTGAAAATATGAAATAAATTTTCTATTAATAATTCTAAATTTAGTATTTTATAAATTTTGTTTTTGGACAAGTCAACATCTTTGACAGCAGCTATAAAGCCTAGCCATGTCACATATGTGTTCTTTGGCATATGTTTTTCTTTCCTCAGAGACACTCTCCGACGGGCAAACATATGGCAATAAATAAAATAAAACCCATAAATGTTACTAATTTTCTCATTTTCTACTTTAAACTAGAAAAATTAAGAAACAAATTCAAACATGGATACATAAATAAAGTTAAAACAAATCACCCACCGATTAAATAAAAACTTTGGCTATTTATAATAACATGAATTCCTGCGTAACATTTAAAACATTGTACGACAATATTATTAAACACAATATGTATAAAGATAATAAAATTCTATTTATAATTTAAATAAAACCAATATTTACCTATACCTCGAGGCCTAAAAAGAATAATAAATTAAATGAACAGAACTTTGGAGGTTACGATTACCGGTATATACCGGTATTAAAATGACAGCTTCATTTATTATAATTGTTAGCTACTTTTTCGTCTACCTAGTAAAGACTTTTGTTGTTCCGGCACTTTTAACACTTCATTTTATCAGAAATACGTGAAATGGCTCATGTCAACACAAGGTCTTGAAATTACATAACCTCACTTTTTTCCGGCAAGGCAGGGGTGCCAATGAATGAAATCATTCTCGAATTGCATGGTCTGGTCTTTGGCACTGGGGTGCCAACGACTAGAGACCATACTTTTTATATTAATTTCCATTGGCACCCCCCCTAAAAATAATAAATAAATTATTGCCGAGGTTCATTCCTTATTTTGATTATATTGCAAGTATTTCTTTTCAATATTCACAAAAATTGGAACAGATTTACTTGTTCACAACGTTGTTTGAACAAAATTAAAAAATGTTGTCAGCTAAAAATTTTCTTTAGAAAACCGGATAAATTCTTGGCACCCTAAGAACTGAAGTGAATTCATTATTTTATCACTAAATATGACATTATTTCGTATGAATTATATATGTCGGTACACGCAGAAATAATGGTAGAATTAAAATAATACCATCAAAATACGATAAATGTTTGCATTTTCTTAAAATTTAACAAAAATGAGAGAGGGTGCCAATAACTGGCGCAGTGCCAACCACTAGTGCTCTTACCCTATTCAACATCAGACAAACAAATGTAATATACACAATTTAAATTATAAATTAATTCAAAAAAATTTGTCACCTGTTTCTTTATCACTCCATCTATTTTTCTCTGTGTAGTGATGATGTCGTTCCACATAAGGAGTATTTTGTCTGCCCCAAAATCCTTGGAAACAGCGAAAAGATGATCTTTTCTTTGGAGTATTTCGTTTTGCGTATACTCACTCATGGTCGGTTTGAATTCGGGGTTCCTCTCCCTAACTAGTTTTTCGTCGGTCACGGGTTTTTGATTTGCCTGGTACAACACATACTTGTGAGGCGTTTTCCTATTTGCAACATGAGAAGGCGCCTGATGGGGGACCAGAAACTTCACACTGCATACTCAATTATATAAAAGTACTTGTGCTGTTAATAGCGCCATAATTGTAAGAAATTGGATTATGAATCTACCAGACAAGCCTACAACGAGAAATGCCCCGACAAATAAAGATGAAGTTGATACATATATACAATCAGAGATTTCTATAATAACTGTAAACAATTCTTGTGAAGCCAGGTTAAGTTTATTTTAGATAAATATTTATATTAAACAAATAAAAATCTGCTCATTTATTACTGAATCCCTATTCCTTTAGTTTGAGTCAATCTTCGATATTAGTTAAATTTAATTAGTTATAAGTGATTAGAAACTGGTCACAAGTGAATGTAATTAGCTAAATGTTAATTTAATTAGCTTATTATTTAATTCTCCTCCTGCTCCTCCTCTTCCTTCTCCTCTTGAAGGGACTCTTTGATGCAGAGACTCGAAGCCGAATCCTAGGTGGCTCGGAATAGTTCATACGAAATCTCATTTGGATTGGGTATTGGGTAATTACACAAGTGCACTAGGTATTTAAATTTCATCCTCTTCGAGGAGTCTGTGCTTTACACAGAATTTCATAATGGCCTTGTCATTTTTCAGATGCCCAAGACATTTTTTGAAGGGCTCACCATCCTGAAAAGTCTTCCAGGTGCATTATGATGGACCTAAAGTCCATCCTCCTACATGAGATGTGGGATTCTGCGGGTAGGTATGTGGAAGGGTTGAATGGTTCAGTTTAATGCACGATTGTGACCAAACAAAATATCATTCCTCCGTTATGATTGTTTTGATGGTGTGGTGGCCCTGAAGTGGGGAAAATGGGGGTTCCCTTGGGAGATTGGCTGTCCTGGAAGAAGACAGAGGTGTGCGATGCAACGTCGATATCCGCGAAGGTGCTACGGATATGAGGGGGTTGGATAGGGGGAGGGGAGGGGTTCCCTTGATCGGCAACCAGGGAAGTCCTCCTTGCAGGGAACCACCGGATTCCCGATGAAGGGGCGTGCGTGTGTCTCCTTGATCGGCGGTCTAGCGGTCCCTCGACGAAGGGAGAGGCCGTGATTCCCTTGACAAAGGAACTGAGGGTCTCCCGGAGAGGCAGCCGCCATGTCCCCGATGAAGGAGATAGTGTTTAAACCAACGAACTAACGCTAAACATGTTTGGTGACACTAGATACCTACATAGTACATGGGATATGGGAAGAGGGGGTGGGGGTTGGGTGCAATAAATTAATAAATAATTTTTCATTAAGTGTGGTTCCTTCGACCCAAGGAACAAGAATCAGCGAGAGTAACGAAGATTCGTGGCTGTCCATACCGTAGGTTTGTCCTGGGAGACCCTCAGAATTTGTAGGTTGCTTCGGTGGGGCGGGTATAGCAGGCCTCTTGATGGGTGCCGCTTGCGTTGTGCGGGATGGGCGACCACCGGCTGGATGCGGATCGTCGGCTTCAAGACGTAGAGCCAGGCTGCTGCTGGCTGTGGAATCCCACGTCGTAGTCTTCTTCTTTACTAGCTGCTTCGATTTTGATCTTGCTCGTCGAATGTCGCTGCAACTACTGGTGCCTCGGTGTAGGGATGGGCGATTCTGGATCGATTCTTCAAAGATCGATATTTTTCAGTCAAAAGATCGATCTTTTGAATCGATTCCTTGCAAGTCGATTTTTTATTGGATCGATTCATTACTCCCAGAATCGAAAAAGCGATTCTTTCATTTTTATTTATGTATCTATCAGTCCTATAGTTTCGTGACCACGGCGTACATTTTTATCTTTATTGATCCTATAATTTTTTTGTGTGCCCCAGACCTCTTCTTCTACCCTTTATTGCTAGAAAGGAAGGTCCGAAAGTTCTTATGGCATCAAACCTGCATGTGCAGGAAGCCGTCTAATTGATTGACTTTTTTTTTACTTGCGTGTGGCGGGAAAAAGTGGTTTGTTTGACCATGACAGACTAGTATATTTGAGTTTATTTTAGTGGACAATAATAAATTATTTCCAATATAAATGAACAAACATTTGAGAATTTTTCCTCGTTTACAAAGCTTTTTGTGAAAAAAAAATAAACAGTGTCTAATTGTCGATCTTTAATCATCGATTCTAAAAGATCGATTCTTTCAAGATCGATTCTTCTGATTCAATTTTTTTGCTGAATCGATCTTAATAAATTCGATCCTAGATCGATTCATGAATCGATCTTTTCGAGAGAATCGCCCATCCCTACCTCAGTGAGCGAGGCTGCCTGTATTTATGCTCACACCCGCTGGTGCGTGCGCGCCAGTCGGGTAGGACATAGTGGGGTGCGACCGGCGATTGGCCGCTATGGTGGCGCGGGCGTGCCTGTTAGCTTGAGTTCCGTGGTGGTGCGATTTGAAGTAGAGAGGGAACTTTTTGTCAATCTTGCTACCACACGCCTGGTGGTGGGGCCGTGATTTGATTCGCTGGATTTGTGGCGCGAGGGAAATTGTGGACGTGACCCTCGATGCTCCCGGAAATCTCGTTTCCTGGGTCGATTCCTTTATTGCTTTATTGCTTAGTGTACATGGTAAAATCTTAATACTAACACACCTTTGTTCGCTGCGTTCGGTGTCGATCGAGGAGGGCACGGGAAGGAAAATGAAAGATTTCCTATCATATCAAATTGCCGCATGTTTGCGGGCGACAAATTTGAGCTTGAAACAGAATTTTATGATTGTCAAGACATGACTCGAAAGTCTTACTATGTCGAGAAGTTGTAAGAGTGAACGGAGTATCAAAAGTGCATTTTCTTCGAGGAGTATGAGCTCAAAAAAGAATTGTAGAACGACCAAGTCATTTTTCGAACGCCTCGCTGTCCTCAGAAGTCGTACAGAAGTACTTTAGGTATAGAAAGTTTACCATCCAATAGGAATTTGTGCTTTATACGTAGTACTAGGATGCCAGAGCGATTTTTTGAAGTCTGACAATCGCAAAAGGTCGTTAGGGTGCAGTATGAATTTGAAGTTGATCCTTTACGGTAAATTTAAGCTTTCTACAGAATTTTGGAAAAGCCAAATTATTTTGCAAAGGATTGACTGCCTTTGGCAATTGTCCAAGTTCACTGCGTATCTAAGGTATATGCTTCTCGAGGAATTGAAGCTTTAGGAAGAATTCTAGGATGGACAAATCATATTTCGAAGGTTTGGCTACCCTTGGAAATAGCATAAGTCCACTGCGTATCTGAAGTCACTCTATAAGTCGATCTGAAGTCTATATTCGTTCGAAGGTATCATTGTCTTGAACATTCGTATAAGTGTTCTAGGTGTTTACACTTCTTACTTTTAAAGAATTTAAGCTTTCAATTGAAATTCAGAGTAGCTAAGGCATTTTTAGTGCCTTTCGCTATCCTAAGGTGAATTTTGACAAGTGCACTAGGTATTTAAAGTTCACCTCCAGGAATTCGAGCTTCAAGCAGAATGCTTGGACAGCCAATTTATTTCTCGAAGGTTTCGCCGTCCTGAGAAGCCTTACTAGTACATTAGGTATCTTAACTTCATCTTTCTCTGGGAAGTTGAGCTTTATGTAGAATTTTAGAATAGCGAATTACTTTTCCCAATGTTTAGTTATCCGAAAGCATCATTCGCGTTTGCTGAGGATCCAACTTCATTTTTCTCGATGAACTGGAGCTTCACGCGGAATTCCAGGATGCTCAAGACTTTTTTCGAACGTGTGACCATCCCAAAAAGTCTCGCGAGTGCGCAAGAGTTCTGAGGTTCATTACGCTTGATGAATTTGAGATTTCAATCAAATTTTGGGATGGCCAAGACATTTTTCTTACATCTCATATTTAGATACCTAATGCACTCGTACGACTTCTTTGATGGCGAGACATGAGAAATGACTCGATCATCTTAAAATCCCGGTTGAAGCTCTTTGAAGAAGATGAACTACGTAATGCACTCGTTAGAATTCTCGGGCGGCGTGGCGTTCAGAAAATGTCTTGATCATATTAAACTTCTATTTAGAGCTTAGATTCCTTAAAGAAGATGAAGTTTGAGTATCTAGTGCAATCGTGCGACTTTTCAGAATGGCCAGACCTTCAAAAAACGATTCGGCTGTCGTTATATTCTATTCGAAGCGCAAATTCTACTTGAAAGATGGAATGTTGATGCTTGATGCACTCGTATTCAATTAAAGCTGCCCTTTGGCAAATGTTTGTATATTATGAAATATACGATCATTCTTGGCTCGTCTTGAACTTGGAAAAGATACACAATTTCACCATTTTTCACAGGTATAGTGTTGATAATTAATAATTATATTTCACTGATCAAATTCAAATGCACGCGGTGAGCTTGAATCTCAGACAGGTTTAAAAAAAATTCCAAAGAAAACGGACGATGGGTCCTGGGCCCCCAAAGGTATCGAATCCGTTGAGTTTGAAATCCTATATGCTTAATTGAAAAAAAATCTCCATTTTTGATTAAAAGTAAAAAAAAAAAAAAATGTTGCATATTATCACTTAATTTTTATAAAGTATATGCCGATGCAAATCGGTTCATAATACATTTTTTCCGTCCTATTAGTTGTAAATGATTTATAATCAAGGAATCTTTGGCTGATCGTGAAAATTTGTAATTATCCAATTGAATATTTCACAAAATGAACATATTAATATATTTCTGGTTATGGGTATTGGGGTTCGAAAGAAAATTCAATGACTGCCCTCTTCCACCGTTTGACTTATAGGGTGCATAAGCTCAAACCTTAGAGCCTAATGAGAATCAAGAATCATGCGTGATCATGGGGCGAATCGATTGAAAGTGTGCGTTGCTTGTTGCATGAAAATTAAGTTTGGCAAGAACAAATCTAAATTCAATATCACCGATAGAATTGAGAAGCTTATCAAAAAATTTATTGATCCAAATTTTTGTTCAACTGATTCAAAGTTTCCATTAGAAAATATGCACCTCTTGACAGCGAACTCTTTTCGATCGAGAAAAGAATATTTTCACCAGACCTCTACTAACTATGCCGAACTATGAAGAAATGATTCTAACAGTGCAAACGAGAGGTGTACAAGGAGGTTTACTACAAATTCGATACAGAGGACAAATCGACAAAAAATGAGACCAGTGGTTTGGGCAGATGCTGGAGAAGTATTGGGAAATTTACAGGATAATCACAATCAACTTGATAACTGCGATATCAAAATCATGGCAGATGGAGGATAAGGATTTTCCAAAATCTGTGTATCTATTTTCTCAGTAAATTATTCCGAAAGATTCCGAGAAGAAAAGAAACACGTATCCAAAAGGAGCTACTGCTGCAAAAAAGCAAGATATCTAGCGTCCACAGGTTGATATTTTTGTTCCTTTCAGGTTTCGCACTGGAATTGGAATGGAAGCTTCTAATGTGTCCCCTAAGGGTTTTCATTGTTCTTGTATCTCTTCCCTATTCCTTCACACACCCCCCACACACTTACTTGGTGGTGGGAGGGGGACCCACAGTTTAAGGTGGGTTCCAAACCACCAAGAGCAACAGCCTTAAGTACTTAGAGAACCTTTTTCTCTAGAGGTACCGGTCCCACGACTCTCCGGAGATGAACAACTCCTTTGCTAGGCAAGTGTTCACCGCATGGGCCACCGAGACTCTCCCAGAGTGCGAGGCGGGAATCGAACCCAAAAGCCGACGGAGTGGGTCCAAAGCCTATGCCTTAATGTACAGCAGACGGCGACATCCATGTACTTGTTCCGACATTGTTTTATCTCAATAATAGACTCGATAAATCTTGAGAAAAAAGACGTTACAACACAATGTGAAACCGAAGACTGCAACAAGATTTCTCAGAAGGTAGTGGCTGTGATCAGCTTTTCAAGCTCAAGAAACCTCCGCTCTTCACTGCAGATGACACAATGTGTTTCATTGAAAAATGTGTGGTTCTCGAGCTGCACATTACCAGGATTTATCAACAATATATTTTGGAATGGATGAATTCCTACGGTTGAAGAAGAGAAGGCGCTACTCTGGGCAATTAAACTGAAGTTGGTTCCAAAAACTTACCATGGGAAAATTTTCGCGGTAATGCATGCAAAACGTTGTTAGAGCATGCAGATCGACTTAATTACCGAGAGAAAAGCATGTGAGTGAGCTTGCCGAAGCATCTGACAGTACAGGAGTGACCAAGACTTCAAAGGTCCACGTAGTCTTGACTCATCTTAAACACAGTCTTCAATTCTTGAATGGAAAGGGATTTGGCTTGTGGTCCGAACAGCCACGTGAATCGGTCCACCGCGAATTCATGAAGCATTGGGAAAAGTATAGAATGAACATTATTGATGATCCGACATATTCAGAGAGATAGAAAAATGCCATTGTCCACTTTTCATCTCGTCACTTGCAAATTAAGTTGGAGACATTTAATTTGAATGAGTATTCGAATAAATAATTACAAATTTTAAGGATGAAAAAATGGTCCCTCCATTAATAATCATTCACAGCTATATAGACTGGATGAATTCATTATAAGCCGATTTAGCCTAAACTTGATACAAATGAAGTAATAATATGCAATATTTTCAGATTTTTGACTTCTTTATGAAAATTGAGTTATTTTTCTTAATTTAGCGGATAGGCTTTCGAAATCAATGGATTTTACATCTTTGGGGGCCCGGGAGCAAATCCCCGTTGCCCGCTTTGTTTGGCGTTTTTGTTAAACCTGTCTCAGATTCAAGTCCACCGTGTGCAAACTTTTATCATCAATCAATTTCTTTAAAAACGAATTTCCTTTTCGAACAACGCAAGTATGTTGATTGTAAAAATCTAGGATTACGAACAAAATTGAAGTTAAGAAGCATTTTCCAATATTCAACAGATATTTTCATATTTTTAGATTGAAAAAAATGTAAATTAAAATAATTTTTCCATCAAAAAAGTAATGAAAATAGATTTTGATCATATTTTCAACTGCTTCAATCATATATTTCTATTAGACATTTAGAATTAGGCATTACTGTTGCATCGAGAAACAAGATTTTATTACACAAATCTACATTTCTGGCTTTGGAAGCAAAAAACCATAGTAAGCCTTTTCTGACAGCAGCTAGTTACCCAAGGTCAATAACATTGGATCACGATCGTTCTCATATTCTGGCGTCACCCCAGTGAATATATTTTTACAAATGACATTGCCTTGTTCACTGTATATTGAAGTTATAGTATTTTTGTAGACCCATACGATAATTCAATCACCGGTTGCTACTTGCAGCTACTCAATATACTTATTATGCAAAGAAGGGATTTTAATAATGGGACCTTGTTCACACTGTTGAGGAAACCTGATCGCAATAATTTCTATCAAGTTTCTGTTTTTGAAACAGCTAAAGTATTTTCAGGTCAAAAAAAGATAAAAATTCAATTATAAATAATGGGTCAATCATTTATTGCATTTATACTTCATCACGAAACTTAAGAAGTGCAATATATGTATTATAAGATTGCATATTTACCGAAAGAATGGACGACGAACGCCAAAGCGAAGATCAGAAGTCCATCGATCCTCAATTTTTGTAGCTCGGTGAAACTCTATGAATTATTCTACTACATGTGAGATAGATTGGAAGCGAGAAGCCCATTTTTCCAACATGTTTGTATTTCATAATATGTCTTTTTCTCGCGTTGAAGGGAATGCCGTTTACACAATCTTGAAAAAATACGTGAACAGAAACTGCAACAAATTTGTGACCAAGTTTTCATAAACATTATTTAAATAATTGCTTTCTCATAAGAGGAAACCTCAATTTTCTCCTTGAATTTTAGAAATATATTTTTTGGAATAAAAAGATTTAGAAAAATATGCATATTATTCGTTATGTAAAGATATAAATTGAACGAGGTGCATATTGTATTATTACATACAATTATCAGAACCTTGAGTACTGCTAGATGAAAAACATTTCGAAATTCCCAATTTCTGTTCTTTTCTTACAAAATCACTTTTTCAACCACAAAGAGCGAGACAAAATCATAATCTCTAATACAATACGTTGTTACAATAACCAAATTTTGCACGATAATGAATCATTCAATATTACTTCTGATTTGAGATTTTCACTGTATTAATCGAATGGACAGTCTTGCGGGCTATTCAATTTACATATGAAAAATCCATGCATAGGAGTAGGTATCCTTAATGTCTGCAGCCGGATATTTGATGGAAATTCTCGCATTTGCTCAGATTTTTGTCAAAGGAAGAGAAAAACTGCAGAAAACCTGACCCGGGCGCAGCCCGTTCCTGACAGTCAAGTTTGACTGAAGAGATTCGATATCATGGAATCTCCACACTCATCTTGGTCGTGGATACGTTCTGCTTAACAGTATTTAAATGCAGTTGAAAACCGGACTAACCGACAATCAATAAAGGTCACCTATCTGAGCGCTGACCGCACAAACAAGACCGTACTTTAGTTTTATATTTTTCTCGCATTTTGACTAAATGATGTCTTTTGAGCCCAGAATGTGCGTTTCGGTTAATAGCGCGTTCTGGTCGTAGAAACTGTACCTACTGGCAAAAATTTGTATACGCCTCAAGCGTTTAAGAATGGATCATTATCCTCAAATGTCGGCGTCACCCATTTGCGTATATTTTTTCAAATCACTTTGATTTTTCTATCATATATTGGAAGAATATTATTTTTCAAGACCCATCCAATGATCCAATCAACCCTTGCTGCTAGCTTCAAAACACCCGGGTATCGATGTGTGCGCATAATATGAAAATCAGGTATCTCTGCTGGTAAAGCATTAAATGTACGAAAAGATTTATGTAGGGCCGTTGGGCCGTTGTTATACAAAAGAGGGTTATGCAAAAGGGGACCTTGTTTCCCGATAAAATCCATTCGTGTAATACTTTCCAGAAAGTTTGTATTTCACAGAATAAATGGAGTAGGTGAGTTTCGGAAATAAATGTAAGTGAATTCAGGTCAAACATGTTACGGTAGTTAGATTTTGAAAACTAGAATGCCCTTTTTTTAATTTATATTTTATAGAAAATATGTTCTTTAGCCAAATTATTCACAAGATAACTCTTTTTTCTGTGTAATTTGTCAGTAGTACTGTACTGTATTGTACTTTCGAAACTAAATACGCTTACTAGTCTGAGTTGTCTTTATTTTATCATTGACTTAAAAATATATGTATTGAATTTTTGTACCTGTAGAATCATTCCGGTTTACATTACCGTCATTGTACATAATTCAATGAAATTTTTTAAACTTATTTTTAACGAAAAGAATAATTTTTATTATTCTGTTTCACATTTTTTTATAAGAATTTTACATATTTTGTGCCAATTTCGGAATACAATAAATAAATTAGAAAAGTTACTTATCACAGAATAATGTAAAACAAGTAAGAAAAAATTATTTTTCTCATAAATCAGTTTTAAAGTTCCCATTAAATTATTTATAATTTTTATAAATGATCAATTTCATTTACTGGCAGCAAATGTTAATTTTTGGCTTTGAACGCCTGAAGATTCTTTACAAAATTTGCTAGTGTACTCTATTGATTGTACAGTGTACTGATAGTCGTTATTTGGATTCCACGTATCTACCTTAGACTTAACATTTGTTGGCATGTTTATACTTCCAGAGTCTTTAAAAAAACCAGTACCCTTATCATCAAGTATCGTGCCTTCTTCTGGAGGAGGAGGAAAAACATTATTTTCTGAGAAAATTTGAGCGTTGAAAGCAATGGTGAAACAGAGGCGACAATTTGTAACAAAATTATTATAAACGTGGAACTTTCCATGACGCATCAAACCTGGCGCTCGGGTATAAATATCATCAAAGTAATTGAACATCATAGTTAGTTGAGGTAAATTCTTGTATTTAACTGTAGCAGGTGGATTCTCTGATGGATAGCCGAATAACGTACCATATCTATGGTGCAAAAATTTACAGCAGCTAACTGTCACGAAATTAACAGCTTCAATTGACAGAAGTTTTCCTAAATCCTTCATGTCTACTTTTCCTCCGTCAAAGGTGCAATGATCTATCCAATATTTTTCACCAAATTCTATATATAATTGTATATCACTGTTGCCAATATTTTGAGGGTTGTGTTTGAAAAGCAAATTTTGGAAAATGATGTTGCTCGAGTTTCTTGCTGTATGGAAATATACGTTGTCGAGAAGATTGGCCTTGTAAGAACCAATTAGGGACTTATTAGATCCTAGGAAAATAGGATCTTTCTTAGGTGAATGAATATCTGCAGCTACGACTAAAGTTTGAGGCACTGCATCAGAGATATGTTTCTTCAAGTCCTCCAAATTTGATATAAAAATCACTTCTCCCTCTGAACCTCCAGTGGTGTGACCTACTTTTGCAAAGCCTGTCATGCCTTCTAATTTTCTATCTGGATAGGGAACTCGGGCCGCATCTTTTGCAGGAGGTCCTTTTGCAGGAGGTCCTTCTGCAGCAGTTCGTTTTGCAAGAGGTGCTTTTGCAGGAGGTCCTTTTTCAGGAGGTGCTATTGCGGGAGGTCCTTTTGCAGGAGGTGCTTTTGCAAGAGGTGCCTTTGCAGGAGGTCCTTTTGCAGGAGGTGCTTTCGCAGGAGGTACTTTTGTAGGAGGTGCTTTTGCAGGAGGTCCTTCTGCAGCAGTTTTTTTTGCAAGAAGTGCTTTTGCAGGAGGTCCTTTTGTAGGAGGTGCTTTTGCAGCAGGTCCTTTTGCAGGATGTCCTTCTGCAGCAGTTTGTTTTGCAAGAAGTGCTTTTGCAGGAGGTCCTTTTTCAGGAGGTGCTTTTGCAGGAGGTGCTTTTGCAGGAGGTCCTTTTGTAGGAGGTGCTTTTGCAGGAGGTCCTTTT